>JAVIWC010003945.1:0-487052 GCA_031894815.1 Creontiades dilutus
GCCAGAGCTGATTCAATTAAGTTTCAATTGTTTATGAACTCCTAGCCGCAATTCATTTGGCCGATCAATAGAGTTGTTTCGAAATATTCACGAATGATTGGTGGATGTGCGACCGCGAATGTGTGTGATGTCACACGAGAAAGTCGCTGTCTCGTCCTTACACTTTCGGTCAACAAAAACTTCTAAAGCGTTCTTTTAGAGTTATTTGAGGTCTACAAAATCCTCTAAATAAAATTATTTACTGGGTCATCAGCATCCCATGTACTTTAATACATAGTTCCAACCGCCCAGCCGGGCTCTGATGAAGCCAAATTTTTTGTTTTCAGTTGGGCCGAACTATACAAAGAAACAAATTTCTCACGCAAATTTCTATATAATTTCAATTTTTCATCCCACGCTCATTCCCTTGGACGCCAGGAGCCTTCCATCCGCTCTGCCTGGGTTTGAGAGTGAAGTTCCTGAAAATTTTGAGTTCAGAAGCCAGAATAATCCCATTGATTTTGTCATCACCATCACGAGACATCACCTCAGCCCAGCTCTTTCGTGGCTCATTCGTCAAGGTCGCAGTTACTTCCACTAATCAACCACAAACCGTGGGAGATATCAGTTCGAATTAGGGAAGGTCAATCGATTTTCGATTTTTCTAAAAATCGATGTTTTCTTATTAAAATCGAAGATTGTGCATAGGATAAAATCGAGAACCGATACTTTTTTTACTATTTTTTCTACGATCGGGGTAAAAAATCGGGGTATTATATTAAAGCGATTTTATGCTACTTTCGTTAATTATTGTTCTTGTATCTTGTGGAAACATTTTCTCCCTCCTAAAAGCCAGACAATCACTAAAAAAAAAAAAAAAAAAAAAAAACACTGCAAATTCTTTCACTGGGGTTTATTATTCAATGATTCATGATTCGAATTTCTTCTAAGCTTTGGAGTGTGCGTGTTGCACAGGCGATAGAGTGATTATTGAATTTCAGGAGGCAAACAAATATGATCAACTGAACAATCCAAATAGGTATTTTGGTTTTCTATTCGCAATCAATAGTTATCAAATTCTTTCACTGGGGTTTATTATTCAATTGGCTTGCGTTCATGATTTGAATTTCTACTAAGCTTTGGAGTGTGCGTGTTTCACAGGACAGGGCGATTATTGAATTTCAGGAGATATACATGGAGCACGTGAATCCGTTCTCGACCAAAATACCTATATGGATTGATCAGTTGATCATATTTGTGAGCCTCCTGAAATTCAATAATCGCCCTATCCTGTGAAACACGCAGACTCCAAAGCTTAGTAGAAATTCAAATCGTGAACGCAAGCCAGTTGAATAAACCCCAGTGAAAGAATTTGCAGCATTTTTTTATTGAACCTCAATACCCCCCCCCCCCCCCACAATACAAAACATCTATAATTTATCAAGTCCTTTGGCACTCGTATTGCGTTAAACCTTCCCCAAATCCAAATTTAAACGATGTAGCCAAAGGTAGATAGATGTAGAGGGGGCACAAGGAATATCATCAACTGATCAATCCAAATAGGTGTTTTGGATGAGAACCGATTTACGTGGTCTATGCATATCTCCTGAAATTCAATAATCGCTCTATCACCTGTAAAACACGCACACTCCGAAGCTTAGTAAGATTCAAACAATGAACGCAAGCCAATTGAATAATAAACCCCAGTGAGAGGATACTTATTTACCCCTTATTTAAACCCCAGTAATAATATTGAATAATATTTACCTATATATTATCAGCGTTACATGCATATCAGAATGCTTCAACCCGTGTATCGGCTACTAACTACACTACAAGTATTCACATCGGCTATCACTCCAGTATCCACATTCACTACAACTCGACGCTATCGGTCGGACATCACTAGGTTACAAACAAACAGTAATAAACGAAAAAACGCAAATGTTGGCACCATAATAAATGGGGCCATACATCGGGAATGGTTTGACCTACGGACGGGGGGAAGGGCTCATTCGATCCCTCATGGTATGTTCTTCAAATAGGTAAATATTTAGGCCGATTCGACTTGTTTTGAGGTTATTAGGGATATTACAAAACTTTAAATTGAGTGAGGGAGCTGGCTCAAGAATTGGGGCGTCGTCGGACCAAGATGGATTTTTCCTGAAAATTTCAGATTTTTTGCTCCCGCCGTTTCGGAGATATCGTGCGTACGGCGGACGGACGGAAATTTTTTTATTGCAGAGTCGGATTCTACACCCTTTGAGTCGTAAACCATGAAATTTTCATGGGGGTTAGAATTTTTTTTTCCAGAGCGATTACAATGGTTTATTATTGAATAATAAACCAAAATTGATCTTGATAAAATTAAAAGTCCGCTCATTTATAACCTTTGATTCGGAACAAAGTAAGCCGATTCAGCTAGGAGATATCCGGGGAAAACGAAATTCTATTGGTAAGTCGGATGTCGTTTTACTGAATTTCAATGGTATATAAAGTCCATTGACTTTACAACATGACTTCACTCACGTGATTTGGAGAGTTGGCAAATTGGTTGGAACATTACATTTTTTCATTGGGTAATTCTCGATCTGATTGTAAACGTTCTCAAGATGGTTGGGATAGTTCACATATATTTGTTAGTATTGGTTAAATTTGTATTTGTTTAATTATATCAATCAACATATTGGTTATTATGTTTGAAAAGTCGACGTATGTCGATTTGAAAAGTCGACATATGGTTTGGAAAGGTGCCAAATTGGTTTCGAACGTATTGGTTTGAGAATTTTCGATTTGATTAAAAGGATTCATATTGGGTTTTAATTTTCTCAAATCAGTTTTGTCGTTTCACATGATTTTTTCCATTTTTATTGGTTCAACTATTGGTTTAATTATAAAAATAAGCATATCGGTTAATTTGTTAATGAATATTAGGTTTGAAAAGTCGTCACTGGAACATTTCTTTTTGCGTTCGGAAAAAGTTCTCTCTTTAGTTCGCTTATACAAGTTCTCAAATTGGGTTTTAAGGTTCTCAAGTTGATTTAGAATGGCTTCTACTTGATTTTAGTTCTAAATTATCTTATTTTCTGAGTGATAATGGTTAAATAGCTCTAAAACCGTGAATAGCTTAAATAACTCGTCTAAAATAACTTTCAAACCGTAAATCAAGCAAAATGAACGAAGTAAGTGGGAAATGGTAGTACAGTTCAATAATAAAAACTCGGGTGGTCTATTGTAAGCCCACAATGCCGATTGGAGTGAAGTACTTAAGTGTACTTAACAAATTAATATTTAGCTTATTCGTCAGAATAAAATATAACGTGAAACCTCTTTTCATCGAAACACAATTTCATGTAATGAAACTTTAACTACGTAGGAAAAATTATAGGATGTTACCTTTACTGACATACACTTTCAATTTTTAATCAATTCATTTGTAAGCATGTTTTTCTGGTTGATTACAGCTTTGCATTTCTCTGTATTTAAATAGGGAATGTTAAGTTAATAGCTGTACTATTGTCAATGTGATTTTTCCATAACAAACAGATGATGAGAATTATGAATTTGCATATCAATTTATAATTTTCAAAAATCCAACTAATCCAACATTCCACCCCATATAATGATCAATAAATGTTTTTTCTCCCCCCCCCCCCCCCTCAAAAAAAAGATGATGATATCTTTAGCAACGCGGGATACAGCTGCGCTCAAGAATCAGTTTTTAGTAAGCTATAAACCAACGTATTTTAATATTAAGGCTTCCCAATAAATACTTACTTCTTGAAGTTGGCAACTTGTACTTACTACCACAGTAGCCTGACTTCAGCGAAACGGCAAAATTAATAACGTTGGGGCAGCAGCTTACGCCGGTCACCGGCGTTCATCCCCCATATGGCCCCCCCTTGGATACCTCACCTTAAATAAATAAATCGGGGTCTAACTTTATTAGGTACATAAAGTCGGATGAAAGGGACCGCCCCATAGGGATCCTCCGCCCTTTTGTGATTTATTGCGACAACTGACCTCATCTCCGATATGAACTTGCCCTTCAATTCAGGGAAGTGTAACCGGTGAGCCTTGTGTACGAGTCGGTATGTATCAAAGCAGTAGTCTTAAACTTAGGTTTGTTAGCGACCCGCCAACCTATTTGATAATTTTATCAAATCAAACCTCGTTTTACTCGGAAGCGTTCGGTAGTGATCGGCTTCCATTTAAAGAACTCTCTTCAAATTGCTTCATCCAACATAAAACCTAATATTGAAAAATCAGTCAAAGAGAATGAGTGTCAAGTTTCACAATGAACTCAAAAACTCAACATTTTGATATTTTAAATTTAGATTTGTGTTTTTTAACATTTCCAGTATTTTAAATTATTCCATGTTTTTTTCCCCCAAATCTAAAGACTAGTACTAGTAGTTACATATTGTATAACATACTACGTGAGTATGAGCGTGTGTGTTTCCGTGAAATGAATTCATTGTATTCATACGACAATCAGCTCACGCGCAAACGTAAAATTCACCGGCCACCAGGGTCTGGTGATTCCATCGCGCTCAAAGTTTCAGGGTACCTAGTTGGAGTTCCATCCAGTTCCAAAGTTCCATCCAGCGGTAGTTGCTAAAGTAGAATCTTTATACTTAAATTAAATATAGATAAAACACTGCATTACGTGTAAAGTAGTGTATTCAAATTGATACAATATGGCACCCGAACAGCAATTGAATATAGCTTCATAACTGGGTAACTATGACAACCAAACGAACAACTGGTCAGCTGACTATCCGACTGGAGGCTACTACACTCGTCTCCCTTCAAGGTTGATGGTCCCTTTAAGGTTGATTTTTGTGATGTCAACTTCTTCTCTTCTTTTTTCCGTGGACTCTTGATAATTTTTATACTTCGTTCTTGCTTTCGGTCTCCTCTTCCACCAGCTCGGCGTCCGCTGCTTTGACTTGATCAATATGCCTTAGATATGTATTCCCATTACTGGAGATATTAAAATGTAACTCCCCTTTTTTTCCAGTGACTCTCCCAAAACTCCTGACTCTAGCTGGATCATTGTATATTCGAAACGCAACGGGGCTTCCAATTTCATAGGATCTTGTTACTTTCCCCGGCTGGTCCATGAGGTGCTGGTTGAAATTGGGATCCAAAGGTTTCAGGAGATCCAACTTGGTCCTCAAATTCCTGCCTAAAAAAAGTTGCGCCGGCGATTCAGCAGTTATTCTGTGCGGAGCTCGTCTGTATGAAAAAAGGAAAATCATCAAATCTTCATTGGTGCTGTTTCCTCCTAGAATGGCTGCTTTGAGAGAATTTTTGAAGGTTTGTACTCCTCGTTCAGCTAAACCGTTGGTCGAGGGATGGTAAGGGGGCGATTAATTGTTGCCGAATTCCTAGCCCCTTACAAAAATCGCTGAATTCCGAGCTTGAAAACTGGGGTCCATCATCTGATACTATAAGCAAAGGAAGTCCAAAAGTTGTAAAAAAAGATTTTAAGAATTGTATTGTTCTCGCAGATGGTATCGACTTGGTCGGGTAGTGTTCAATCCAACGGCTATAGGCGTCCACTACTATTAAAAAATACATTCCTTTAAACGGACCAATGTAATCAATATGCAACCTTTCCATTGGAGCTGAAGCATATTGCCACTTGAGGAAGGACATTTTTGATACATTATTCTTGGTCGACTGTCAACTACTGCATTTTGCCGTCATCTCTTCAATGTTATGATCAATATTTGGCCACCAAACGTAACTCCGTGCTAAAGCTTTGGCCTTTGTAGTTCCAATATGGCCTTCATGCAATCCCTCCAGAACTTTTGCTCTCAGTGAAGGTGGGACGTAAACCCTGTGGCCCCAGAATAAACATCCATGAGCTATAGAAAATTCCTCCAAGTTGTGACCCCATACCCTACTAGGTGAGCTAGGTGAGCCATTTCGGAGGGATTCTATGAGCTGGAAGGCATCTTTATCTCGCTCCAGTTCCCGTATGATCTCCTTGGCACTGAGTGGAAGTGTTTGTACTTGATTTATAAGGAAAACTTCTATTTCACAAGTGTCATCGTCCTTAGGCTTTCTTTTTAAAGGAAAGCGTGAAAGGACATCGGCGTTTCCATGGTCTCCACCTTTTCGATATTCCACTTGGTATTGAAAAGCTTGCAAGAATATTGCGTATCTTTGTAGCGTCATCGCGGAAACAACAGGCAGGCTCTTAGAAGGGTTGAATATTGATGTTAGAGGTTGGTGATCCGTTACTAAAATGAAGGTATGACCATACAAATAATGGACGAATTTCTTAACCCCATAAATAATGGAACCTGCTTCCTTGTCGATTTGGCTCCAATTTTTTTCGGCGTTACTTAGTGTTCGACTAGCAAACGCTATAGGCCGCTCTGTGCCGTCCTCTAAACGATGTGATAGGACTGCCCCATAACCGTATGGACTTGCATCAGTCGCTAGAACTAGTTGCTTAATTGGATCAAAGTGTATTAGTACTTCTTCTGATGAGATGCAATTTTTGATTTTGTTGAACGCCTCCAAACATGATTCATCAAAATTGAATTTAACCCCTTTTTTTAATAAATTGTATAATGGGTAGGCCATCAAACTTAGCTTTGGAAGAAATTTCCCATAAAAATTTACCGAGCCCAAAAATGATTTTACTTCTCCCACATTTTTGGGTGGTTCAATCTTGATGATGGCCTTAATTTTGTCCGGGCATTTTTTCAGGCCTTCCCTAGTTATCACAAAACCGCAATATTTAATTGAGGGTTGCATGAACTCACATTTGGCTTTGTTAATGCGGATGTTGAATTTTGACAACCGTCCTAGAAGATCATTTAAGGTGTTCAAGTGTTCATTTTCATTATTCGATGATACTAGGATGTCATCATAAAAAATGCTAATGCCCTTCACAGGCTCTAGTAATTTTTCGAGGGTCCTTTGCCATAATCTTGGAGAAATTGATATGCCAAAAGGAAGCCGACTATATTCATACAGCCCTTTGATAGTGTTAATTGTAAGAATATGCCGGTCTCTTTTATCAATTTCCAAGTGATTGAAAGCCTGGCTGATGTCAATTTTCGAAAAATATCTGAATCCGTATAGATTAGCCATAATATCTACTACATTTGGAATAGGATGGTCAAAGTTCTCCAATTGAGGATTAACAGTTACTTTGAAATCACCGCAAAGGCGGATGGAACCATCACCCTTTAGAATGGGCACTATCGGCGTTGCGAAATCTGAATTCGCTACTTTGATCAAAATTCCTTCTCTTTCCAAACGGTCAATCTCGGCAACCACTTTTGGGACAAAAGCATAGGGAATAGGGCGCGCCTTTTTGAAGATAGGCTTGGCATCCGGTTTCAAAGGAATTCGAGCTGTAATTCCCTTAATCTTGCCGACCTCCGGTTGGAAAGTGTCACTGTACGTGGTCAAAATTTGATTCATCTTGTCATGCGCCAGCTCAGACGTTACACAATTGATATCAGCCATAAGGTCTTTGAAATCAATTTGGAGAGTTTCGCACCAATCTAATCCCATAATATTACCGTAATTTCCCTCCACTATGTACAACTTGAGAAGAAAATTTTCCATCCACCTGTACGTTGATAAAACCAAGAATTTTCAGAGGATCCTTAGTGTAAGACCGAAGTTTCAAATCTGAACTTTGGATACTCTTGTTAGGTAGTTGCTTTGAAAATGAAGTAAAGTCAATTATTGAAACCGGTGACCCGGTATCTACCTGAAACTGCATCATGACTCCGTCAACTCGTTTGGTAACAATAATTTTGTCTTGCTTAACGCTGGGCTTTAGATTCAAAATACTCTTAAAAATTCCGGAAACCCTATTAAAATCGTGCTCTGAGTCTTCTTCAGAATCTGTGTTATTTTCAACCACATTATTCAACCTTTTTCCGCGAGGTTTAAAATAATTTTTCTTTTCACCTTCCTTGTCACAAGCCGGCTTTATATGCCCCTTCTGTTTACATTTGTTACATGTTGCCTGCTTGTAACGACAAAATTTCTCTTGATGATTGGTATAAGAGCAGTGTCTACAAGGGGGGAAAAATCGGAAGTTATTTTTGGATCTTACGATCTTGTTTATGGACGTCTCAGAGCCTTTAGTATTAGGGGGTGTCGACTCCCGCAATTTTGTAACATTGATTGCGAATTCCATAGCTTGGTTGAAACGCACGACAGTTAGCTTCTACTCTTAACTTAGTTCTTAGCTTCAACTCATGAGAGCTCAAACCATGAAAAAACTGAGTACACAACGCGTCATCGTACCAATCATTTGGAAATTTACAGTACCGAGCGCATTTTTTTCAACTCTGCTGCGAATTCTTGAGGGCTTTCCCCTTCCAACTGCACCCTGTTTTGAAAACGGACCCTTTCGGCAAGGGGGTTGGGCTCCGGGGCAAAGAATTTGGAGAGGATTTCCGTTAATTCATCAAAAGTTATATTTTCTGGTTCTAGAGGTTCACATAAGTACGAACTAAATCACCCGCGATGAAGTTGTGGAAACCCATTTCAAAAAATTAAAACAGAATTTAAAGAAAAAATTGTCTATTTCCACCAAATACCGAGTTACAAAGTTAAATCGATTTCGACTGTTAGGTCTTCATCAGTAACAAAATATAACTATATTTTGTTAGTTATATTTTGTTACTGATGATTACCTAACAGTCGAAATCGATTTAACTTTGTAACTCAGTATTTGGTGGAAATAGACAATTTTTTCTTTAAATTCTGTTCACATAAGTAAAAGAGTCTTTCATTAGCAGCCTCACCAATCGCATCTAGCAAATATAATGACTTCTTAGTTTCCAAAACATTGTGCAATTTCATTTTGTTGGAAAATCTTTTTAAATATACCTTCCAATTCAACACTGAAGGATCGAATGGAGCAATAATTAGTTTCGAATCTCTTAATTTGGAGCGTTACATCTGTTTAATCACGTCAGAAACGTTTCGTCCCGCAGCGGGGACTTCCTCAGTCTATACCTAACTATGTATAACTACTGGCATACTTTAGGCATTGACATAGTGGTGCCACCACACATCTCTTCAGTTTGTATGTTACTTTTAGTTTTGTAGCTGACGTTAAACTGTTCACTCCTCCCTGTCCATATACTCAGGCTGGTCATATTCTCTATTGCTTAGTTGTTGGATCTCAACTGCGTTAATTAATTAAATAAATTTGTTTTGTTATAAATAACAAAAAGGGGAGAAAGGAACTGCAAGCATAAATTAAAATTATTGAATGAGAATGACTCGTTGATGGTTGCGATGTAATGGTTCCATCGTTTGGTCACTGAGGTTCCGAAGCAACGAATGGTAAACTGTAAAGACATAATCATCATCACTCTCAGGACTGTCACAGTTAGTAAACAATATGGTTCCATCGGGTGGTCACTGAGGTTCCGAATGTCCAGGGGTTAACGTAACAAGATTAAGTAAATCAACAACTTTCAAATGAGTGGTGAATGAGTTTTGTACGATCACAAATGTCGAAGATAATGATCCATAGCAACGAATCGGTTGTAAGCGAAAACCATCAGAAATATTTTCGTGACACTGTCCGCGTTATATTTTCGAGTTTATGTAGCAAACTAAGGACATAAAATGTCAAAAAAGGTAGATTAGGTTTGGGAAGCTCATATAGTGATGTGGAAAGATTCCAAATCGGACTTGAACAATTCGGTGTGAAAAGTAGTCAAAATAGAGAATTTTTGGTTTGGTTTAGAAGATTGTTAGTAATGATTGGTAAAATTTCAAATGATTGTGAAAGTTCTCAAGTTTATTTGGAATGTCCTCATTTTGGTTTATTATTCAATAATAAACCATTGTAGTCGTTCTGGAAAAAAAAAATTCTAACCCCCCCTGAAAAATTCATGGTTTACGTTTCAAAGGGTGTAGAATCCAAATCTGCAATAAAAATTTTTCCGTCCGTCCGCCGTAAGCACGATATCTCCGAAACGGCTGGAGCAAAAGATCTGAAATTTTCAGGAAAAATCCATCTTGGTCCAACGACGCGCCAATTCTTGAGCCAGCTCTCTCACTCAATTTAAAGTGCCCTTTAAGGGCTGTAAAAGTTTTGTAACTTCCCTAAAAACCTCAAAACAAGTCGAATCGGCCTAAATATTTAACTATTTGAAGAACATACCATGAGGAATCGAATGAGCCCTTCCCCACGTCCGTAGGTCAAACCATTCTCGATGTATGGCCCCATTTATGGTGACAACATTTGCGTTTTGGTTTATTATTCAATAATAAACCGTTGTAATCGCTCTGTAATAATATTGAATAATAATCCCCAGTAATAATATTTACCTATATATTATCAGCGTTTCATACATCAGAATGCTTCAACCCGTGTATCGGCTATAAAGTACAAGACTTAGTATCCACATCGGCTATCACTCCAGTAACCATATTCACTACAACTCGACGCCATCGGCATCAGTAGGTTACAAACCAACAATAATAACCAAAAACGCTGCAAATTCTTTCACTGGGGTTTATTATTCAATCAGCTTGCGTTCATGATTTGAATTTCTACTAAGCTTTGGAGTGTGCGTGTTTCACAGGATAGGGCGATTATTGAATTTCAGGAGATATGCCAAGACCACGTAAATCGGTTCTCAACCAAAACACCTGTTTGGATTGATCAGTTGATGATATTTGTGTGCCTCCTCTACATCAGTCTACATCGTTTAAATTTGGGTTTGGGGAAGTTTTAACGCAATGCGAGCGCTAAAGGACTTGATAAATGATGGATGTTTTTATTGTGGGGAGGGGGGGGGGGGGGTATTGAGGTACAATAAAAACGCTGCAGATTCTTTCACTGGGGTTTATTATTCAGTTGGCTTGCGTTCATAATTTGAATTTCTACTAAGCTTATGAGTGTGCGCGTTTCACAGGATAGAGCGATTATTGAATTTCAAGAGGCACAAAATATGATCAACTGATCAATCCAAATAGGTATTTTGCTTGAGAACAGATTTACGTGCTCCATGCATATCTCCTGAAATTCAATAATCACTCTATCCTGTGAAACGCGCACACTCCAAAGTTTAGTAGAAATTCAAATTATGAACGCAAGCCTATTGACTAATAAACCCCAGTGAAAGAATTTGCAGCGTTTTAGTTCAACAAACTCTTGGAGTTTCACAGGTCACAAGAAAATTGGCGGACATAATAAGAGATGTTGTTATTTCAAAAATTTCTATGACAATAATTGAGTTGAAATATGGAAGATTATAGGGGAAAAGAACCATGTTTATGGGCCCAGAGTTCCGAGAAGAATACAAAGGAAAATGGAAATTTTCACCTGTTTCCCGGAAGCTGTCCCGACATCTGTGAGTAATTCAAATGAATATTATGTTTAACTTGTAAGCAAAAGGTGAATCAAGTGTATTCCTAGGGAAATCCATTTACAGTAAACACCCTTTTTTGTGTTGGTTTAACAATTTTGTACATTTCAGTTATTCCAAAAAAGATTGCATAATGATTTTTCTTTCTTGGTGAGATTTCTATGAAAAATCTGGTTTTTCTAATCCCTCAGTCAGTTTCTGTAATAATGATGAAAACGTTCAAACTCGGAGCGGTTCGTAAAAAACATAATTTTCCCGTCAGATTATGAACGTGGGTTACTCGCCGAGCTTCATCAAAAAAACGTTATTCGCTCAAGCTGGTTACAGAAATAATAAACTAGCTCCAGTAAATTAAAAACAAAGACAGGAAGGTGATTTTGAGAAATGAAGTTTAACCTGGCCGTAAGAGTGGAAAAATAAACACAAAGCAATTCCGCGGGGTCGTGCGAAAATATAGCCGTTCCCACGGATATTTGGAAAGAGGCCAAAAGGGAAGGAGCTAATTTTCATGCTTCATTTTCGGGTTGGGCGGTCCCTTCGAATCTTAATTTGTTTGGTTGTACAGTCCTAGTGATAAGCTATTTTCACTTTGAAGATTATTTTGAAAGTCGGTGGATCAAACTCAACGGTGCTATTGGTTTAAAGCAGTGTTTTTCAACCTGTGGGTCGCGACCCCCGGGGGGGTCGCGGAGCCTCTGTGGGGGGGTCGCGAGAGGTCGAGAAAACTTCAGTTTTTTTATACAAGACATAATTTGTGAGACTTAAATAAAAAATCATTATATTTAACAAAATTTTCATATAATCAATCTTACAAGTCAGAAAAATGCTAGTTTCAAACATGTTATTACAAAAAAAAAAAAAGTAAATATTAAAAATGTGTTTAAATAGAAAATGATTACATCTGTGCTTGCTTATCTTCGTTCATTTTAATGTGATGGTTGCGCTTGAGTTTGTTCAATTAATTTCTCCCATCGTGGATCCGTTCTTGCCACATTAAGTATTAAATCGTTTTCCAAATTTAAGCGATTTCTTAGTTTACATTTTATTCGCGCCATTGATGAAAATGCCAACTCGCACAAGTACGAGGTAGAAAATGGAATCAAACACTTCAAAGCCTCGGATGTTAATTCCGGGTATTCTGTTTTTCTTTTTAACCAAAACGTATCCAAATTTTCAGACTTGAATTCCAAGTGTAGCATCCCATCGGCAGACAGTTCCAGCAGATTCTCTTTGAGCTTAGTTGCTAAACTAGCCTCGTTTATAGCTGCATTTAGAAACGGATTTAAGATCCATCTTTGCCCAGTGTTATACGATATCTCTTGCAGTGAGAAGTAATGACACAATTCTTTCTTCAAATTATGTAACACCATCTTCATACCGGATATATACGAGTTGATGTTGATTTCGCTTCCGACTTCTTCAATAAAAGACTGTGTGGACGAAAATGATTCAAAGTTGTTTTGATTTATAGATGATGACCACAATTCAATTTTTTTTATGAAGCCATGGAGTTTGTCTTTTGCTGTAATGACATTTTCATCACGCCCTTGAAGACTTTTATTCAAGTTATTTAAATGTTCAAATAAGTCAGAAAGAAAAGCCAATTTCAAAAGGAATTCCGGGTCAGAAATGAATTCAGAGTAATGTGACTTGGTTTGCTGTAAATATACTAATAGTTCAGCGCGAAGTTCCATAACTCTGGTCAGTACTTTGCCTTTTGATAACCACCTAACCTCTGTATGGTAAAGCAAATTGCGGTGTAGTGTCCCCGTATCTTCACAAATGATTCGAAGCAATCGAGTCTGCAACGCTTTTCCTTTAATAGAATTTACAATGTTAATGATAATATTAAGAACTTGACTGTATTCTTGCGGTAAGGATTTGGCTGCAAGAGCTTGGCGATGGAGAAAGCAATGCATCCAACAAGCGTTTGGCATCTGTTCTTTCAGTCTAGCAATAAATCCACTCTTCGCACCAGTCATGGCTTCTGCTCCGTCACTACAAATAGCAATGCATTTTTGTGCCCAATCGATATTCATATCTTGCGTAGCTTCAAGGAACATGTCATGCAAACATTGACCTGTAGTATCTTTGGGAAGTGCCTTGCAAAATAGTATTTCTTCCATTATTATTTCATTGCATTCAAAACTCACAAAAGCTACAAATTGCGCACAACTCGCAATATCCGTTGATTCATCAAATTGCAAGGATACAAAAGAACTTTTCTTTATTTTTTCTATGACTTGATCACGAACATCAGTCGCCATGTTGCTTATCCTGCGTTGAATGGTATTGTCAGAGAGAGGTATACTTTTGAGCTTTTCGACCTCTTGCTTGCCAAACATAATCTCTGCTATATCTAAAGCCGCTGGTAAAATCAAATTTTCGGCAATACTGTGAGATTTCCCTGCTTTGGCCACACGAAAAGCTACTCGATAACTAGCGAGCAATGCTTTCTCATTCAGGTTGGACATTTGTCCTATAGCAGTTAAAGGGGTTAAATTGAGTGAGAGGGCTGGCTCAAGAATTGGGGCGTCGTCGGACCAAAATGGATTTTTCCTGAAAATTTCAGATTTTTTGCACCAACCGTTTGGGAGAAATCGTGCGTACGGCGTACGGACGGAAAATTTTTTATTGCAGATTCGGATTCTACACCCTTTGAAACGTAAACCATGACATTTTCAGGGGGGGTTAGAATTTCTTTTTTCCAGAGCGATTACAATGGTTTATTATTGAATAATAAACCAAAAGAACGATCTATCAACGAACAAAAATGGTTTATTATTGAATGATAGACCAAAATGAAAATATTAAGTGAAAATATCCGCAATAATTTGAGTAGAATTTTAGAACCCAATTTCAGACATTTTCTAATCAAATCGAAAACTACCCGACCCGAATGGTGAACATTCGAAACAAATTTGCCAACTTTCCAAACCATGTGGCAGCTTTGCGAACCTAATTGGCATCTTCCCGAATCACTACATTTATTATTAAACCAATACACAAGTATAATATATTCATATTATACTTTAATATATTATGCGAATATTCTGAGAACTGTACAAATTAATTTGAGAACTTTTCAAACCTGACTGGCATCTTACCAAACCAATAATAATAATAAGAACATGTCAACCAATGTATTTATTGTTATAGGTAAACCAACAATTGAGACAATACAAGTGAAAATATAATAGTGAACTATACAGACTAATTTGAGAACCACAACCCGATTTGAGAGTTTTTTTAATCAAATCGAAAACTTCCCAACCCGAACAAAGAACGTTCGAAATCAATTTGCCAACTTTAAACCTGTGACCGAACCATCATTCATGTAACACATTTTTCTAACGATTTCGGACTGTAACGTCTTGTAATATTAAAAACACATAGGAAAAGAAAACAGGAATTACAACTTTATTTGTGGGTTTCAAGTACAAACTAGAAGGCATTTCCAACTAATTGTAATTACTTTTAGCATAATTCTGACTTGAGTTCAATAATTTAATCTCTTTTTGTTCATGATAGCGCGATTACTGAACGTGTAAATATAGCATTTTTCAGTTGAATTAAACCTTTTTCCAAAAGAATTAAACCTTTTCTAATACAATTACACAATTTTCCGAAATAATTAAACGTTTTCTCAATAAAATTAAACTAGTTCGCTATTCAGCTGTTGCATTCACGGTTTCTAGAATTGAATCAAATTTTCCGAATTAGAGCGTTCAGCAAAAATAATCAACGTTTTCTCAAACGGAATTGAATTAAAACGAGGGAAAATCTGTTATTTCAGTCGAACAAAATGTACAATTTTAACAAAATGAATGCCGAGTGGCTCTTCTCTGCCTCACTTCCAGATTTTGAATAAAATAAAACGCAGAGTAAAAAATTAGTCGATCCATTCAACCGCTCCTCATACCCACTAAAATTGTCTTGTTTTAATTGTCATGATTAAGAACTCCATCAAGTTTTTAACAATACCCACAGGCGCTGATATGGGTGATTCCTAAACTAGGGGTAATTTCGAGTCTACCACCTCACCAATTTCACTCGTTAGGCTTACGCTCTTGATTTTTTCCCTAATTACAGGTTTTGAAGGGTTCTTCAATCACCTTTGAAAACATTAAGTCCAATTGGTTTTTAAAAAACCGTAAATAGGTAATTTACCTACCTGTTCACATTGTCGTGGTTGGTCTGAAAGTTAAATACCGACTCAGCAGTTGATTTTCATGCACCTATAAATTTTCTATGAACGCAATTTTATTTCTTCATTCAAGTTGAGAATCTTACGCCTTGAAAATAGGTTTTGCAATGCTCCTGTAAAATCATGTCAGCAATTATGATCAACAAAAAGCTGTCAACAACTTTTCTTAACATCTTCGTGCCTGAAAGAGATCCCAATGCAGCGGAAAGGGGATCCGGAATATTTTGGAAGTTGATGTTCCTCACGAAGGGTGGCATCCCAGCCAATCCCGCCCGCCAGCGCATCACGTCCCAACGGCCACTCAGTGACTAACTGATCCTCTCGGAGATGATGTTTCAGGTGCCTAGGTTTATTGTTGACATTGTCGTGGTTCTATTATTTTAATGACCAAGATTCCATCCGATGCATATTTTCACAACTTCCTTAAAGGCTGTAATTATTAAGCATTAGAGGAACCTTGAGACATGAGTACTTCTGTCACAATGTCATCTAGAAGTTGAAAATAACATTGTCGTGGCTTTTAGTTTTTACCATTGTCGTGGACATTCCAAATTACGAAGAGACTACGGCAATGTCAGAGTGCCACAACAATTTTAAAATTAAGTAATTACCTTCTTTTTTTACCAAGCTGATTATCACAGTGTACCACTACTTGGGAATCCTCCTGCTTGTTCAGTGACTGTGCAACTTATGGTTTTACAGGGTAAGCAGAATGTGGAGATCAAGAATTTCAGAAGAAGAGAGATTAAGAAGAAAACATGTTTTCGAGATTTATTTTTCTTCATAGTTTCATATTTTGGTTCATTTACTTAGTTACAATAAAAACGCTGCAAATTCTTTCACTGGGGTTTATTATTCAATTGGCTTGCGTTCATGATTTGAATTTCTACTAAGCTTTGGAACGTTTTCAAACTGATCAATCCAAATAGGTATTTTGGTTGAGAACAGATTTATGTGCTCCGTGCATATCTCCTGAAATTCAATAATCGCTCTATCCTGTGAAACACGCACACTCCAAAGATAGAAATTCAAATTGAACACAAGCCAATGTAATAATAAACCCCACTGAAAGAGTTTGCAGCGTTTTTTCAAGAGCGATTACAATGGTTTATTATTGAATAATAAACCAAAACATCAACAACAAGTTGTTGTCAACAACCGCAATCTTCCAATTTTCCTATGGAACCTCCAAACCACCACTCTTCTTCTATTTTTATCGTCTTGGGCAAGACTCTTTGCAGCACCCAAAACCAATACTTGATATCCTATGGATATTATCCATGGATAGATATCGATATTCCAGGTAGACGAATTTTTGTGGGCACAATATTTTTCAAACTCGAGTGACGTGAAAAAAATGGAACTTACGATCGATATTATTTTATGAGTCAACATAATATGTGATATTATCAGATAAAGCCGATGTATCGGTTAAAAAAAATATCGGCTGAAATATCGGAAAAAACATTGGTCACTAACTATCGATATCCGATAGTCTTGGCCCTTGCATCATCGATAGAGAAATATTGATAAATCGGTGGGAAATATCGATATTTCGGTACTATCGACTACCGATGGCCATCCCTACCCATACTACACATACACATACTAAATTTACTATCTTCCCCTCTGTGAAATTGAGTTCGACACCCCTGATTTAGGTTTAATTTGCCTAGTCGGCATTTCCCTTATGTCGACTACCGGTGCATTTTACTTTAGAACCTCGCATTGATTCTGTACTTAGTAGTAATGCTTTACCTGTTTACAATTTCACACCAGCTCTCGATGCTGTTTCCTTCAAGGAAAACTCTTCTTGTTCATGAAGATCGTACTGCGTATCGACTTCATCTTACATCGTACTTGAAGTAATAGTTGAATCACCGTCGCTAATAAATCATTTACAGTGTCTACGATTAGTTCCTCTGTTACAGGAATGATCGGAAAGAACCGATTGGCACATGTGGTGACCAATTTCATTGTTCTACAACAAAAAGTACACTCTAATATTCAATATTTCAATTTAAAACGAAAAACTTTCTACCGGTGACCATAAATCGGACGCTTTCACTGAGATTTGAACGTGGCCTGAGAGAAGGAATATGTGTCCCTCCGTTCCGTTCAGGTTCGGGGATAACGACACAAAGAAGGAATACTTTTTAAACCATTTAACGAAAATATTGTATGATCCACAATCCTTATCATTCCATGGTCCACAAACCTTCTCACAGTTTCTAGTACTCCTTCTCTGTGTCGTTTTACCCGAACCTGATCGGAACAGAGGGGAACATTCCTTCTCTCAGATGCACCTCCGTCTCCATCGTCGGGAAAGCGTCCGATTTTTGTTCATTGATAGATCGTTCTTTTGGTTTATTATTCAATAATTAACCATTGTAATCGCTCTGGAAAAAAAAAATTTAACCCCTCTGAAAATTTCATGGTTTACGTTTCAAAGGGTGTAGAATCCGAATCTGCAATAAAAATGTTTCCGTCCGTACGGCGTGCACGATTTCTTCCAAACGGCTGGAGCAAAAAATCTGAAATTTTCAGGAAAAATCCACCTTGGTCCGACGACGCCCCAATTCTTGAGCCTGCTCTCCCAATCAATTTAGAGTGCCCTTTAAGGGCTGTCAAGGTTTTGTAAAATCCCTAGAAATCTCAAAATGCATGATTGTAAACTTATTTTAAGAAAATACCGTCAGGAATCGGAGCCCCTCCCAGGTCCGTAGGTCAATGTGGAATGTGGATACTGGAGTGATAGCCGATGTTAATACTTGTAGAGTAGTTGGTAGCCGATACACCGGTTGAAGCATTCTGATATGGATGAAACGCTGATAATGTATAGGTAAATATTATTCAATATTATTACTGGGGTTTATTATTCAATATATTACTGGGGTAAATAAGTATTCTTTCTATAATTATTTTGCTATAATTTCTGCTGATTATTGCTGTAATGCTTATCATATCGATGTTCACCAATGAATACTGCTGTTTTCTTTCGCTTACTATAAAAAACGCTGCAAATTATTTCACTGGGGTTTATTTTTCAATTGGCTTGCGTTCATGACTTGAATTTCTACTTAGCTATGGAGTATGCATTTTTCACAGGATAGAGCTATTATTGAATTTCAGGAGATATGCATGGAGCACGTAAATCTGTCCTCAACCAAAATACCTATTTGGATTGATCAGTTGATCATATTTGTGTGCCTCCTGGAATTAAATATCGCTCTATCGTAGCGATGGTTATTATCGGTTGTTCCTAAAGAAAATAGGGAAGACTTCCGAGGCAAGTTGTGTGTACTGCCGGATGAGGGACGATGATGTAGAGCACACATTCTTTATATGCCCGAAATGCCAGCAGCTAAGGCGGGAATTGGTTGGAGTAATAGGTGATTTTAGCCCAGAAACAGTAATAGAAAAGATGATACAATCTGCGGAGAACTGGAGTGCAGTCAGCACGTATGTCACTATGGTGCTCAAAGAAAAGGAAGTGAACAGAAGCTGGGAATGAGCCAGAGTAGAAGTAGTGAAGACCAGGAGGACCCTCACGAGGTTAAAAAGGGGGCTGTCCCGAAGTAATGCCAAAAAGCAGTCCCGGGACAGCCCTAAAAGACGAGAGGAACGGTGTTTTTTAGTCGGTATGCCACAATGGGGACCCCGACACAAAGGGTGAGGGGGACACATCTTTTGATATACCCCCTCACTGTCAGTCCAGTAATGGATTTTTCATCAACCTCTATTTAAAAAAAAAAAAAAAGAAAAAAAAAAAGTATCCACGTTCACTACAACTCGACGCTATCGGCATCACTACAAACAAACAATAATAACCCAAAAAACGCAAATGTTGGCACCATAAATCGGGCCATACATCGGAAATGGTTTGACCTACGGACGTGGGGAGGGTCTCATTCGATTCCTCATGGTATGTTCTTCAAATAGGTAAATATTTAGGCCGATTCGTCTTGTTTTGAGGTTTTTAGGGATTTTACAAAACTTGACAGCCCTTAAAGGGCACTTTAAATTGAGTGAGAGAGCGTTTCGGAGATATCGTGAGTACGGCGTACGGACGGAAAATTTTTTATAGCAGATTCGGATTCGACACCCTTTGAAACGTAAACCATGAAATTTTCAGGGGGGTTAGCATTTTTTTTCCAGAGCGATTACAATGGTTTATTATTGAATAATAAACCAAAACTCCTTCACATTAATTGAATCATATAAAAACGATTTTTCCAAATACAATGCCATTTTTTCCTTTTACCTACCAACCCAAGAAAAAAATATTACTGCAATGAAATGAAATTTATCGACAGCGTGATGGACATTAACATTGTTGTGTGCCCTGATTCACATTGTCATGGACTCGGATTTCAAATTCGAATTTTGGACTTATAAAAGGGATTCATGAGCTGCCATTGCGCTTTTTGCCTAAGAGGGCATGACTAAAATCCATATAAAAAAATTTCAGAAATTTTCATAACATTTTTTATAAAAAATTTTTCTGATCGAAAATGCCCCTGGTTTAGGAATTACCCATATACCATTTTCCAGTTGAATTCTACATGTAGTGTGATCATACACAAATTGGACAGAGTAAATTTTACATACCAGTATGTTTCACCTTTCTCGTGATATTTCCAGTGATTCATTGTTCTGGCTGTTCATTTCTGCGTCGAAATGAAATTAAAGCCACCTGATAAACCAAATATTAGATCGATTTTTCATTGGGGCTTTTCACCAATGTTGACATTTTTATCATGATTTTGACTGGTAACATTTGACCTGGCTGTTTACTTATTGTTGAAATTGTACATTTTGTGTATTCTAAAACAACATATTTTTATACGGTTTAATTAAATTTGAGGAATTTTGCATTCAATTAGCGGGAAGTTCAATTCAATTAGCGAAAGGTTCGATTCACACTGCGAATCGCTGTACTTGCAATTTCTTATTTTTCCGCTAGAGGTATAATCATTTCGGAAGAAAGTTTAATTACCTTAGAAAAAACTTAGGTTGTAATGGGAAAAGATTTAATTGTTTCGGAAAAATGTTTACTTCTTTTGGAAAAAAGTTTAATTCAACTGTAACAAGCTATAATAATTAGTAAGGATCACTAGTAACAATGAAAAACAAGACACACTTGTACATACAACCAGGAAAACCGTTTGGAAGTCAACAGAATACAATAGGACATCCTCGGAAATTGATTCGTTTTTATTGTAAGGCTGTATGGGAAAGGCTCGTTACCTTCGGGAAAAAATGGATACAGAAAGAGAGAAACTCGATGAAAACTTGTAGACAGGGAAAAGAGAACATAAATCTCGGATGCTACGGCGATCAATCATAGGAAAGCTTTTTTGGCACCCGCTGACCCTAATGCTAAGCTATGAAATGGAGGTAGGCGAAAGGGTTGGTCGAGGATGGGGAAACGGGTGGGGGGGGGAGTATAAAAGGGAAAAACTACCGCAATCCCATCGCACCACCATCAAGGTTTCCATTAGTGACAGGGACGAGAGAAGTGGTTGCAACTGACAAAAAAACACATTAATTTCAATCGTGGAAAGATATATTCTTTTCAGAAAAATTCGTTATTGAAGAGGTCACGCTTTGCAATGATCAAACGTGAAAAATATAAAAGGAATGGCACTTCAATCTTAGACAACGCGCAGACAGACGAGTCTTACGGCAGATAAAGATATCATCCATGTTAAAGAAACTTCTCAAATGTTACTTAGATTGACGCAGTTTGTAAAAATAAAAGAAAAATTGAAAATCTGCAAATTTTTTTTTAAATCTGTGAATTTATATTTTTTAGAAGAATGTGACTAACAGTTTATAAGGAATTAACTGGGTCATTTGAAAACCGTAGCTTGAATTTACTCTGAGAATTGTACGAAAATTGCATTAAAAATGTGCTAAAGATCGATCAAAATACTAAAATTCCTATCCAATTTTCCATAAAATTTATAGTTAAGCATTTCATTGCACACGTAGTGCTCTAACTCGACTCAATTGAATATAAATGTAATACGACGATTTTGGAAATCTCGCTCAAACCATTACGCTGTATGACAGGAACTATGTGCGTATAGTACCTACGGATTGGCTCGCACTTTGACGACTATAACTTACTTAATTACATTAGAGTTTTCCTCTCTATATAAAGGTTATATTTTCCATTCGACTCATTCGTCTGCAAATGATTCATCAAGACCCATTAAAACCCTGATAGAAGTAGATAGAATACTCACAGAATTCTCTCATTTCAACAACGATTAAAAACGCTGCAAATTCTTTCACTGGGGTTTATTATTCAATTGGCTTGCGTTCATGATTTGAATTTCTACTAAGCTTTGGAGTGTGCGTGTTTCACAGGATAGGGCGATTATTGAATTTCAGGAGATATACATGGAGCACGTGAATCTGTTCTCGACCAAAATACCTATTTGGATTGATCAGTTGATCATATTTGTGTGCCTCCTGAAATTCAATAATCGCCCTATCCTGTGAAACACGCAGACTCCAAAGCTTAGTAGAAATTCAAATCATGAACGCAAGCCGATTGAATAATAAACCCCAGTGAAAGAATTTGCAGCGTTTTTTTATTGAACCTCAATACCCCCCCCCCCCCCCCACAATAAAAACATCTATAATTTATCAAGTCCTTTGGCACTCGTATTGCGTTAAAACTTCCCCAAATCCAAATTTAAACGATGTAGCCAAAGGTAGACAAATGTAGAGGGGGCACACAAATACCATCAACTGATCAATTCAAATAGGTGTTTTGGATGAGAACCGATTTACGTGGTCTACGCATATCTCCTGAAA
Source organism: Creontiades dilutus (assembly GCA_031894815.1). Classification (NCBI taxonomy): domain Eukaryota; kingdom Metazoa; phylum Arthropoda; class Insecta; order Hemiptera; family Miridae; genus Creontiades; species Creontiades dilutus. The sequence continues at coordinate 22,399 of JAVIWC010003945.1, forward strand.
TTCGATAATCGCTCTATCACCTGTAAAACACGCACACTCCGAAGCTTAGTAAGATTCAAATCACGAACGCAAGCCAATTGAATAATAAACCCCAGTGAAAGAATACTTATTTACCCCAGTAATAATATTGAATAATAAACCCCTTTACCTATATATTATCAGAATCCTTCAACCCGTGTATCGGCTACTAACTACAGTACAAGTATTCACATCGGCCATCACTCCAGTATCCACATTCACTACAACTCGACGCTATCGGCCGGACATCACTAGGTTACAAACAAACAATAATAAACGAAAAAACGCAAATGTTGGCACCATAAATCGGGCCATACATCGGGAATGGTTTGACCTACGGACGTGGGGAAGGGCTCATTCGATTCCTAATGGTATGTTCTTCAAATAGGTAAATATTTAGGATGATTCGACTAGTTTTGAGGTTTTCAGGGATTTTACAAAACTTTTACAGCCCTTAAAGGGCACTTTAAATTGAGTGAGGGAGCTGGCTCAAGAATTGGGGCGTCGTCGGACCGAGATGGATTTTTCCTGAAAATTTCAGATTTTTTGCTCCAGCCGTTTCGGAGATATCGTGCGTACGGCGTACGGCGGACGGACGGAAAATTTTTTATTGCAGATTCGGATTGTACACCCTTTGAAACGTAAACCATGAAATTTTCAGGGGGGGTTAGAATTTTTTTTTCCAGAGCGGTTACAATGGTTTATTATTGAATAATAAATGAATGAACCAAAAGCCATAAAATAAGTCAAGAAGCTGTTTTTCATACTTTTGGCATAAGTAAAAATCTCTCCTTAAAGATTGCTGCCCCCAAAAATTAGATGAAGCTTTCAATATTTACAGTAACTCTGGGATCGTAAAACTGGAATTTCAATAAAGTTATTTATGTTCAAGTTATTTCCCTGGATGATTTTATCGTCCTTGGAGGTTTATTGCGTTATTTGTTCCACTGCCAGGGGATAGCTTTTTCCACTATCCCGCCGCCACTATGAAGCTTCAGGATCAATCCCAGTGCCCTCAAGTGCAAACGAATTCTTACAAGGATATTTTGGAACCATTTCATTTCGTTTGGTTTCTGGGTCAGACGAAAACTATGTCCCCAAGTTCTGAATCACTCCATCAGTCCCCGGGAAGGGCTATAAATATTTTACGAGGAAGAATCCTTTCACATAATTTGCTCAGAAATTGCTGGAGTGGAGAAACGCTGAAATCTAAATCCGAAAGATATTGTTCATCCTTGAAGATAATAGTTACTTCCTTGCAAAATTCAGAAGAAGGTCCAAGGTGGCTTTGTATTATAAACAGAGCAACAAAACTCCATGACAACAGAAGTGATATTAAATATCATTAGCAACTGGAAATGTGCAAATTTTCAGCATCAGCAAAATTTGCACGTTTCCAGTTGCTAATGCCAAAATAAAATACTCTCATAGTGATTGCATTTGTAATGTAGTAATGGCATGACGAGAACCCGAGTATGCCCCCCAGTCACCACAGGACAGCTTTCTTGTGAAGGTTTTCTTTGCAATTTCACCGAAACTAACGGAAGGGAACAATGAATTGATTCATATAAAAATCCACTTTTTTTCACTTTCAAGATTTTTTAAATTCCAATTTTCCATTTTTCTAGGTTTAGACAATCTGACAGTCAAGAAAAGTTGGGGTGTGGTGGGAGAGGGGTGGGGTTCCTCAAAAATCATAAACCTTTGTGAAATAATTTGCAGCGTTTTTTAATCATTGTCACCAAGGACCGCCGATTCCACGATGAAGGAAGGAAGTTGTGCGGCTTCTACCTCATTTCGACAGGAAAATTTTATGAAACTTTCTGATCACAGTCCGTATCAAAACTGGTTTTCCGTTTGAGACCGTCTGGAGGACAAAGTTACAGATTAATCAACCTTCGTGTTTACTTAGCGTCCGTTTGACCAGCGCATGTTATAAGGTTGCTCGAGCTGACTCACAGTGACCCATGAGAGAGAACCACGACGGGAATAAGATGGGAAGGTCCAGTGATCTCAGACGGGTCTAATCACCTCCGCCGAGTCAGAGACGCATATAGAATTGGTGATTTCATCAAAGTAGTATGCAAGGATACCAACGCAAACTTTACCTCATCTCGTCTCTCGACATTCAGAATGGTAACCTATACACCGGTTACACTGTGATGACGGTGGGATTACAATAACTTGAAACATTCATTAGTAGTGCAAGAATTCTAAAATTGTCTTGATTAATTCGTCTGCAGTCTATAGCATTTTCACGTCAAATTGGAGGTTTTCCATTTCAAATTGGAGGTATTACTTTTCAAATTGGAGGTTGACAGAAATGGTTCGTTCACATTAGATTTAAACGCCGCAACGCTAGCCCGCGTAGAAGGCGGAAACACCTGAGGCGTTATTCATTATAAGGTAATATTACGAGGCAACTGCAATGGAGAGACGTCTAAGGAATTTATCGCAGAGCTGCACGAAAAAGTGGCGAACCCAACTATCACGTACCTGACAGTGGATAACGCAGCGATTTACCGAGCTGGACCAGTTACTAGTAATATGATCGAATTGGGGTTTAACGTGAAATATCTGCCCCCCTACTCACCCAACTTGAATACAGTGGAGCACTGCTTTACAAAAACCAAGTTAACAGCAGAATAAATCCTCAGTGAGCCCCAAACAAACCACAACCTCTGTGACACGATAACCCGAAGCGTTGCCACTGTCACCATATCGGATTGCACGAATTATGTAATGAAAATAATGATAGACCTGACAGCCGCCGCTGCACGGAGAGACTTACTGAAAAATTTGTTCATTCTTTTCCGTCCTTTATGTTTATTCTTACTTGTTGAATTTTACGTTTCACTCGTTATTGCTTTTCCAGAATTGAATCATGTATTTCTGTCATCCACCAAATTGAAATGTAAAACCTCCAAATTGATGTGTAAAACCTCCAAATTGATGTGTAAAACCTCCAATTTGAAATGAAAACCTCCAACTTGACGTGAAAATGCTATATACTAAATTTTAAAATCCAGTCCACCCTATCCAGAATGCCGCTCACTCAGCTGATGAGCGAGAAGAGGTGTATTCAATGAGGTTGGGGCTTTAGGATCAAACTTTCAAGGAGAGAATTTTCAGTGGCAGCTATTTTCATCTGCGGTTTTCTTCAATATATGGGTTCTTGGAAGGGAAATAAAATATCAATCATCTACCTGGTAAGCATATTTACTATTACTTTGTTTAATATAGGGTGGGTGGCTGCGGTCAGGGAATATTATTGAATACACTTCAATAGCGGTGAAGACATACGTAGGGATTGTTTCAATTTTCGAGAGTTGACATTTTTTTCCCAAAATCGAAATTTCCACTTGCTTTTTACTTTTCAGACCTAGCTGAACATCAATCACCGAACATGTTAGATCACTGAACACCAAAAGGTCCAAAGTGCCGAAATAATTGCACTCTTGAATTAAGCTTATAATTCAAATATTATTATACTTTCATGTAAGTTACTTATTTGTATGACAATCACATTTTAGTTCATTCAATTAGTCAATAGTTGGCCGGATCAGCATGTTCTCCTCTCTCGAACAATGGTACAAATTTCGCCATTTTGAATTTCTGAGGGAACACTTCATTCATTTCCCTCCCTCCCTCCTCCATCTTCCTTAACTTCAAAAATCTCAAGAGCAGACGTCGGGTGAACTAGAGTGTCCTCCCAATTTGTATGTTATTTAGTTCTTTCGTAGAAGAACAAAAAGGATTTAAGAAAGTGGAAGTTTAAGAGCGATTGCGAAATATTCTTTTGTTTGTTCGGGATGTTGGAAAGCAAAATTAAATTATTACAGCTTTTCCTATTATGATCTGAAATATTCTGCGTGGGAAAAAAAACAGTTATTAATGAAAATGGGTATTATGTAGACTTGTCGCAGTCATTAAAGCTTGTAACATGGGGGTTCTAATTCAGTTGGATGCGTTGTTTAATTACGAGTAATGTAACACACACTAATTAAATTCATTGTGATAACAAATAAATGTGAGATTAAGCAGAGAATTATAATGAAGAGGAGAGGTGAAGGGGTGGAGGACAGAGGACACTAATGACGTGCATTGTTTACTGATAGCGCGCCACTGCCTGAGGGGATGACCTGACATTTTCACACAGTAGGGATACTAAAGAGCAATATACCTTCTCCAACGCGGCTCGGTCAAACATTTGAATTAAGCATCTCGGATATAGTCTCGTTATAATCATGTTTGGCCGCCGTGCACGGCAATAATAAACTCAGGAGGTGGAATTATTAACGAGTTTCGTAACTGACGGAGGACAGTGAAATTTCGCCCGTTAAAAACCGTTGGAATAAGATTAGAGTGGGGTCTAGAAACTTGATGAAAAATGAAGAGCCCGTTGATGGCTATGAATATCAGAACGGTAATAAAACGGTTGGGCTCACTCTATCATGAAGTCTTTAATATGCGATGAAAAGTTGAAGCACATTCTTCGAACGATAACTATTTATATCCGCAACGATTCCATGACACCATTCATGAGATACCGAAGTATGTCAACGGTTAAGCAGAAAGTCAGGAAGCAACTCAAGCAGATAACGCCAACACTAAGCGAACAGATGCGAACACATTTCAACTACCAATATGCAAAGGAGATCAACCTTGTCCGCTTTCCCTGCTTCAAATCGTGAAACAAACGAATCAAGCCTACCTTTTAAAAAATTTCACAATTAAATACCTTAAAAAAAATGAAAATTTTGAAATGATTGTCGATTTTTAGACAACAGTGTTTTGCAACAGATGGAATTCACTGAACCACATTCAATGAACCATCGTGAATCCGCAGAGCCAATCTACCTTTTCGTAGTGATGAGGGTTGAACTTGCTAATCGTGGAACGATTTCTGCTTACCTTTGAGGTTTATTGCAGTCCTGCCAATAGTGGGATTGGGCACCCTGCATCGCAAATAATCACACCTTGCTCTACCGACAATTTAGCAAATTCACGTTTTATAGCACTTACTGTAATCATAGCATACTTTCAGTTAACACAGTTCAGTCAACAAGGTAGGGGAAAATCAACTGATAATATGATAAGAGAGTGTTTAGGTGATCAGGTGCACGCATTCTAGCGGGTGAGCGGACAACTAGGTATGCTCCTTGAAATTTCGAGCGCTTCATTTCTGGTGCTCTCATTGGTTCATTCTTTGGACCCGGATAGAATCAAACGCTGGATTATCCGATAAAATTCCTTCCATTTGGCTGATTTGTTCCTTCCTGACAGGTAATCCCTAACCCCCACCCCTCACCAAACTCACGACTCCACCATCCTCTCGCCCATCCTGAGGCTCCATCCCATTTTAAGCGTAAATTTGAAACTCTTTAGCTCTTCAATGAGGACCCACGGGGAAAAATGGAAAACAGTATGATAATATTTTCCTTTTATTATTATTATTATCAGTTATGTCTTTCATTTTGGCCAGGGGTGCAGATGCGCCTGAGCTCCTGTCAGCAGCCGCCCACACCTTAGCTTATATGTGTGTGAGGTAATGAATGAATGGATAATTCTTTATTCCATACAGTCTTGAAGAAGATTTACATATTTACGAAACATATTTTATATTATATATTACATGTATACATATTTAGTCGCTGAAGTTTCACCCTCAATCACAGGGATAACCCTGTGCGGTGAGGGGGAGTTGACTAAACCACCAGTTTTTACGAAAAGTCTTGTAGACGCTCCACGATGGAACTATGTTCTTGAGTATCAATGTTAACAAGAATAACTATGGATTTGCTACTGAAGGAAATGGCAAGACGAAAGAAGTGAAAGAAAATAGAAATAAATACTATAACCTAGGCAATACATGCTGTTGAACAAGTTGTGACATTCATCTATACCTTCTTCCATCAAAAGCGAAAAAATTTCTTTTTCATATCTATTTCAAGTAAAATTCTATGGAACTCTCAATTTATCAAGCAATTGGCGAATGAAGTAGGGTAAACTAAAATAAATGTGTTTGGAGGTACCCAGAGTCTCGTTTTCGACGCCGCAACTACAGCTTGCGACGTTGAACGGAAAGCATATGAGGTGGTCTTAGAAATTTCGAAGAGATCAGGATGTCTATGGAAGAAGATGAGGGATGGCTTCATATAAAGCTAGTGCAATGAGAATACTCGAACGCAGTTGAACAAACCAACTGTGGGAAATCTACGGGTTTTTTTTCTCGATATTTTTTCAAGTATAGATTTCTGTATTACATTCAAGGGACTGAGTACTGTTCCCGCAGCTCGTCCCTATGCCACAATCCCAAAGCCAATGTTAGTTTGCTCTTTGCATTATGTACTAAAATTAAACTATCCATAGATAGGCAACCGCGAAGATTACAAAATAAATGGGTGAATTTTCTAAGTTTAGTCGTCAATGGAGTCATGTGTGAATCTCATTTTAGATCTTCATCAATAATTATTCCTGGAATGGCTTGCAGCTAAGACCAACTTGACCCGATCTGCAATTGGCCCACGGGCCGCAGATTTTCCATGATTACGCAAATGGGGATCCCCTCGGATAACATTCGTTACGAGCTGCTATTGGAGAGATGTCGTCTGGAGACCCTCGAGCGAAGAAGGAGCTCCGCAGACCTCGTGCTCCTTTATAAAATACTAAATAACATCCTGGACTGCCCCCCACTGCTCTCGAGGATCCATATAGCCGCCTCCCGTTCGTCCACTCGATCTCCTCAACTGTTTTTCGTCCCGTTCTCAGCCACTAACTACGACCGTCATCGTCCTCTTCACCGAATGCCCCGCAGTGCAAATTTATTTCTATCTATGTACCCTCATTTTGATTTTTTTTCCACCCCCTTATCAAGTTTGAAGTCCCTCATTTCATCTTCCCCCATAGGAACCCCAATTTTTTATTGCAGATTCGGATTCTATTCAAAATTTCATGAAAATTTGACCCCTCAATCAATTTTTTTTATTGCGCGCAACCGGTTCAGCGAGCACGCAAAGTTGCGCAACCCCAAAATTGTCAAATAGTGGATGATGGTGAACTCTAAAGTGTGGCACATGAATTGTCATTGTTTTTTAACGCTGATTCACGTGGTGCTATCCGTTTCTTGATTCGGCTCAATTTTTGTGGAATAATGACCTAAATTATTCCTTGGATGTGGAAGCGGTTTATTGACGACATCTTCATGATTTGGCCACATGGCGAGGAAGAACTTCAGTCGTTCCTAAACGATTTGAATTCCCGCTACTCTGTGACGTTCACATGGACATTCTCTAGGTCGTCAGCTACATTCCTCGACGTGGACATTGAGGTGAAGGATGGAAACCTCTCGACCAGTGTGCATATAAAGCCTACTAACAAGCAGGTTTACCTGCACTATGAGAGTTGTCATCCTCCACATACAAAGCGGTCTATCCCAAGATCTTTATCCGTTAGAGGCCATCAAATATGCAACAGCAGGGGGAACTTGGAAGGCTACTTGTCTGACAGAGAAAGTAGCCCGTAGAAAGAGTCTGACTTGAAAGAAAGCTGATAGAGAGAGGTTACCCAAGGCGCTTTGTTGAACACAGAATGGTTCCATCCCACGTGAAGTACCAACAAAAGGATCAGCCATCGAGTGATCGAGTTCCACTGGTGACAACCTTCTTTTATGGGGCTCAAAAGATAAATGGAATCCTCAGGGAACTCCAGCCAATACTGAATTCCAGCCCACTAACAGAAGAAGTATTTCGGGAGGCACCTCGAATGACCTACCGACAGGGGAAGAACCTGGGTCAAATACTCTCACACCGGCATCCAGTTGTTCAGCGTGTCAATCACCAACAACCAGGTCTCCATCCATGCCAAAGACCAAGGTGTAAGCTCTGTGAGTTGGTCATTGAGGACTCTAATTTCAGCTCCCCCAACAACACGCACTCATACAAGTGCCAGGGATCCGTAGAGTGTCAGTCACAGATGTGCGTGTATCAGCTGATTTGCAGGAAGTGCGAGGAAGATGACTCAAGGAGCTTCTGGGTAAGGCATCCCAACTGAACTTGAGGATTAATAACCACAGAGCTTCCTTGAGTCAGTCACAGCAACGACCAATAAAGCTCCACGCAAGAACGCATGGTCATGCTGTCACGTTCAACGAATGCTTCGGTGTCAAGGTGTTGAAGAAGATGCCAGAAAACACCAACGACCGACTAGGGATGGGATATCGGAAGAAAAATATCGATATTGGTATCAAATGATATATCGGAAGAAAAATATCGATATCCGATGTATATCGGAAGAAAAATATCGATATCCGATACTATCGGTCAAAAATATCGGAACATTATCTTCAGTTTTGATCATCGAACTTTTCAGGTTAGCTCTTTCACGTTAAATGGCAGAATAATCTTCAATACTTTTATGTGGGGCTGCTATGATCAGATTAAATATCAACTGTGAATTTATCAACTATGGATAAATATCAACGATGGAAGAATTTATATTTTAGGGAACCTCACTCTTTGTCCACTGCTATAAGGGAGGTAAAAAAAGCTTTGGCCACAACTCATTCGCCAAAAAGTGGTGAAAGTTCAGATTCAGAATCTGAAGGAAGATGGAGATGGAGAATCTTCTCCATCGAAATCGCTCTTTGGCGAACATGCAAAAATGGTACAAAAAACTTGGAAAGAACGTTCGGCTGAAAGGGGAGACCCTAAATAAACGTCTCTTCCTCCGTTCAGTTGGCGAGGAATTCTTCTTCTAATATTGACCTACAACCACCACGTACGGCAACGGAAACGGATATACGAATACTGATACGATATTTACATACGGATTTATAATTACATGTTTACATTCATAAAATCCTCAAAATCAAGCACGCATTCATTGATTTTTTTTTGCTCACCTGTTCATATTTTAATACTAGCGCTAGCTACCCAATTCATTTCTCAGTTGAGTTATTAATATCGCAAGGAAAATATCAGGGAAATATCGATATTCCGATATTATCGGAATCAAAATATCGATAATGAAATATCGGATATCGCAAGGAAATTATCGATATTCCGATATAATCGATATCGATATCCCATCCCTACGACCGACTACTTCAACAATCCGAACGTGCCCATAGGTGGGTACTGGGATCAAATCGACCTCCTGGGCTCAACATCAATGATTAATTAAATCCAACGCAGCCACAATAGTTTATTTGTAAGGTTCTATCAATCCGGGAATAATTCAAGTCAAAGAAAAACGTTGTAGGGCACCATACTGGTACTGATCATGCTGTTGACAGCAGCTAAAAGCTTAGCGGCTGGGAAGACTTCAATGTGATTTTCGGCGGCAACGAGTAAAAAGTATGGCACGAGGTGGATTGAAAAATAAAAGGGAAACAAGTTCCATTGTGTCGAACACGACAATCATCGCAAAACAGGAAGCGTTTTTTTCCGGATCCTCGGATATGAAGGAAAATACATGAGGGAGGGGCGGCCCCGGTGGTATCAATCAGCGACGGGTTATGAAGTCGCTTTTCCACCTAACACCTGCGGCGAGAGGAAAAAGGCTTTATATAGAGCCCTCAGGGGAAGAGAACGAACTGCTGCCTCCAGGCGCCCCGGAATTTCTCTAACTGCGCGAGGTGAGAGGCCGACTTGATTCGAAAGCGTCGGCGATGTTTCTCCCTCAACTTCGAGTCTGAGGGAGGCGAAAGAGAATATTTTATCAGTAGCGCGATATTATGTTGGTAAAAAAGCACAGCCTCCTACGTGGGACTGGTTTCCGACCAGACCAGGCGCACGAATTGGATGTTCTACATCGAAATCAGGGTTTCCCTACGCTAGGGATCTGAAGCACACCTGCGATTTCCCACATACCACTACATTACCAGGACATTCATTTCTTTGCAGCTTCTGAGTCTACCTATAGGTCGTGGAAACCTTGTTTCAAGCTTAGATGAGATGAAAGTTATTGTATAATTTATTCGATAGCAAATCTTTGTAATCGACCAAAAAAACCAATGTTAACCCCGCCTCAAAAATTGTTGGTTTACCTTTCAAAATAGGAACATTTCAAAAATCGAAGAAAATCCGTGCGCATTCTGAAGCTTTCTTCTGATTATGGACAGAAGTTTACGAAATTCAGCTCAAAAATCTAACATCAGACCGGAATGTGCAAGTAATTTCGGCATTATGATCAATCAACCATAAGGGATCATGTTTAAGGAATAACCTATCGATAAGTCCAAGCTCAAAAACTTTCGTAGTAAGAGGGTCGTTTTTTTTTTTTTTTCCAATATAAACTGTGTCTACATAATAGTTCTTATTCCTTTCGAAGACAAAGCACATGCTAATCGGTGGAGGTAGTGTTCCTGGTGGTGGCACTCTGACGATTCATTCCTGCACACCAAGGGTGTCCTGTGGATGCGTGCGGCTGGAAACAGTCTCCAAGTTCAAATACCTTGAGGTCATGATGGACTCAGCGCTGTTGTGGAAAGAGCATGTGTCTTACCTCTACTCCAAACTCCGTAAATTCGTTTACCTATTTTACCACTTGAGATTATTCTTTCTGTAGACCGCTTAAGACTGGTATATTTATCACTCTTCCAGTCATTGCTCCAGTATGGCATATTGGTGTGGGGAGGAGCTCTTCCAAGCTGTGTACGTAAAGCGTCGGTGCTGCAGAAGGCAATCCTAAAGGTCATGCTTGGCAAGCACAAGCGATATCCTAGCAAGCAAATCTTCCGGGACGCAAAGGTATTTAATTTGAGGCAGCTTTTCATTAAAGGATTAGTCCTATTTTACTACTGCAACCCATCAACTATGAACAACCCTAACATTCACGTTTACTCCACCCGTTTTCAACTCCTCCAGCATGTGGTAAATCCAAGAATAAACCTGAAGCTTACTTCACGCAGCCCGCAGTCCTTGGTATACCTAGTTCACAATTCCTTGCCAACAGATATGAAATACCCTACTAACATATCCCTTCAAAAGGATGATATTTACCTGGTTAATTAATTTGGGGCCAGCAAATGCTGATGCCATTCTCACAAGCATTTACATTTGATAGCTAATTTCTCTCCCACAAGTAATGCTGCTGTCGCTTCGAGGTAGGAAGCCACGTTATAATATGGAAATAAAAAATTGATTAATCATTATAAATAATAATTGTTATATAATAATATTAATAATAGAGAATGAAATAATTACCGCTTAAGACCTAAATCGTAAACTTGTACTTAATTGTAAAATCATGCAACTCTAATCCGTCAATACAGGCTGGATCTGCCTACTGACGGACTATATTATTCAATAATTATTAACTTTCGGTTTGTACATTGTAGTTACATGGAATAAACTCTTCTCTATCTCTATCCTTCTAGGGATCGATTTTACTACTAATTTGCAACAAAATGCTTCTTGAAGTCTTTTTTTAACGCTTGTCTTGAATTCGGATTTATTTACTATAAAAGATTTGTTTCCAGTTATCTACCTTACTTCGTCAAAAGGGCATAGTTCCCTCATTTCCAGAATAATAAGGAGACAGTTGAAAAGACCGTAACCTTTCCTACCTTCAATTACTAAATAACATAACATTGTTTCAGTTTAATTTTACGAGGAATAAATCAACTTAATAAGTGAACTTAATAACTTTTCGAAAACCAAAAATGCTTTTCAAAGCCCATAACCGCCAAATAATTCAAACAATGAACTATTGCCGGGCAAGCCTAAAACCGGCGCCAGAACCACCGCTTTCCAACGGTATAATCAATTTTTATTTTACTCTGCTGATTGGAGGAGAAAGTTGCGTTTGAGACCAGAAATACGTAGTTTCACTCGGTATCATCAATTATACCAAGGGCCAAAAATGACTCGTCATGAAAAAATCAGTTTTTTTTTAAGTGGGAAGAGAGGAGGACCTAATATTTCTCTCTGAAAATGGCTTATAGTTTATTACGGTTTACGAGGAGCCCCACGAGTTGTTGCCACCCCCCCCCCCCCCTCAAATCGTCCAAATGGGGTTAAAAAAATATTACTTTTTAATCTTCATTATTTTCTCCAAGGATCATATTTGCGTAGCCCCCCCCCGCAATGCGCAACCATGCGCAAGTGAAACTAACTTTCTTATCGTAAATGAGAACCCCAATTTTTTTATTCCAGATTCGGATTTTACCGAACATATCATGAAAATTTGGTCTCTCAACCAATTATTTTTATTGCGAGCAACCCCAAAATTGTCAAATAGCGAATGATGGTGAACTCTAAAGTGTAACACGTGAATTATCATTGTTTTTTAACGCTGATTCACGTGATGCTATCCGTTTCTTGATTCGACTTATTTTTATTTTTGCAGAATAATGACCGAAATTTGATTATTTTGCTTGAAAAAAAAAAACATATTTTGTAGCCCGTGTGTTTGTGCGTAAAATTTCAGAGGTTTGTAGGTTTTTTTTCTATAATTCTCCCTTTCCTTCCTCTCCTCATTTTGAAACCGGACCGGGAACCAGCTGGGGACGGACGACAACGATGTCGCAGACAGAACTAGGGAGAGTGAACTGTTTCCAGTGGATGAGTGGACAAGGAGGAATTTTTTTGTTTACTCCCATTTGGACGATTTTAGGAGGGGGAGGGGGAAGGAAACAACTCGAGGGACACCCTGCATAATTACAGTAGTTCTTAGACGCTTTTTTTTTTCAAATTTTATTTTATTTATTTCATTTTTAAGGGGGCCTAGAATTTGGCTCCTGGGCCTGGATTTTCTCTCTACAGCCCTGTACATCGATGCACTCACCTAGCTACTCTGAGAAAATTATGTGAGACAGTTTCTTGATTGTTCGTAAACGCGGAGCTGGAACGAAAATCTAACCAAAGCCCCCCCCCGTAATCCCACACCCCTAAGGAATTTACTTACTTCCCCAAACTCAAGGAGCAGTGGAAATTTCGGTCCTCCGCTAACCCATTAGGAAGGAGCCCCCCGTAATCCGGTATTCCGCCTTCCTGTCGGTACCGTAACAGCGACTACATTACCTACTCACCGGAGGTGGATGGTACAGTTCATGAGGTGGCGTTTCCCTGGGAGATGATAATAGAATATTCTAGGCGAAGGGTTTTGGAGGCGCCCACAACTGATATATCCGACGGACAAAGCATATTCACCTCGCCATCCGCCTGAATCGTAGGGTTAGGCCTCTGTAATAATAACTTTGCTTATAATGGCGGGCGAGGGAGAAGGTGCTTATCTTTCTCGACCGCTGGAGGTTCGAATAAACATGAGGGTGCGAGTTTGTATAATTAACCGGTGAAACGGGACCGACGTATTGTTCGACTTGTTAACTTTTAGTATTTCAGTTTTACGTTATTTCTCCTCCTTAACATACAACCCCAGGAGTTGGAGGAGAATAAGTTGTTCTCTTAACCACTTTTGTAAGAATCAAGGTTTTCGAAAGTTGTTCAAGAAATCTTGAAACTTCTTTCTATGGCGACGTTTCGCCATATTTGCACAGCTTCTTTAGTACTACATTGTAAAACATGGGATAAACTAAACTCTAAAATTCCTTCGGTACAATCTTCACATAACCTCATAACAATTTGTGGATGAGTATAATGAATGAATACCATGTTTTGCCTTTAATAATAATATGGAAACAAGACGAATCATATTACAGTAAGAAAAAGAAAGAACAAACAATTTTCAGTTTCTAATTTCCATAACTTAGGAAAATTGTCTGAAGATCGAGAATTGATAATTAAATATCGTCTTCAAGTACGAAATTAACAGCGAACTGTGAAATCTAGGAACAATTTACAAGAATAGAATATGTTAAGGCAAATCGAGAGAAAACGAAATATCATGTAAAATAATACAAGAGGATATGAACTTTAATAGGTGACATCAAGGGTTGGGATGACCTCATTTTTTGTGTACTGATTGGTCGAGAAAAGATTAAATTGAAATTGAAATTTGAAAAATATCGAATTGTTCGAAGATGAGATGAGAGCTCGTTGAACAAACGAGGAGATAAAAAGTCGTATTGCCTACTGAAGAAATCATTTTTTGGAAAAGGAATAGGAACCAGAACGATGATTAAATCATCACATCGAGGAATAAAACGGAAATGATTTTTATAAGAATAATGAATCATCATAAAAATAAATGTGAGTCTGGGAAGGAGAACATCTAATTTAAGAAACAAAGGCTTCGTATGGCTAAAGTAACCTGATCGAAATATCAGTCGACCATTTGTAGACAGGTAACCAATGCTAACGGATATCAGTCCATGGAAAAAATATAAATAAATGCTTGTAGGTAGATAAATGGAGAAGTTAGGTTTTCCTAGTAACGATTAGTAGCTCTTGACAAGCGTTTTTAAATCACGGTTTTACCGGTTGCTCGTAGTTATGTAAAGGTAAAAAAGTTTTCCACAGACGAGCAGTATTTTCCAAAGACTTGGCATAGCCTCGGAGACGAGACCAGGGACAGGAAAGCATCGTTGCCTTTTTCTCCATTTTTCCCGATATAGAACTCCACAGGCAGTGGTTTCAGATAGAGTAGCTTCGTACTGTTGAACCATTGTTGCAACCCCTCACCTCCACCCGTACTTTTCCCCATGGCTTAGCAGGCTAAGGGAGGAATTCTGTTCCAATTCCACTCATTTTCTATATTTTCTGAAAGGCACAAAGGGTTTAGATTATTATCTCTTCAAAGCTCTACCTCAAATCCCGAAAGCGGTATTTCTAGTTTTTCTTGTCATCTTTTCCTTTTTTAGGAGCACTGGGTTCAGAATTTCGGAGGATGATCAACAACTCGGGAAGTAGATACCGATCCAATATAGCATTTCAAAGTCAAATTCAACCTTTTCCAAGTCAAATCCAACCTTTTCTAACTGAAATGCAACCTTTTCACCATTATTAGGGAGATGACGAAAAATACTCACATGCCCTAAATGTAGTACCAAGGCTTGTCTGTATGTATAGGTCCTACCTAATGCTTTTGGAGTATTGTTTTTAGCCCAGTCCCTAATGGTGAAAAGGTAAAATTTCACTTGAAAAAGGTTTGATTTGACTTGGAAATACTGTAGATTGGCTCAACAATCTCATCATTGGATGAATAGCGAAGGGAGGTTTTACATTCCTCCTAGCGAACAGTATGAAGCTTTGTGCACAACTCAATTTTGATCGGATAAGGTTAATCTTGAACATAATACACCTGGGCATTTACCTGACGCTTAATAGTACTGTTTGATGAAAGGGGTAACTATCAATGCCACCCTCCTTGTCACATTTTTGTTATCTGTGGTTTCCTCGTCTCGTACAATGTTATCGATCCCGTCGCATATGGTTAAAAGGCTAAAAGGCAATACATTTCGAACATAACCACTCACGAATGAACCAATAAATATTGCCATTTGACGAATAAAACTTGCAGAAACGCGTTTCATGCGCTGGTTTGAGAAGGACTCGCTACAACTTGTGAAATATCAAGTTTGCTTACTTGCAAAATATGAGTTTTAACAATTTGTAACATCTTTATTCGTGAAGATATTTATCACTTTAGTGGTCGAATCTCTAGGTATTTTATGCTGTTCATATATTGGTGGTTTAGAGATGATTAGGGAAAACTTTTCAATGTATAGTCCAAATTTTAAAGGCCACCATTATGTGTTTCACCGATTTTGAGATGACAGACAAAGACTTTCTCATTCAGGATGGTCTAGATTTTCAATTTCCAATCCCAAACCTCCTTATGAATTCACTAGCAACTATCGACTCCAGGACTATATAACAGCGCTTTAGGATCATTAAGAAAATTGACGTCGTCATTTCGCGGGAAAAGTCCTGCTTTATCCAACTGGAGCTAAACGAAATTCGGAGATTTGAATTGGCGCCTCCGGCTTGAAACATCATAAACCGCAGTGGCAACTCTTTCTACGGATTTGTAAAACCGCTGCTCTACACAGCAGTCCGAAGATTACTCCAGCATACGTTTCATTTTACTGGGTTGTTGTCTCGAATATTTATAACGACGTCAAGACAATTAAAAGCACAGTAAAAGAATACTAGTTATCTGATAAGGTTGGAAACAGTAAACAAATGGACTATTTGTGATTGAATCCAATTCAATTTATCCAACCTTGGACGCCCGAAATCTCCAAGTTCGACAATATCACACATGGTGGCAATCCCCTGTTCGAAGTTTTTGTTGAAACGCCGAACTCGTTAAACTGGATGAAAATTATAATTCATACTTTTCCACTTTTCATAGAGATTTCACTATAAAAACTTGCATTTCTTAGCACAGTTATATACCCAATTCAACTGTCAGACATGCATTACAGTTTTACTTAACTTTAAGAACCGGAAATAAGTTCGATTTATCCCCGGAGCAGGTCCGGCGACTAAAACATTCCAGAATTCTTGAGATTTGCTAGCTTCACCCACCTGTGGGATTAGGGGGAGGGCAGGAATCGATGGAGGACAGGAGAAACGAGCAGTCGATCCTTCCCAGAGTCGGGGCGTGCAAAAACATCGTGCCACTCAATCTTCCAAGGGACTCCAGTGAGCCAAGCCCATCCCAACTTCGGACCTTTTTGAACGATATATAATGCAGCGCGTCTTTTGCCCTCGCATAAATTGTAGGCAACACCTGAGTGCAGAGCTCAACTCGAGGGCGCATCAGCGACGTTTATAAAACTACGGGTATTGAGTATGCCCGGATATCCCTGGAGAAAAAAGTTAGAACCATACAGTGGATTTTGTTGTGTTCAGATTGAAAGTTTCTTGCTTCCCGTACTCCATTTACAACATGCCTCATAACACTTATCCTCCTAGTTGCTTCTAACACGGGTGGATAGGTGAGTAAAGGAAGTTTTCATACTCGAGAGCCCATACAGTACAAGATGGAATAGCGTACATTAACCTAAGCCGCATATGAGAAATAATTCTATATGGAAAATACGATGGAGGGATTGTGAAGAGAAAATAGCTTAATGAAGTTCACAGATACGCTAGAGTTAGTGATCGGGGAACTTGGTAAAGAACGAGTCCAAAGGAACAAATCCTTTAGAGGGCTAGTCCAGGAATGAATCCGAAGAAAGCAATCATCGTTATGGGATACTGACAAGTCTTCAGCATCCCTACGCTTTTCATAAAGAAAAACGCCGAACACTATCAGATCAATTGCCGTCTTACTAACATCACAATTTTACATTAGCAACTTCGGCCCTCCTCCTCTGTACAATACTTGTTCCTTACAGAGCAGGAGGAAACGCTATACAAATAAAATCTATACAAATTGGCCCACTGTGAACCCATGGGTTCTTTGCTCCAATAAATAAATCCATGGATGCTAAATATACTATCCATGGATTCATTCCTGGATTCGATACTCTGAATGAATCCAAGGATGCTAAATACGATATGCATGAACGCGTTCCTGGAATGAGTCGGAGGGTCTGAAGACGTCAATAGAAGAACGAATCCAGACTCGAGAACAACTTTTCCCATAACTGGAACATGGAAAAAGAGGAGGGAGGTTCACTCAAAATAAAGTGATGAGATGAGAATTGAGCCTTGTTTCTACTGCATAATATCGGAAGCGACTTGAACTAAATGTTACCTAGCACATTCTCCAAGCAATAGGTTGAAATGTATTATAACAAAACAAAAAAAACTTGTGAGGTGATGGAATGGTATAGTTGCCCCTTCCAATGAGCTGGATGCATTGATAATACTCCGCCACGCTCAGAGGGTGACCAGACGCTTGAAAACGTCTGATTCATCTCCCAAGGCGTCGGATTCTAGAATCGGGAAGGGACCATATCCATCACAAACTGCAGACAGTAAAATTTAAACCTAGCTAATGCGAACAATCTACTGTTAAAGCGACTACGACAATTAGAGTAGTCTGCCGTGGGAGGTTCAAACCCTTTTGAAGCGAACCCTTTTTTTTTTGTTCCGCTGAAATTTTGGTACAGTACTTAGACGTATTTCAGCACATTTAATTTTCATTATTGAAGGGGTGGAGGGGGTAATGGCCGATCCATTCAATGGCTTCGCATAGCTACTAAAATTCTCATCCAATATTTGTTTTTTTTTTTTTTTAAATTTATTTTATTTTATTATTATTATTTTTTGTTTAAATAGAATGTGGCATGGTTTTAAAACACAAATATGAGTGTTTAAATTATGTTGATCTAATAGAAACCGGACCTAAAGACGTCCTTGTAATGCATGCATTACTCACCAATATGTTTGAACAATAATTTTTCAGCACGGAAGATGCTTCAGCCTATCACCAACTTCCCCAAAACAGTTATACGAGAGTTGAAAGCGGGTGTATAATATTTTTACTATCCCAACAGCTACTTATTCTAGTGGAAAGAAATGTCTTTTTCTATTTAGGAAATCACCGCCAACTCGGACAAGCCAGCAAGAAGTGGAGAAAAAATCAAGTTCCGAGTCGGGATTCGGAGCTGTGGGTCTCCTGTCCACTTAGGGCAGCTCAGGTACCTTTTACTATCTGGGATCACGCGATAGCTCTCCGGCACAAGCTATGCGTTGGCCCCGGGACCCTCCGTTTTTTCCCCGAGATCGATAACCACTGGTGAGAACTGTGAGAAGGCTTCAGGGTGGGGAGGAAGGGTTCCAACACCCCAACATCCGAACGCCCCCTTTCGGGATTTATTCCCAGGCCGAACCGCTTATCCGGGGATTTGGGAGAGGTCAACTGCTCCCGTCCTGAGGGTCACCGCCCGCAGCGAACGCTTTTCAAAATATCAAGGTCACGCTCCTGTGACCTAGAAGAGAGAAAAACTGCTCAACGGAATCCCTTCGGTATCTAGACAAACAAAGTAAATCCTAGGAATAAAACTCAATGCTCGTATGTATGGATCTGTGTACGTATGTACCCAATACACGGATAAATTGCCCAACCGATTCCGAAGAGTTTTATTGTACTACTAAGAATTTCCAAACCTACCTGCTCCAAGCAGGTTCGGGGCAGGGCAGTGAAGGGCACTTGCTGCTACGAACCACTCCAGTGTCCACATGGAACTAAACTGGATTGGAAAATGAAATGGAAGTCCCAGATCAACCTTACGGGAGGATAACCCTCGAACGTGAAAACATCCTCATCTCGCACAGCATTTTAGCATGGAACTTGCTTCATCCTTGGACTAACTGGCCGAAAAATGTCACGAGGGATGGGTGACGAAGGAGGGTAACGCGGAAGTGTCACAAGAATGTCAGCAAGGTTTGGGTATGTTCGTGACCAGCCGAAGTCAAGAACCAGCTCTCCTGGTAACGCCTGGTGGCCGCAAGTCCTCGCTGACGGAATTATCAGTCTACGTCTTATCTACATCCTATTTACGTGTAGCAGTTCTTTATAGAGCATTTTTTCTGCAACTCTGCCGTCATGAACTGCGATTAAATCATTTTTTCGATTTCCACAATTAGAGTTAGATGCATGGATTTCGAGTGCAGTAAACAATTCATCGAAGGAGTGGTTCTCGTTTTGGAACATTTTATTACATTCATATCGTTCAGGTTAAATTGAGCTTACCTGCAATGTTGTCAGTGAACTTTCTAACGACAACTTTCAAATTTTCGGGATCATCCCCACCCAAAAAAAGGTGTTAGAGATGATCAATCACACCAGGTCCTATTGAAGACATAAATGACGCCACTTGAATCCCCGTAGGACGAACGAAAAGACAGGACGCCATGGCATACCAGTTAGCAACCATTTGTACGATGTCATTCCTTTCAAGGATTAGCCAAGCTATCTTCCGAAACTACGAGGTGTGTTGGAGGCTTGCAGGTTATGCCAGCCGTACGGGGAGAGCTGGTTGTATTATGTCCTTCATTTTACCAATGTAAACCCCTTTTCCCGGAGTCGGCACCATGTGAGCCGGTTTTTATTGTGCTACTACAAAATATCACAACTACTCAATAAGGAACACGTAGACATTGAGAAAAAGATTTAATGCATTTTTATGGTATAATTATGTTGTTCAAATAAGGGGCTGAAGATAGGTAACACATACCTCTATTAGGATCATCTGAACATGTATCGATTTGTACTTTCATCGATTGCAGACTGCGTCATTGAAATTCTTGTGGGGGTTCCAAAAAATTTGGGGAGGTGGGGTGAAGTTAATAGAAACAGTGTTTAACGTGACGATTTAAAAATATATTACATCAATAGATAGAACGTGAATAATAATAAACCTAGTAATAAATTGAAATATGGTTTGTTTTTCTATCTGAAAATGCATAAATGACAATGACAGTGCTCAAATATTGTCCATGATTTTGGCGTTCGACATGATGGCGCCAGTAAGGGGTTCGGTGAATTTCGGAAGTACACTGGTTATGAGAAAAAAATTTAACTTCCTCGAAATTCGTTGGTTTACGTCATAACTAACCAAATGAAATACAAAAGCTGGTACCTACACATGCTCATGCACTCAAGTGACCTCTCGACTCAAGATATAGCACCGTTGAGCTGAGGACGACCTTCAACTCAATGTCATTTTCGGTTTGTGGATTGTATTGTGTGCGCGTTTCGGATGGCCACACAGGGCGCTCTCAGAATGAACCTCGAATCACGACTAGGAATCGCATTGAGTGCATGGTTCTTCTTAAGGCTACACTTTCAAATACCTCAAATACCAAAAAAAAAAAAAAAAAATTTCGCAAGGCGTTTCAACTTTCTGTTGAGGCCCATTGCAAATAAAATTAATTTGATGCTACGCGTTTATTGGTTTGTGAAACTAGCAAACAAAAGTCTTAAAGGACTCAAGTTTGAAGGTGACTTACCAGAGGGAGTTTCGCCTACCAAACGCAAATGCTTCGAGATGGCTTCCAAATTAGATTCGATACCGCAGGAGCGTTTCGAGTAATGATCTTTCCGCCCTTTCCCGACCCACCTGACCTTATATCACCAAGTCAAGTCAACCCAAGAAGCCCAACTTCACCAATAATCTGTATACCCACTTGCAAAAGGGGAGCAGTTCTATGTTTCCCGGGCGCGCCGAGGTTGTTTGTCGAGTTTGAAGCTTTGCCCCGGTGCTCTCTCGGTTTTCTATCAAAACCCCCTCAGCTCCCCTCTCGCGGCCGATTCCCCTAGCTAATCTGATCGACAAGAAACTCGGCTGTACCTCCCAAGAAGCGAGCGGGCTTCGTAAGAACCTTTCAGCCGAATTACCATCCTCCTATACGCTCTGTTCTGACGGGGAAACTCTCGACTACGGGAATAATTCAATCAATTTTGCAAAGGAGGAATTCGAACCGTAGCGCCACTGAAACGTAGACGCAGGTATATGAAATAATGTGCAGCATCAGATTTATGTGATACATCTGTGTAACCAACTCTCTTACTCCCCCCATCCCATCCTCAGTAGAAATCTGATATCTCGCTGTCAAGGTAGATAAATAGATTCCAATCCCACAGCAACAAAACGACGAAGCACTAGTTATTTCCGAAATGGGTGGAGTTACACCGGATAATATTTTTTGTTCCCCATATTCGGGTGCCATCAGTGGAATACATTGTATTCAATACAACATTAAAATGAATTAATACCATGGAGTAATACTCACAAATGAATTACAAATTGCGTTTAAATTTAACTCGGTAAGTTATATATTGCAATTCCAAGTCAAATAAAACCTTTTCCAGACCGAATGGAACTTATTCCGAATCAAATTAAACCTATTGAGAAAATAAGTGAAATGAGCTATACGTAGGTGGTACCCACTGAAATTCAAAGGCTAGACATTTCTCAAACTTACCTATTTGTTCCCTATTCTACTGAGGTGAGATCTACTTCGATAATCCTACCCTTCAAATTCATAGAATTTTCATTTTGCCAACTTCTTTCTACGCTAGTTTCAATTGCATCACCTTGTTTTACAGTAATGCGTAGTCATCCAGGGCCCCAATAATTCCACCGATTCATGCACAGCGATACCGACAATGAACAAACTGGAACCAGTTGCACGCACAATGTTGTGAAGTGAAATTCCTTTAACAAGTGCAAAATTTAAGAAATGTATATACAGCAATTTCCAGTCGAATCTTTCTGAACCTTTTTCCGAAAAAAAAAAAAAAAAAAAAAAAAAACCTATTCCCAATACAAGAACCCTTATTTTCAAAATAATTAAACTTTTTCCCAACACAATTAAACTGGTTTGCCACTCATATATAGCATTCACAGTTTGAATTAAATCTTTCCGGATTTGAATCAAACTTTCCGAATTAGCCGTTCTGCAAAATTAATTAATGTTTCATCAAACTGAATTAAACTTTCCCCAAATTGAATGGAACGAGGGAAAATCCGTTATTTCAGTCGAACAAATTGTACAATTTCAACAATATGAACACAGGGTGGCTCCAATATTCTCTGCCGCATTTCCAGATATTATAGAAAATGAACAGTAAAAAATAAGAGTATAACTTAGTCGATTCATTCAAGCGCTCCTCATACGAACTAAAATTGTGTTGTTCTAGTTTTCTAGTGTCTACTCTATCTAGTTTTTCAAAATATCCATAGGCGCTTACATAGCATTTTCCAGTTGAATTTAACATACATATAGTGTGTTCATACACAAATTAGACATAGAGTCGTCCCTGTAATTCATGCATCACTTACCGCTATATTTAACCTTATTCGTGATATTGCTAGTAAATCTTTATTCTGATTGTAAAACAACTCAAAAAACATCATTAGAGGATTCATTTCTGCGTGGAATGCAAGTAAAGCCAACCTGATAAACCAAAAATTATGTCGATTTTTCATTTGGGGCTTTTTACGAATGATGACATTTTTATCATCATATTCTTTTATAATTAATTTGAGAGGTAACTTTGATCTGGCCTGTTTGCGGATTATAGAAATTGTACATTTTGTGTTGATTAAAACAACAGATTTTTGTACAGTTTAGTTAAATTTGTCGAGTGTTAAATTCAATTTTATTTAATCAACACAATTAGCTGGAAGTTTAATTTAATACGCGAAATTTCCGATTCTAAGTGTGAATGCTATAATTTCAGTTCCTTATTTTTCTGTAAGAGGTTTAATTATTTCGGAAAAAGGTTCAATTCTTTTGAAAAAAGTTCAATTCAACTGGAAAATGCTATATACCAGGGATGTATTTGTGCGTTTGTGAGTAATTTTTGGACAGCCTAATGGAAGTACTAAAATTATTGCCTTGATATATGACGAATGTTATTCCAATTTGTGGTATTTTCGGCTTTGTTTGTATTCAGTTGCCCAGAAACCATTCACGAATGTGTGACATTACAGTTCCTATTACAGTACTGGCTCTCACAGTCCTGCTCATTCTCTACTTACGCCCAGCCTACACTTATCTTCATGAATAGCGCATGAGAACATACCTGAAACAAAGAAAAAAACAGTGAGATAACGAACGTCTACGAGTTTAAAATACCAACGAATGTTTAGATTCTAGATTAGAAACGATTAACCATTCATAGTGAACCCATTGAGGAAAAATGGACAAATCTGGAACAAAATCGGCACTTCAGTAAGACTCGGAGGGGTAAGCCCCGTTGACCGGGTGTTTTTGCTAGGAGCTTACAGCTAAATTAGAGGAAAAACATGCTTTTATAAGAACAATTTTAGTAAATGAAAACAATCAACTAATTCAAGCAGTTAGATATCTCATCCAGAACGTTCCAATCCTCCGAGACTTCTTTCTTCCCGGTTTCCTATGTCTTAGGCAGTGAAGTAATCTTGGTTGTGTCACCATTGAAATCCCTTAATTTCGCCTAAAAAAACACGTTTTCCGTCGGGGAAACGGGATTTTCTCCCATACTGTCCTAAGTAAATTCAAGGTTGAGGATACCGTTGGAAACATGAGCTTTCCGGCCGACTTTTTAAGTAACGGTACAAAATGTTCATGTAAGTTAAGGTGGACTTTGGCGCACTGGAGAGGACGTGTAACGTGCGGAGCCCAGAAATCCGGCACTACCTGGCCGATGTGACATACTTCGGCAGACTGGCGACAGGAATGTTGGACTCTCCTTCCCTCCTGGCCAGCGTTGGCTTAGTGGTCCCTCGGCTCAGCTCCCGATCAAGCATCCTTTTTCTGGTTCCCTTCTCGACGACAAACGATCTCTATTACAGGTTTTTTTGCGGAATGCCTCGGCGTGCAAATTATGTCGTAAATGAATGCCCCAAGTGTCTTGTGTAATGTATGTATCTTGTATCTTGTGTGAGTGTCTTGTGTAATACGTTGGACTGACTCAGTTGATTCATTTATTTCTTTCATCTTTTATCCAACTCTAATGAGAACAAGGGAAGTGTGATCGTGATTATCATCATTGATCGAACGTACAGAAATACAATAACAGAAAATTATAATCACACTTACTACATATTACTCGTATAGCTAACCAAATTATAGGGCATTTTTTGCTATATGACGTCGATTTTACCATATGAAACTACGAGTTTCTGGTCTCAACCGAAACCTTCTCCTCTAATCAACAGAGTACAATCAAGATTGATGATACCGTTGGAAAGCTGTGATTCTGGCGCAGTTTTCAGGCTTACCGGCCATAGTTCATTATCTCGAATTATTTGGACATCATGGGCTTTGAAAAATGTAAAAGTTCTCGAAAAGTTGCAAACTTCACTTTTTAGGTTGCGTTGTAGGTAAAATTCTATTTGGTAATGAGAAGATGGACATTTTTACGGTGTTTCTAACTGTCTCTTCAAATTTGAGATTACTCTGGAAATGAGAGAACTGTGCCCATTTTAATGAAATAAGGTCGAGAACACTAAAAAAAATCTTAAATCATCAATAACTCTGAACACAAGAGTTAGAAACAGCTTTAAAAGGAAATTTTTTTTTTTTTTTTTGCAAATTAGTAGCAGAATCGATCGATGAAGGAATGACCTGTTTTGTAGACACCGTGTGTAAGGAAGAGTTTATCAGAGGTTATCGGTAAGGTTTACAAGCTGACATACGTAAAGATCAATGGATCTCAACGAGGCAAGACGACCCCTGGAGGCAGAGCAGAAATATCGAGGGACGGAAGACTCATTTTTGGTGGCAGTACAGCAATGTGTAAGTTTTGAGCTGTCTCGATGGAAACTGGGTTTGGGGGACCATGTTTTTGTATTGAGGCGCGCACTTCAAAGAACTCCATACACCCCCATGGAAATTAAATCCTGTTCAGAAGTTCAGAGAACATGTTTGTTTACCCATGTTCTGCGAAGAAACGGTAAGAATTATAGTTCTGTCTTCTCTCTCATGAGCTTGCAACGAATGTGGTGGTTAGAGCCAGCTTCCAGTAGGGCAGTAGGCTCACAGAACTTTGGCTTCAAGCTAACATTGTTCACGTCTAACCCACACTTTGAACCCTCGTCAAAAAGTTTTTGGATTGCCCCCTTCTCCTGCCTCGACAGGGAGTTCATCGCGGTGACAGCTCCAATTTCCTAAAAAAAAAAAAAAAAAAAAAAAAAAAAAGTAAAAATAAATCCACTTGACATCGAGAAAAGTCGAGGGTCGCGCCTTCACATCACTAGCAAGAACCTGAAGTCAAGAAACTGGCTTCCGTACTTCAATCATTAAGCGCAATTGATCTCCTACCTTAGGAATTAATTTTGCAATAACAATGTACCAATATTGAAGAACGGTTGTCCATTGGTTTAGTACAACAACTGTTTTTATCGTTCTTTTAAAATATATGTCTCTTTTATTGATTTTAGTTGTTTGCGAAATACTTCTGGCACCCATTCTGGTAGGGGCTTTAGAAAATTAATATCTCCACAAGGAGCGTTAGTTCAAATAAGTTTGAGAACCACTGGTGTAGCTCCAGCTCTACGAAATGGTCAGTTCCAGTAAATAAGATTACGTATTTCCTAACTCTGATGGTAGTAGACGTGCAGATCCTACCAACTAGAGTCGTGGTGTTCTTTGTTCATGCTTCCCAAGTTATATAGACAATATAGAATGACGTTCTCTTGATTGAGAAGGAAAAATCTAAGAAAATCAATTAGTATTGGGATAAACCAGGAGCGTCACAAAATCGGGAACAATACACGCAAATTTAACACCAATGGTATATTGAACTGTAGTGGGACCTGTGAAACGAGGATTGATCGAGTCAAGAGGCAAACATCACAGTAATTCGTGATGTAGAAATGTAAACCCATAATAAATTAGATTAAATTCAATTATTCATTGTTGTTCGAATTGTAGAGGGAAGTTTACACGTGCTACACCAGTTCAAGGTAACGTGCGTTCCTGACAAGATTTATTTGATCTCTTTAGAAGGTTTACGAGGATATGGTGGGTTAGAGAGAGGGTATTAGGAGGAGGGAGGAGTTGATTCAATTGACACGTAGCCCGTGGGGAGGTTGGAAGTTTTGCAGGTTGTCTAATTCATGCCCGCCCGCCTAAACCTAACCACAACACGCCTTTGGACCTAAGCTCTTAGGACCGCAGAAGACAGGAAGGTTGGTGGTGGGGAAGGTTGGTACAGGGCGAGGATGTTGGAGGGTCATCAGGACCTTGGAGTAGTCACGATTCAGCTCACGTGAAACACCACAGCATTTTCACCACGAGACTCAGTGGGCGGACCCGGACAGAAAGGTATATCGACCTGGAATTTAAATTAAAATCGCCTTATTCCACAAGCCTTATGTTTCTAGGGCTATTTACAATAGCAATTACTATATACCTAACGCATTTGCATTCCATAATTGAATGCTTGCATAGCACAGTTGAATACAGTTTGCATTCAACTTACTCACTTTACATGATTTTGCTTCATTATTTTCAAAATTTGCAATGTACGTCGGACGCATGAACCATAAAAGGCCTTGTTTAACGTGGAAAACAAACGCGAGCGATGCAATTGGGGCGAATCGCTTACGATTCCAAAACGTGTGAGGATACACAGAGGATTACGTGAGGATACACAGAGCGGTGTCGCCGAAGCAGAATACGCCACATGTCCATCCATTCCTCCAGAGTTATTTTATACCAGTTTCCACTAGCTTTAATTTATATTCGGAAAAATGCTTTCTTTTTCCGAAATATTACTTCTTTCATCGATTCCATTGATGTCTAATATTTGGCCCATAGGCAAAGAAAACGAAAGCCAGCCAATGCAATTTTTCGACTCCGAGGAAACTCAGGCGAGTTTCAACATCTCCTCAACTGCAAAATGCCTACAACTGCAAAATAATTAAGTACCTTTACCTCTATGTACATTACTATAGCGGAAAATACTATAAAAAACACAGATATAGTAAAGTAAAAAATTATTTATTTTCAGGAAATAGTTATTTTATTTCATCTTTTTAATGTTTTTTTTTTTAAGTTTCATATTTTTGAAGCTCTTTTATCAGAATACTTTGAAATCCATTTCGTACTGTGAGTTTTTGAACATCATTAAAACGAAAATCATTGAAATCATCGTTGAAAATGAACTAGAAATGCAATGATTCACCAACAAGGAAATATCAAAGAAGAACGACATCATTTCAACGAAAGCAGGTTAAAATATAAAGTGTAAACAAATGTTGATGCGATTGCGCGACGAAAATCAAACCACGCGACAAGAGCGTTTGCCGCGACAAACGCGACTAGCTAGACCACCCTGTTCTATAGAATTGTATTGTTTCATTGCGCAAACGGATCGCGTCGCTCGCATTCGTTTTCCATGGCGTTATAATTTAAATTTCAGTTACTTCGTTAGTCCCCCAGTTCTATGTAGTTGGGGTCCTAACCACTAGCAAGCCCGATAGCCTCACGCTGAGGAGTGCTAACGCCCAAAAACCGGTTTTAAAACGCAATTTTTCGGGTTTTCTGAACCTAAAAGTGAGCACCTCGAACCTCACAATGTCACAAACAACCACGCATTACTAAAATATTATAAATCCTTACGTTAGATTTTGGAGTGTTTTTTAAGGTCTATCTTGAAAACGACGTTTTTTAACCTTTGGGCACATTCCCGGTTCCAACGTTACATTTTCAACTCGTCCAGTACATTTTTATAATCATAAAACTGACGTACAACGTGTAGCCACTCGTGATTGCGGCTCGTTGTCTATTGTTCGGAGAGTATCTCCGCCGTCCCTCTTCAAGGACCCGGTCATGCGTCCTCCGCCATCACACGGCAGATCAAGGAGGGTAATGGAGCATTTCAAGATCTTAGCAGCCATGTTAAACTTCCTGTGGCGGCTATTCTGCGCTACGGTTTTCCAACTGAGTTGACTACGAGTGTCAAGTACTCTGCTACCCTCAACATGACAAAACCTTTTCGTGCCTGCTGCCACCACTCTCAGGGTTCAACCACTCACTTCCTTCCCTACTGGTCCCAAGATACTTAGAACATCTTCCTTAGTTGCTCGTTGATACGGTTCACGTGCCAAATATCTCTTGCAAGGACATTTAAGAACTGGTGTGTTTCTAGTAGTTTTTCAGTACAGAAGTCGCGTGTCATCCTCGTCAGGAGCGATTTCAATAGTTCCAGCAGTACTACTAGAAATGGTAGTTATTCGCAGCAGCATTGCAACGGTATCTAGATGCTCTGCAATGCAATACCCAATCTTCCGGCGGTTTTCGATTCAGCACAGTCATCGATTCGGTACACCTCTTATCACGATCTTATCAGATAAGATCGATGTGTCCTTACATCGATCTAATTATCGATTATTACGTCGATATAATGCCATCTTGAAACTATTATCACGACCATTCAAACCCGAAATTGTTGCTTTCATTCCTATTTCTGTTTCTTCTGATCTATACTTCACTAGAAGGATTGATGTAGGATATTTTTTTGTTTTTGAGATGCGAGCGTAGCGAGCATCCAGACTACCAAACTAGACGGTAGGAGATTTTTGCTTTCACACCAGAAATTGTTGCTTTCATTCGTATTTAGATCGATAATTAGATCGATGTAAGGACACATCGATCTTATCTGATAAGATCGTGATAAGAGGCGTGCCGAATCGATGACTGTGCCGAAACGAAGTACGCCCCCAATCTTCAACCGTTCAACCGATATCTAATAAAAAAATTTAGGAACCTTCTCGGCAAGTCGGTCCTGCTACCCACTGTGGAGGATTCATTAGCTGGTCGACTACATGGGACAAGGACTTTCGATGAGAAGACATCATCGGAACAAATTTTTACGATCCATCTCTGAAAAATCATGGACAGAACTACTATTTTTTCTATCTCAGCTATAAATAAGTGGCAATTGAGATTGGGGGCCAAGGGACCAATCTACGTCATATTCCACACATTCGGAAATGCGAAGGTAGAAGGGAAGTATGATTGCGGGAGTCTGATCGTGAGAAGATTCGCAATCAACGGCGCTAATCCTTTCAATTCTGGACAATCGGCGGCCGACGGATCAATGGCATCATTATGGTGATGGACGGCACCCCGCAACTGGCACGTCCAATAATAGGATCGTCGTTTCGGAGAGAGACAACTGAAAAGAGGGGATCGATGATAGAGCTCCGCCAACTCTATTCGGCCGCTATCGATCAGATTATCTCTCAATGGGCTTTAGACAGTCGTTTGGAGTGATGGTGTTGCTTTATTTAACCAACATTACTTGAAACAACAAGTGGAGGCGATTGCATGATGGAAAAATGGTTTTCGATATTGGAACTTGAACGAATTGACATTGTTAAAGTGTCATCTGTCAATGGTAAACATGTCATATAATCGTAACTGTTTAAAACAGCCCAACAGGTTTAAATGCTGTCAATCCTTAAACAAGGGTTCATTATTTCTGCAATGCCTATACAAACGAATCTCCGAACTTCATATGGTTATTAAACTGTGACATTTGAGTTCTGTAACATATGAGGTAATGGGTTGGTGTAATTTCCCCCTTCCAAGGGCAACAGCAAGAGGATTCCCATGGCGCTGGAAGGTTACCGGTATTTGCCCACAGGGTTAAATGTTTCCGGTTGGAGTTGCGTTCTCATCGGTTTTTATACCTGTTGTATTCGGGTCTTATCAATGTTTTTCCCTAGAATTTATTCCGGATGATTCAAAATCGCGAAGAAAACTCTAGTTCCTGTCAACAGATTGGCATTGTTGGGTGACTGAACAGCGGTATTTTCGTTATCGTCTTTGAACCCGCACTGATAACATGCGACTGACCGAAAATTGGATTCTAGAGAGTGAGATCACTCTATTTCTAAGGGCCCCAACTACCGATTCCCAAATGAGAGAATTCACTGCTGTCTATCCGTGACAAAATCCATGGCATCGGGTCCTTACGAAAGGTACCGAACATTGCCGATGTCCATCCCGCCTTGCTTTTTTCGCATGTCATGTATTCACAGAAAATAGAATACACTACGTTCTCTCTATATATAGAATACACTATGTTTACTCTACGTTCTGTGCATGTATTACACCCCGCCAAGGTTGAATTAGCTCTGTCTTACAGTCTGTAAAAATTTAGTTCAAAACGAAGGAAACCTTGCTCCAAATTCGCCTATTCATTGAAATAATATTAAGCAATCATTTCCATCATGTCCTGCCGCTATGGAGAGACAA
Organism: Creontiades dilutus; assembly: GCA_031894815.1. Classification (NCBI taxonomy): domain Eukaryota; kingdom Metazoa; phylum Arthropoda; class Insecta; order Hemiptera; family Miridae; genus Creontiades; species Creontiades dilutus. Next base: position 52,983 of record JAVIWC010003945.1, read on the forward strand.
AAAATTTATCTCCATTTCACTTATTATTACGATGTAATATTTCAAACATTTAAGTTACTTCGAAGAAGAATAATTATTATTTATTTTATTTTTGAAACCTCGAATGTATTGTACCGAATCGATGACAATAAATCTTATCTTTTTTAATTTCACTTCCGACTCGAAGAATCACCTCGTCCTTATTAAGCACCTCGATTCGGACTGCCTTGCAAGACCCCCGATTGCATCACTCTGTGCTCGATAATCCCATTCAAAGTTGTGGTACTAAGTGAGTGAATAAGCTTCTGGCTTCAGAATAAATAATTAGGTTGAAGGCGACATATAAAGAACAACTTGGTTAACTATATGAGTGTAAAGGAACTGCAAAACTTCATTGTATGCACAATTCCTTGCACGTTCAGTACAAAGTTTAGGCAACTGAATATTCGACGAGTTTGATGTACGAGTATTGGTGACTCTGCTTCTATGCTCGGGATTAATAATAATTTTTTACACGAGCATACATGATTGAAATTTTAAAAAATTGCCTTACGTTGAGCACATCTAACTTACGAAGGAGCAGAATACTAGGGTATCGTGAACTTTTTTTGATTTTGGTATTCTGAATTACCTGCAAGGATTATACTAATGATTTAGTGGCACTACCCCAAACAAAAACAACGCACTTAAACAAAGAAAAACCTAAGACAAAGTAAATTGCTCTCAATTGCGGCTTAGAAAAAAATTACGAGCTTTCTGGGAAACATAGAATAATTTTTGCAATTTAGAAACCAACGCCTCGATATTGATATTGAATATCAAGTTATGGTCAAATGTAACTCCCAAATATTCGAATTGATCGACCGAAGGTAAGAAATTACAATTACGCTTCAATTCCATAAGATTCTATACTATGAAAACAAGAAAAGTGATGAAAAGACACGCCTGAAGTCCTTCGATCCAGTACGTATTTTCCTTATGTTTCGATCAGCAGCTGTGACAATCTTCAACAGTAGAATTGAATGCTAAGTCCGTAATGAGAGACGCCTCATTAATGAGAAAATATACTTGCATATTGTATATTGTTTGTAAACACTCTAGAGGTCAAAACAAGAAGCAAAAATTGTGGAAGCAAGAAGCAAATACACATTTATGTGCCACCACTTTCTAGTAGGTATAAGAAAATTCCGCGAAGAAAACATTATAGTCTATTGTATAATCAAAAACAGGACTGGGGAGAACCAGCGTCGAAGAAACAATTTACTGTCGCGTTTTGTTAGGAGACGATATAACAGAAACGTTACCGGTCCGCGTTCGGAAATTGAAGGGAAAATAACGACAAACAATCGGAAAATCCTTGGATGTTTAGAGAAATAGTGAAAGACGAGATCAATACGAAAAACGAGTTACAAACGGAGAAAAAGTGAGAAAACTTTTAGGGGGAAAAAATAATATCTAAATGGAACCAAACTACCGGTCTTTGGGAGCTGTTGTGTATAGTAAAGTCGGAGGTGGAATTCTATGAGAGCGAGAAAAAAGAAAACAGGAAAGAGCTAAATAAAAGGGCGAAAACGGGACAAAAACAAGGAAATTGGGGAGATACATAAAAAACTAAACAGGGAGAGACACAAACCCGGCAGTGATGGGAAGACGGGCTGTGATCAATATTTCGAAGTGGGATCTGGGCCAAGAGGCATTGAAAGGGGGCAATGGATGGTGGAGAGGCAATAGAGGTAAGAGTTGAGGGAGAGGTGGAGTTCGCCGCATGTTTTCACAATCCAACTCCCGGGCAAGTCGAGCGTGGTTTTGGTTTGAAGTCGAAGCTCCTTGTAGGACAATGGTGTTTTGAAGGAAATCAGGGCTAGTACAAGACACAAAAGGTAACTGAAGAAATCGCTAAAACGCTGCCAATTCCAGTTTGGGGGATCACTTTTAGGTTCAGAAATGACGATATTTTAATAACTATGTGTGAATTCTTACGCATCTGGAATCTAGTATAGCAGTTTTTTCGTCCAAAACTGATAGGAAATTACTTCCAACTTGCCTATGTCAGTGAAAACCCCGAAAAACCACGTTGTTGACCGGTTTTATGGGACACAGCATATGTGCGTATGAGGAGATCGAGCTGACTGGAAGTTAAGACCAGCCATATCGTATGTGCGAACTTACGGATTTTTTTCACATAAATCCCCTAGTCTTTTCATATCGAACGAACTTTTCAGATTGTGAATCTACGCAGGAAAGATTGAATTTTTTTGCAAATTTTTCTCGAATCCAATCGAAAAATTCAAATAATTTTAGGAAGGTTAATCATTTTTAAACCCCATTCCCACCTCCTACTCTTACTTTTCTTGAGTGCTAAGTTGAAAGCTAAAAACCCCGAAAAAACTAGGTTCTTCAGCAGTTTTTGGCCTGTATCATGTATACGATTAATGCGATAGTGTTATCAAGAAGTTAGGGCCAACTACACCCCATGTGGAGTCCATATGCGAAAGAACTGATTTTTCACAATAACTCTAAGGCGTTTCCTGTCCCGTACGGCGGACAGACATTGCAAATTTTGAATCTCCGCACTTCGAATCGTAGAACAACAGAGTTTGAAGATGGATAAAAACATTTCCTACACGATCACTAAGGCATTGGAAATAATAAATCAAAAGCATCGCCTTCATTATGGAAATGGATGATTTCACAATGCACAATGCAACTGGCAAGTTGACCGAATTTCGGTCTGAAGTCGAAACTCCTTGTAAGACAATGGTGTTTTGAAGAAAGATCAGGGCTAGTACAAGACGCAATAGGTAATTGAATAAATTACTAATGCTTTCAATTCTAGCAATCATTTCGTTTGAACTTCAAACTTCATATTTGGAAGACTCCTTCAATGGAGACAAGTATGAAAAAGTAGGTTAGTAGGTAAAAGGATGAAAAAATCCAAAATCAGCCCTGGAAACCAAAGATGAGAACTTATTGGGAACCTACTGGTTGTAACGTTGTGTGACCTTGATAAACACTGATATCAGCAAGTGGTTATTCCATTTTGGAAATAGCGACATGTTACACGTAGCGAACGTGAGAATTATGTAGCGTGACGAGCCGATTACGTCGCGTGTTCACACGCATTATTTATTGGGTGTTCGGCAATATTTACTGCGTGTTGCTGAGAACTAATACGTCATTCATACGAGTCTTATGTTTAGGAATTACTCTCGTGCCGTGGACTTTGATGAATGAATCCGCTAACATCGAAGCGATTCAATACACAATAATAGGAAATCAGTTACCCCGATGCCTGAAATCAAAAGTGATTGAACACACCTGCCAGTGTATCAGCAATATCATTAACGCTTTCCTCTCACAATAACCATTGGATTTCGCTAAGTTCAAATGATAGTTGGAAGACTGCCCTATGTGAGCGGAGCCTTTAAAGCTTCACCGCATTCAGATAGAGTACTCACTTCACTCATAGTAGAGTGAGATTCTTCAACAATAACTACTTGAAAGTAGATCAGACACAAAAGTGCATTATACGCGTATGAAAGCAAGCAGGAGGACATAAGGACACGAGGAGCACATAATAGAGAGTTCCTAGGAGATCCGTCAACACCGATACGAATCCGTATCGCGACACAAACGCGCCACTGCGCATGCGCCGCCAATCCGATCGGTCGTATTGCAATACCACGGTGGTATCTTTACGAAAGTTACGATACCACCGATGCGATACGAACGAACTTATCTTTCGTCCTTATCGCTAAAGTAACCCGCCATCGGGGTAACCTCGTTGTAAACCGCTTCGCATCCACCCGCCGGTACATCCGCTGTTTTTCTGGAATAAATGTACATGTTCTCTATTAAATTTAACGAAAATAGTACGTCATCCTCGCTCATGTCGTCCAGGAAAAATCTCCAATAGAGCCCAGGTTACTTGTACGAGCGGCCCCGCCTGGTCTAAGGGCACAAATTAGAAATGGTACGAGCGGCTCCGCTCGAGCGAAGGCCCGTACGCAGGCCAGTTGAACCCAGTGACTGGAAGAAATCCGAGCGAAGATGGAACCCGAAGTAGCCTTGTTAACTAAAAGTTCACGTGGAAATCGAGATATGATGTTGGTAAACGGTTACCCTAGCCAAGTATGTCCAAATCGTTCCGTATAAGTACCAGCCCAGATCGAATAACTGAGAAGTACCTACTTGGGTCAAGAGTCATGTGACTGTGATTGTCTAGCAATAAATTATACGCATGAAAATAGTTTCGAGTTGGTGCTATTGGTTTCATTACCCATATTTCCGTTTGGCCGCTCGTACATATAGGCCTTGACCGACCGGGGCCGCTGGTACAAGTGCTCCCGCACGTTAATAGAGAGTTAAAGCAGGACACTTACGGGCCCCGAGGAACCTCCTCACAGATCCCGGGAGGTCGGTTTTGCGGGGCCCCCGTGACCTGGACGAAACGGGGGATGTGAAATGTGTCGCATTGGTCGTGCCCCGATGGCCCCCGCAAACAGGTGCCCGCCACGTACATAACCTTCCGTATCTATAACCAAATAGTTCTCCCAAACAAACAAGAACGAATACACTGCCAACTGCGCTTCAGTTTTCAACAATAAATTCTATTCCATTCAATTTTCGTTATGATGTGTTGATTTAAATGTCGAAAAAATATACGAAAGGGCAGTAATGAACAGTGATGCATAACGCTGTTGCCCCTGGAAGTTTACAACCATTCTCTGGGATAAATACTTCGTTCGGAATCTATAGGGCGTCACTTAATGACGGAATAATGACCGAAATTTGTTTGTTTCTCGTGAAAAATCATTATTTACGTCAACTTTTAACTCCCAGATAAAGATGATTTTTCACTTGATGACTGAAAAAGGTTTGAATCTCCTATTTTTACATTTTTTGAACCAGCTCGAAAATTAATCCACATAACCATCTGAAAGCAAACGCCTAAAATTAAAAAATTGACGCGAAAAAATTTATTATAATTGTTTATTTTGCGTCCTTTATTTTATTTTGGGCGCCAGTTTTCAGATTTCCACGGGGATCAATTTTCTTGGTCAGGTTGAAAAATGTAAAAACAACAAAAATGGAAGTTTACAACCATTCTCTGGGATAAATACTTCGTTCGGAGCTATTCAGGGCGTCACTTAATGAGCGAACCACCCTTTCTATTTCCGCAGTTTGTGGAGCTATCAAAAAACTTTTTGAGGTAAACCCTCCTTATTTTTTGGCAAGGAGTTCAAATATCACACTTTTGCGAGTAGCTCAGTAGCTCATGCGCGTAAATGCCCGGAACGCGCACTAAATTTCTTAGTTTAAATAGGAACCCCAATTGTTTATTTCACATTCGGATTCTACCCAATTTTCATTTGTATGAAAATTTCAAACTGATGTATACTTTACTAAAAGGATTGGTGTAGGATATTCTTTAGTTTTTGAGATGCGAGCGTAGCGAGCATCCAAACCAGCAAACTGTATAGGTAACACATCTATTTTTCCAACTGATCTATGCTTTACTAGAAGGATTGATATAGGATTTTTTTCTGAGTTGCTGTTGATTTTTCGAACGTATTTGGAGCGGGAAAGTGTAAGGAAAGCACCTCGACGATTAAGCCTGCTCGGTTGACGTTACAACTTACCCTTACACTCTCCCGCTCTAAATACGTTCGAAAAATCAACAGCAGCTCCTCAGTTGAAATCAATCCGTTAACATAATATTCAGAATAGTCTTCCACCTCCGGCATTTCTTGTTAAAAAAACGAAAGAACGAGTGATCTTGTAAAACATCAAGAAGACTGCTCGTTTTCTATAGTGACGTGAAAGCAAAATGTACGTGACTCTTGGATACGGATCAGAGATACCACTAGTTCAGCTGAGTTGGTGGTAACGCTGCCATTTATGCTAACAAGAGCTGTGCTCGCCCTAGATACCACCAACGACTAGATGCGATACCACGGTGTCCGAATCTCCTAGGAACTCCCTAATGGGTAGACGACCGCAGCCAGGGTCACCTGCTAAAGTAGGAAAATCGAACGGTTGGCAGCAAAAACATTGAACGTAGATGAATTAAAATTAATATTAAACTTGTGGCTGGTGAAAAGAAACATGCAACATTTTTTCACTAACGAAACCGAACTTTGCAAGAGCATACATATAGATTACAAATATTACTGTTAAGGGCATTCAGATTTATTGTTCAACAACAAAGTGAAAATAAGAAATATTGAGTGAAGACACGATGTGGATCGAACAGGTTGAGCCAATTTTATTAGCAAGGTAATATACGTTTGATGATCCCTCTTTTTTTAAATTCCTTTATTTGGCATTACTATAAGTACTCGACCATCATCAAATTTTGATCTTCCTGCGTTCCACCTGAAGCAAGTCTTTTGCTAATTGATCAACCCACTCATTCGGGACCAATCCCACGTGAGCTTTTACCCAGAAGAATCTTATTTCCTGGTCGTTCGCCCGACAGGTTCTCAGAATTTGCAGTAAACGGACGATCAGGTCGTTTTTTGCCCTTTCAAAGCCGCTAGATTTGAGTGACTGTACAGCACTCAGTGAGTCCGTGCAAATCAAATGTGGCTTGTCCGTGATATTTCATCTGCTGAAGAATTCCATTGCTTTCATGATAGCTTGAACTTCGACATTGAACGATGATGTCCTGTGTGGTAACATGAACCTTTCACCATAGTCCGTCTGTACTTCAACTCTGGTCTCTCCTCACTACGAATCTAAAAGATTTATTTTTACGAGTTTTTATAATATAAAATTGGATACTGGGTGTATTCATATATGAAACAACGGATATAGGACACTTTGATTTATTCGATTACGAAAGACGGAAAACTAGACGAGAGCGGGGACAACAAGTATAATAATGATGGTGGTACACCGAAGCCAGTTCAGGCGCAATGCTGCCAACCCTATATAACCAAAAGTCTTTATATCTTAACACGATTATTGTCACTCTACTGAGAAAACATAACAATGCGTTTACGACGACTCGAGGCTTCTAAAACTCTATTAAACCACTACTTTATGAATCTGATTTCGCGATGGGGGAGGGGGGGATTCATTCTGCGTTTATAATTATGGTTTGATTGTATAAAAACCGGACTTTGGGAATATTTGTAAAGAATTTGTAAAGAATAATAAACCTTTGTGAAATAATTTGTCGAGTTTTTAATATTTGCAGTTGACTTACGTTGATTTGGGGCTACAGGATCCTGTACACTCATCACTATTAAATATTTACCATTGCACCCAAACCAACGAATTCGTGATTTCTCATGATTAACTGAGAATTGTTCTTGGCGCCTGAGTGGTTTATTCGCTCATTTTCCTGACTGTATTGCTAAGCCCGACGATCATTCACATTAAACTACGAATAATTCAGACTGCTGTTACATTCAGGTAAATGCCATGCAAATTTAACGACCTTTTGTACCTATCTAGACCCGTTACGTCTTCTACCGCAGGAGTACGAGGTCACGAGGAGTTTTTTATCAATGGAAACTGAAAGACGCGGAAGGAGTTTTAATAAATCATCCCCACGCCCCCTTACTGGCGCCGCCAATGGGGGAAAAGAATGAAAGTTAGAAGGCAGCTGGGTGAGTGAAGCGGAGGCCAAGGAGCTCTTGAGGTCGAAATGAAGTTCGTCAACTATGCAAACAAAATTAAGGGAGTGATGGATCGCGAGGAGGTTCCCTCAGGCCGAATCATATATTCATCCCAACTTCCATAGCGCTTTCAACTCCGGTTGTTTCCCGGAAGCTCGTGGCCTAACTGAACCGCCGATCGTCATACTAACACGGAAGCGTTCGGGCTTTCATTGCACCCGTTATTTACATCACAGTTCGCTGGAATTACGACTACAATCCATCAAAGTTTGCATCATTGACAGGTTTCAACGCATGTGTAAGGTCTTGTATGTGCTCGGTTGGGGGCAACTGACACTCGTCTCCTATCCGGAGACCCCACAACGAAAACCTTTATCTAATATCTAGCTAGTTCAATGCCACCCGAATCCAACCTCTGGCGGAGAACAGGGTGATGGTGTTTTGCCTTGCGACGGTGCATCCGTGACAGTGCGCTCCCTCCTCCCGTGGTACCATTTTGGTTAGAATTGGCCTGCAGACAGTCCAGACCAGCTGAGCTGCCCCCGCAACCACGAGGGCAGCTCACCTTTTTCACGGCAACCCGCCTCCTAAGGGTGGGCTTACCCCATTCATTAGGCAGCCATGAGGGATACGCCCCCTGGGCCCAAAGGAGCAACCCAGGGGCCAACTCCCAGGATGGACTACTCGTTATCCATCCACCCGCTATTGCCTACCCTATAACTACGTAACATACATAAGGGTAGACTCTTCGATATTCACGTGCCCTCTCCTACCTAGACTAATTTTTCAAGAACACGCTCATTCAATAAATTGCGGTCACGCCTTAAATTAAATTCATTCGCCTACCCTAACGTCATAGACCCCTCCTGGCCTCCATGGCAGCGCCCAAAGACCTCTCCTACTTCACAAAACTTCCTTCTCCTACTTGACAAAACTTCGAACGCATAATCCTTTAAATCCTTCGTCTTCTCTCATAACATAGACGTCCCATTGCAATCCATGCATTCTGGCCCTGGCCACTGCCAAACCACGTTCCACTGCAAACAAATAGCATTAAAAAACAACGTGGTGGACAGTGTCAACCTCACCGCACTCACAAAGACCGTTCCCTGATATTAAACCCGTGCAAATTTTCTTCGAAGTCCCCATGACCAGATATCATCTGGGTCGAGAGGAAATCGAAGACCATCCATTTAGCTTTCACTCTATCCCACACATCAGGCAACCATTCATACGTCCATCTCCCTATGATGATTTCATCCTATCTTCTCTGCCATTCGTACACCAGGACCTTCTCTAGCATCCTCTTGCATCCCACAATCACTCTGTCCAGCTCCATGGCATACCCATTCACTCTTAGCCAGCAACCTGCCCACCGTCTATCAATTTCCAGATCGATTGGGCAGGCTCCGGCTATCACACTCATGCTCAGGTAGCAAAGGCAGTCAATTCCGATTCACTACGACCCATCGTACAAGGATAAAAATTCCTCTCATAACTTTGGAGAGGTAGTTTTTGTGAAGCTCCCCGCTGGTAAAGTCAAGACTGGATGTATCTGAAAAGCATCTAAGTGTATTAAAATCTGCCTTTAATTTCGTCCCTTGAAGTCCACCAACTTAGCTAAGGCAGCTACTAATATGAAAAATTGTCGTAAGAATACAAAATTTCCACTCGCAATATTTATTCTAGAATCTGTGGAGTTGTTCTCGATTGGTCTCTCGTCCATTCTTTTCCTTTTATCGGCCCAGGGTCATATTAAAAAATGTACTATCCTATAAGGTTCCGACTAGACCAGTGGTTCCCAAACTATATTTGACCATCGCCCACTTTGGCCGCCCGAGTTACGTTATAGCCCCTCCCCCCCCCCCCCCCTCCCCCATACACACCGCAAAGATTTCTTCAACTGAAGACTGACTATACCTAAACTAAAATGTACCCAGTCAGTAAAAACTCCGAACAATGAAAACATTGCAGAAAACACACGTTACCAAAAAATTGTATATTTACTGAATTTACATACAACATACATATAGCAACACATTCACACACATATATCAAGAAATTCGTTTTTTTTTTTTTTTTTTTTTTTTTTTACACACAAAATCACAGCAAGAAACACGAACTAGCTAGAAAATAATTTGAAAAACTCAAATGTGAGAAAGAACAAAAAACGCTGACATTCGAAAAAACTTCCATATTTGGAAAAGCATTTTTAGAAAAACTGGTTCAAACTTGAAACGGATGCTAGTGAGATGGGTGAACTTGATGAGCGTGAATCAGCTGTTCTACGTTGGGTTCAATTTTGGTCAACTTCAGCCTCAAGTCTCCTCTCGATGAGATCTGCATACGGTTCATCTTCTTACAAATTAGGTCGGAAACTATGCTGATTCCGCGCTCTACAAGATAGGGTGACGGGAACGCGATTAAATATTTCTGAACGCTGGCCAATAGACCTGCTGAGCTACTGGTGTTGTTGTACATCGAAAGCAAGACATCGGTAATCGAATCTGTTCCGGGAATGTTTCATCACTTTGTTGGAAGATTTTGTTAATTTCCTATTTGGTTATTCGAGGAATTTTGTGAAAATTTTCATTCAGAGTTATCTTCAAATTGAACAAATTGATCATCGCCCCCTCATCGCCCACTTTTGGACTCATCGCCCCCCTAATGCCCATTAATCTCCCATCGCCCCTCAGAGAGCTCTCATCGGCCAGAAGTGGGCGATATCGCCCAGTTTGGGAACCACTGGACTAGACCAACAAGCTGTGGGGCTACCGGGCCAACACCCTTGAAATAGCGATTGGTGTATGGAACACCCGATACTGGAGTCTACTCCAGAATTTTCAACAGTCAACAAGCCTTTTACAAACTGGTGACACCATTGACACATTAAAATTTTCATTTTTTTTAATAATACACACAATATCTACAAAGATAGTTTGGCAGTTTTAATATTGGATCCATTATAATAATAGTAATTAAGGACTATTCTGCTAAGTTTATCCAGTATAACTTGAACACGGGTCCGGTATCAGATCCCCCATCGGATGGAGACAGGATTGAGTCGGTTAGCCCCCGTAGATAATGCGAACTCTGTCTGTGCCACCAGAAGGAAATTCTACTCGTAACTACATTTTTGTGAGTCCATTTCCAGGCAACACAAGTCAGCCGGCCATCAACCAAGTGGTGGGGAATAGTCGCCCTGAACAGTGACCATACGAATGCCCTCCTGTTAATCCCTAGTGGTCATCCATTCAACTAATAAAAGGAAAGCTTGCACGTGTCCGCTCAATTACTGACATCTTGGATTAGAAGTAGAATAACTCAAAAATGAAGCTTCTAGAAAATGTTTTCTAAGGAACACTTTTTATTGCAGGATTAGTCGAATAAGGGATCCTTGAATTTTGGCTGGTCGACCGTGATACGTGTTACACCGGCGGTTTTCGATTCGGCACACCTCTTATCACGATCTTATCAGATAAGATCGATGTGTCCTTACATCGATCTAATTATCGATTATTACATCGATATAATGCCATCTTGAAACTATTATCACGACCATTCAAACCCGAAATTGTTGCTTTCATTCCTATTTCTGTTTCTTCTGATCTGTACTTCACTAGAAGGATTGATGTAGGATATTTTTTTGTTTTTGAGATGCGAGCGTAGCGAGCATCCAGACCACCAAACTAGACGGTAGGAGATTTTTGCTTTCACACCAGAAATTGTTGCTTTCATTCGTATTTAGATCGATAATTAGATCGATGTAAGGACACATCGATCTTATCTGATAAGATCGTGATAAGAGGTGTGCCGAATCGATGACTGTGCCGAAACGAAGTACGCCCGTGTTACACACGTCTACATAACAATAAGGCGATTACAATAAAAAATACACCGCCAAGGAGACAGCACAGCAGCTTCCTCGTTACAATCAAAGAGACAACATTATAAAATAGAAAATAAAGAAATCTTTAATTGAGATGAAAGATGCTGAGGTAATTGGTCAAAGGCTGTGTCAAGAATTTCACGTTACCGCATGCGCGTACCGCTGATTATATTGGGAGGAAATTCCTATTGGACCTCGAAAGCCCGTATTCGCAAAATCCCTACAGACACGAAACCAAATTTGTTCAGGAGGCTTGGAAAACAGAAATTTTTTGGACCCCGAAAGTGAACACAAGGCTTAAGCTGCTTCGCAGACTCGGAAGCAATGTTAGGTTCATATAAGGGTACGTTGGTTTATCTCAATCGTTGAAGAAGTATTGCTGTAATTATAAAAGTTCAATGTAACCATTCCGACCATATTTCTTCTATTTTCTTTGACGGTTCTGCACTCAGGGAATGACGATAATCTCATCCCGTTCTAGGAAAAACCGATCTGGAGCGACCCTGGGATTTATGTCCGAAGGCCGAACATTTACAGAATCTCTCGCGGCCAAAGGGCAATCAAAGCCCCCCTTTTCTCCCTCACAATGGGCGCCCAACTGGTCCGCTATCTCCCGCCTTCCGCCGTCTATATTGATGATAATTTCACCTCATTCCGGTGTTCAGGGATGAAAAACGTGGCCCTTTCAGCGAAGGGGTGTCGACCGGAATTTGTACCTAGCTGCCCTATTTCACAACGCGGGCAGGTCGGCGGGTCTTCAAATCGACTTTTTAACACCGATATTTAATGTTTGGTTATTCGAAATTGAAATAGTGTTGGAATTACCCATGATAACTAACACTTATTTCTAACCCAAAAACCTAATTTGCTATTTCAATAATGCAAATTTGAAAAATATAAATTAATGGTGAATTGGGTATTTTTATTAATAACAATCAGATTGGAGTTTATATAGACTTCTTTAATCTCATAAGGGTCCGATATGAAATCTAGAGAGAATTCGGGGTATATTGAAGGAACCGCAAATATGGAAGTAGACTATGAGCTGAATGTTCGCAAGCGAAAGAATGGTCTCTCAACTTGCTTCTTGGGGGAGGGAGCGCGGAGGCGAAGCGATGAAGTATCGGTCCGTGTTCGCGTAGCAGCTCCAGGAACTGCTACAAAATTCAAACTTTTCACTCTATCACTCAGTGAAGAAGCTTCCGTAGATAAATTATGTATAACTTACTCCTCACAAACCTTCAAAAGGGGGATAGGTACTAATTGTGAGAACGTTAGTCCAAAATGAGGCCTGCTGTTCCAAAATCCGATAGATCCACTATTTACAAAAATGCGTTTTTTCGTCTCCAAGTCAGTCAGGTCCATAGTCCTTGAGGCCCGTTCACACGCTCATGCCGTTTCCACACATTCAGTTGAGTTTGTCTATAATTGTCTATAAATTCACAAAGGAATTCCTTTTCTTGCTGCATCGCGAGAATGGTCCTATTGTTCCTGAACAAAAAACACGACAAAACATACGTAGTAGCACCTACAGCAGATGACATCACATTGCGTACATAGATTCACTCCAGAAGAGGGGCGCTGAGAGGGCGATGCGCCTGCGCGAGATTGGTGGGTTGGCTTGAACCGCGTTTACACGCTCAAACTTTGCTCCAACCTCATGCCAATTTTCTGTCCGAGACAGATTTTACTCAAGCCAGATTTTTTGGTTTGCACAAGCCGATTGGTTTGCGCAAACGGCATGAGCTTGTGAACGGCTATCTATCTGTGTTTATTTGAATGCTCGTGAGAAAAATGGCGACAAAGTTCGGGTGACACCAAAATCCGATAAATCCAAGCGTTGGTGATTTGCCGCTTGGCAGTAGACGAACGCCGACAACCAAAAATGCAACCTTTCTGTACAGTATTTCAGTGTTCACCACAGAGGTTAAAAATGAGTTGACTTCTAATTTTATCAAAATCAATTCCCTACTTGAATAATTAAAGTACGCAAACAAAAAAGCAAGAATTTTCAGTCACGTTTTGTTATTCTATATGAGTTGCGTTTCGTCAAACCACGTTTTATGTCACGTCCCACGGGAACGTGATAAAAAGTGTCCTATGTCCTTCTCCTGATTCTAAGCTACCTGCCCACCAAATCAGTTCAACCGTTCTTGATGCAAGCGTAAACAAATTTTCCAAAGTTTTAGCAACCGATTTTGATGAAGAAGATGTTTGAACAGGTTTATTTTAAAACTTTTGGAGCTAGTACAACAGCTTCCTTTTTCCAATTGAATTTGATAACAAGTTTTCACGCAATACAATCTATAATTAATAACTTGTTTGTCCACAAAATGCTTTAATTTCAATTCAATTCAGCGTAAAAGTAATGAGGCGATTTTGGAGAATTCCCCCCTACGATCGCGGCATGACTGGAAGTTTTAGAGGATGTCTCGACGAGGCTTAGTTATTGCAACTTGAAGAAGGACTTATCTCCTTAACGGTAAGTTCAGCTGACTCTAACTTCCATCTAAGCCTGAGAATGGAGCATAAATTTACCTCCGTCTCTCAACTCGATTAAGTTCCCCAAAGTTGAACCTCAGGCGAAACTACCGACACTCGTCTCACCTTGAGCGCTCGATCATTCGGTCGGGTGCAACTGGATTCGAATGCTGGGGATGCCACAGTTAGATGCACTCCAACCATCGGATTCAACTCTGCTCTTGAGATCAACTCCAGGAGCGTAACGTGTGAGCGGCCAAGCAGTTAACCGTAATGACATCGACCTCTCAATTAGTAGAGCGCAACCCATCTCTGGTAATTGGTAAACGCGCTTGATAAACTGAGGATTATATTGCTTTCACCTACTCCCGATTACCATGACTCTAGTGTTCTCACTCCAATGAACACCGAGTTAGCTGAGGTCGCGTCCTCCAAAACCTACAGTTTTGGTCAAATTGAGCGTTTTACCTGGAGGAGAGAGCGGGGCTCGTTAGCATGGATTTTCGTTCTGGATTTTTGTTATTTTTTGGCGATACATTTTTTAATTGCAAAAACGAATTTCGTAAGAAGACTTGGCCACGAAACCTCGTTAGAATTATTTAAAAATGTCTCTCAGCTTTCTAGGTTTCCCAACATATGCTTTGTGCTGCGAGAATATGCAAAAAAAAAACGCATGTTTTCAAGCTTCGCACGTTTGTTAAAAATATCCCCCGTTCTCGCGGACGCAGAGGATCGCTCGTCTGCGAAAGGAGTCGACCGCACAATGAAGGTCACGGTGGTTATGGCAGATCAGTTCAGCGCATTGTGAGTATTAGTGGCTGATACCAAAATTTCACCGATTTGGAGGTGTTTTTGATTTCTGAACTTGTTACGGATTCGTTATTGCAGGCCGTGGACAATGAAATATTTTATTATCTGGAAGATATGCGCCTGGAACAGAGGAGGGGATGATGCATGTTTCGACAAATACTTGATTTAACAGTGATGCCCTCAAACAATAATAACCATACTCCTCATCCTATTCACTCATTATCTAATTTTGTTGAGCTGACCGGCTTGTGGTTCACTTTTAGGTGGAACAGCCGAAATGGACCAATCCGGTGGCCACCACGCAGTTCTATCCTCACACCCTTGGATTTCTACTTCTGCTGAAACTTGAAATCCAAGATGTACGAGGACAGAATTGAGTCGAGGGACCAGTTAGTGGACCGAATTCTGAAGTATGGGGTGGTGAAACGATGATATTTGTTACCGATTCTCGAAGTTGGAGATCATTCACTCTGTGACGGTACAACCTTGTAAGCTGAGTACCTACCCATCCATTTGGAACCATAGACCCCTCCTCTGTTCCAGGGTCCAATCTTAAAGACAGCAACGATGGGAAATTCAATGCTCTTTCCATTTTCTTTCAGAGACCCCAAAACGATTTGGGGAATCCGAGAATATTCAGGATGGTTGCCCAAACCAAGGGGTCGGCTGAAGATTTTTTCGAATTGAATCTAATGGCTTATACACCTAAGGGAGGAGGATCGTGCATTGATGTGATCTTCGCTCGGGACATGGATAACATTGACTCCTAAAATAATACATAACTTGTAATGATTGTGACAGAATTTTTTCAGCTCTGCAATTCATTCCAATAAGAAGTTTTGTCAACGAAACGAAATCGTAACCAATGGTTCTCCGGGATGTAAGGAGGGGGTAATTGGCAGCGTGGAACGTGGTCTGGTGTCAAATAAATTCACAGCTTTCCAAAAAGAGATGAACAATTTTTGTGCGATGAAAAATGGCGAAAATAAATTTCCTTAGCAACGATCGGTTGTAGGTGAAAATCATTATAAAAATACGCGCAACTTTTGTCTCACTTTTTCCTGTCTCTTTTGTCACCTTTTCAACGTTAAAATAGATTCTCATATTAAAATATATTCCAAGGTAATTCCTACATTCTTCAAGAATATTGTTTGTAACAATAATGGTATTATATTGTTTATAGAGTTGTTTATTCATATTCAGTGGGGCTTATAAATTCTGAGTCAGTTCACCTTACTAAATTTAAAACTGAAAGTTCTCGACAGGGACTATGGGAATTCAACTACCATGTGTTCCAGATAAATAATCCACATGTTCTTCCGGACAATGTTTCAATACTAAGAAAAGCCAGTATGTTATTATTTAGTTTGTTAACAAGTTTTCTGGAAAAAATATTTTAAAAATAGATTCTCATTTAAAAAGATATTCCACAGTAATTTCTACATTCTGCTAGAATATCCTTGCAACAATCGATATCTCTTCCTTTATGTTATACCTAGTGGAAAAGGGAATGAAGCATCGAAAAAATATGAATAAAGATATATTTTCCCTGATTCAACAATTTGATTAGGACACGTATCTTCGTATTAATAATACTATAGCCAAATTAAATTACCAGAACAGCTTGTTGTATTTATAGTCACCATATGACTCATGGGGGAAAGCAATAAAATATCCCACTGGGAAACTAAATAAAGTTTCTGCGATTTTACTCATGTTTCCTTCCGCGCAGATAAGAAGAAAAAACACTTACCGCTTGAATACGAGCACTTGATTAATTGCATAAAATGAATCATAAACTATTTAAAAAAAAATAAAACTGGGCGATTCGCCGTAACCGAAAAATCCGGCCGGCTCTGTAGCCGATACACGGGTTGAAGCATTCTGATACGCATGAAACGCTGCAAATTCTTTCACTGGGGTTTATTATTCAATTGGCTTGCGTTCATGATTTGAATTTCTACTAAGCTTTGGGATGTGCGTGTTTCACAGGATAGAGAGATTATTGAATTTCAGGAGGCACACAAATATGATCAACTGATCAATCCAAATAGGTATTTTGGTTGAGAACAGATCTACGTGCTCCTTGCATATCTCCTGAAATTCAATAGTCGCTCTATCCGGTGAAACACACACACTCCAAAGCTTAGTAGAAATTCAAATCATGATCGCAAGCCAATTGAATAATAAACCCCAGTGAAAGAATTTGCAGCGTTTTTATTGAACCTCAATACCCCACCACAATAAAAACATCTATAATTTATCAAGTCCTTTAGCACTCGTATTGCCTTAAAACTTCCCCAAATCCAAATTTAAACGATGTAGCCAAAGGTAGACTGATGAAGAGGAGGCACACAAATATCATCAACTGATCAATCCCAATAGGTGTTTTGGTTGAGAACCGATTTACGTGGTCTATGCATATCTTCTGAAATTCGATAATCACTCTATCACCTGTAAAACACGCACACTCCAAAGCTTAGTAGAAATTCGAATCATGAATGCAACTCGATGAATAAAAGTGAATAATAAACCCCAGTGAAAGAATTTGCAGTGTGCGTGTTTCACAGGTGATAGAGCAATTATTGAATTTCAGGAGCCACACAAATATGATCAACTGATCAATCCAAATAGGTATTTTGGTTGAGAACTAATTTACGTGCTACGAGCATATCTCCTGAAATTCAATAATCGCTCTATCCTGTGAAACACGCACACTCATAAGCTCAGTAGAACTTCAAATCATGAACGCAAGCCAATTGAATAATAAACCCCAGTGAAAAAATACTTATTTACCCTAGTAATAATATTGAATAACATTTACCTATATATTATCAGCGTTTCATGAATATCATAATGCTTCAACCCGTGTATCGGCTATAAACTACAAGTATCCACATCGGCTATCACTCCAGTATCTACATTCACTACAACTCGACGCTATCGGCCGGACATCACTAGGTTACAAACAAACAATAATAAACCAAAAAACGCGAATGTTGGCACCATAAATCGGGCCATACATCGGGGATGGTTTGACCTACGGACCTGGGGAGGGGCTCATTTGATTCCTCATGGTATGTTCTTCAAATGGGTATAAATTTAGGCCGCTTCGACTTGTTTTGGGGTTTTTAGGGATTTTACAATACTTTGACAGCCTTCAGGGAATTTTAAATTGAGTGAGAGAGCTGGCTCAAGAATTGGGGCATCGTCGGACCAAGATGGATTTTTCCTGAAAATTTCAGATCTTTTGCTCCAGCCGTTTGGGAGAAATCGTGCGTAAGGCGTACGGCATATGGACGGACCGAAAATTGTTTATTGCAGATTCGGATTCTAGGTACACCCTTTGAAACGTAAACCATGAAATTTTCAGGGGGGGGGGGGGGTTAGAATTTTTTTTTCCAGAGCGATTACAATTGTACCCCTTTGGAATAATAAACCAAAAACATAATCAGGAACAACCTTTCCCAAGTACCTCTTTTTCCAAGTTATTACTTACTGGTCACTTCGGTATTCTCACGGTGTCTAGCGGTATTCCTACGTACCTCCTTGAACTTGTTCGCGACGTCGCCGTTAACACTCATTTAAATTAATTGCCTATCTTCTACATGATTATTTCATTGCTATTGGATTGGTACGTGATACAATATTGATATAATATTGTTTGTAGCAGTCATGGGAGTCTCAATTTAGACTAACCTCTTATTAACATTCAATGGGACTTATTAATTCTGAGTTAGTTCGCATGAATAAGTTGAAAACTGAAAGGGTTAAGCATCTGTGTCTAAGGCGCCTGTGAGTAGATGGAGGATGGAGCATGGAATATTCAACAGTCTACTAGGGTATGAACTCTTTCATCTTACTCCTTTTTATAAAACTTTGAATGCTGGGAAGCAAAAAAAAAGAACAAGAGAAAAAAAAATCAATGTAAAAACCGCAAGACTGAGAAATATAAGGGAACCGCCACAGGTGTCGCTACTTCACAAACGGCGTAAATAAGCGGAAAAAAAAGAAGGATATCAAAAGGTAGGTGAGGAGAAAACGGATTTTTCTTTAGGTTGGTAGGAGTGGGGGATGTACAAGGGGAGAATTATATTTTAAAATGCACAAAAAAGAGGACGTAAGACCAAAAGCTGAGTGAAAGGGGACTAGGGCACTAATGCAGCAGAGGGCATCGATCCGGCGGGCCCGTCCAAAATAACTCTTTGTGCGCTGCCCTACAGCCCCACCTGAAACAATCTTTCGCTTCCACTATTATTCCTTTTTGTCCACACACGTACTTCCCCTCTTTTCGGGAGGGTAATCGAAAAAAACGAACTATGGTAAAACAAATGGTGTAGAACCGAAAGGGCCTTTTGAAAGAGGGGTCTTTTCAAGGTTGAAATGAAAGAATAAAAGATGAGGAAAAAGGGCTTCGCGAAGGTTGGGCGATGCGGGGCGAGGGTGAAGGGTGTTGAACTAATGTTTTCAGGAGCCAAAGTAGACGAATAGATAGCGGGCATGTAGCTGGAAATGTAACAACAAACGATTGGAGAAAAACAGAGTTCAAAACTCCCATGGTATCCACAGTTTAGTACTCTATGTTGTTCTCCTGGAACTTTTGGTTCATTGTTTTGAACAATGAGCCTTTGTAAAGGACTAAGAAGAAACAACTATTAATCCCCCCCTCCCCCCTCCAATGCTTGTGTTTTACGTTTAAAGATGTGTAGACTCCGAACATCGAAATGAATTATTTCGCAAAGTTTACTATTCTTGAACACATCTCAGTGTAATAATTTGCAGCACTTTTGTTTTCTATATTTTTGACACCCAACTAAGAAACATGAATTCTGTATTCAGCCTAAATAGACTGCAGACACTACCATCAACAGATAGAGGGTGGCATTACTAATAATTTCCTGTGTAATAATATACAGGGTGTTATGCCCGACCCGACTTTTACTTGATGTCATTCCCGACCAAAAGTGCCTTCCAGCAATTTTTTGTAATCCCTAATCTCGTGTTTCTAGTTGCCTAGCAACGGATGATCTAGTCAGATCGAGTTCTCAGTTATCGTCGTTATGAGTCAAGGCACTAACACACTGGCACTGGTAGCGTTGATTTATAGATTTCACCAAAGTATTGGCAAGATTTTGAATGCTGATAGTAACCTGATTATGAAATATTCGAAGTTTTCACGAAATTGATCAATGGAAATGGATCTTAAACAATAACGTTGAATGTTAGCTACATTTCTGCTTAAAAGGAACCTACATGCAATGATCTCCACCTTCAATCTACACCTTCGAACTTGCCCTACGATTATTTCAGCCCCGCAGCTCTATGAATCAATAAATCAAATGACAAACTTGGGTAAAGCGAACTGTGATGCTTCCAGGAAGACGGCACTGACAGCAACTGAACTCTCCTGACGCCCTCATCATTCATGACAGACCACTCTGCCCCCGAGGAAACTCTCTTGGAAGGACGAGAGTGAAAAACCGAGTACCATCTGTGAAAACGATCACATTATTCATTCAGGACTGAGGACATTAAGCAAGGTTGGGCCGAAAGCTCCATTATCGCCCATGAATTGATTCGTATTTGTTTGCGGACTCCACCGGGACTTGATACTTCCAGGAGCCCAAGCGTCTTGGCCCGGTCATAGCCATCACCGTTCGTCGTTCTGTTGTTGTATTTGCAGGAAGAGAAAGAAGAGGAAACCCCGTTTCAAACTGAGAATATGTAGAAACAAAACGAAAATTATACATACAAAAGCGGATTATCACTACTACACAACTAGTAAACGTAAAAAAACCTTGCAAATTCTTTCACTGGGGTTTATTATTCAATTGGCTTGCGTTCATAATTTGAATTTCTACTAAGCTTTGGAGTTTGCGCGTTTCACAGTGTTTTGGTTGAGATCCGATTTACCTACGTGCTCTATGCATACCTCCTGAAATTCAATAATCGCTCTATCACCTGTAAAACACGCACACTCCGAAGCTTAGTACAGATTCAAATCACGAACGCAAGCCAAGTGAATAATAAACCCCAGTGAAAGAATACTTATTTACCCCAGTAATAATATTGAATAATATTTACCTATATATTATCAGCGTTTCATGCATATCAGAATGCTTCAACCCGTGTATCGGCTATTAACTACAAGTATCAACATCGGCTATCACTCCAGTATCCACATTCACTACAACTCGACGCTATCGGCATCACTTGGTCACAAACAAACAATAATAAACCAAAAAACGCGAATGTTGGCACCATAAATCGGGCCATACATCGGGGATGGTTTGACCTACGGACCTGGGGAGGGGCTCATTCGATTCCTCATGGTATGTTCTTCAAATGGGTATAAATTTAGGCCGCTTCGACTTGTTTTGGGGTTTTTAGGGATTTTACAAAACTTTGACAGCCCTTAAAGGGCACTTTAAATTGAGTGAGAGAGCTGGCTCAAGAATTGGGGCGTCTTCGGACCAAGATGGATTTTTCCTGAAAATTTCAGATCTTCTGCTCCAGCCGTTTGGGAGAAATCGTGCGTACGGCGGACGGACGGAAAAATTTTTACTGCAGAATCGGATTCTACACCCTTTGAAACGTAAACCATGAAATTTTCAGGGGGGGGGGGGGGTAAAAAATGTTTTCCAGAGCGATTACAATGGTTTATTATTGAATAATAAACCAAAAGTACATGTACAAATCCCTGATACATAAAACTTGAAGTTTATTGTTTTAGCATTTGCCATAATGGACTCATGTAATCAAGAAACACGAGAACCTTTGTAATCAAGAATTCCAGTGGCATCAAAAAGGGTGTTAATGTCGGCTTCTAGATCAATCAACCCTGAAGGATTATATTTCAAGGATAAGCTTTCAAAAAACCGAAATCTCAAACACATTTGATTTTCTGGTTGGATTCAGATAGAAATTCGTTCCGTGAATCGAATGAGGCCACTTCAGGTGCAGTACAATCATCCGTTCTGTTCTCTCACAAACCACAGGCCTGTATTTGAACGCGTGCACACACAAAGGGGATGCAAAAACCTTTAGCGAAGTGGATGCTATAAGCCCCATGGAACCCCAGCTCATATCGCCGTCTTCTATCGAGTTTTTTCTGTACTTATTCTTATATTGACGAAGACGTGAAACGTTGGTAGGTGTTTTATTTTATCGAGTTGAATTTCAGCTGTTCTATTCGAGGATTTCTACAACGTTCCAATATACACTTTGATGATATAGGATGGTACTATCGCTTTGAAATGAACATAAGATCATTGGGCTATCTGTACAATTTGAACTCTACCGGAGCATTAGAACCTAAGAATATGAAGCTTGATAGAATTTGAATGTACAGATGCGAAGAGCGATATATTGATCATGTAAAATGAAACCCATAGGATACCATCAATGGTTTAACCAAATGGTATCAATGGTTCTGTCGGACAGGTCGCAGAGGTTCCGGCTCAAGGGTACACTTTCTGGGCCGTATTCAGCAACATTGGGTGTCCCTCACATATTGGCCCGCTTTTGTTCCATCTGCTGATGAATAGTGTTTGTTTCCAGCTTTCCTCAGATGAGATCAAGATACTAATGTAAGATGACGATTTGAAGTTATTCAGTCGAATCTCTAGCTTGCCAGATCGCTGCCTTCTTGAGGCTATCCTTGATTCGCTCCTATAGTGGTGTTCACCTAATCACTCAGTGCTTAATCCGTCCAAATGTACTATATCATCTTACATGAGATCTTTAACTCAACTGGAGTTCAGCTATCTAACCGGAGGAGCCCCTCTTGGGTTTCTTGACCAGGGACCTTGAAATCGTTCTGGACTCGAAACTGACCTTTATCGACCATGCGGATGCGGTGGCTCTGAACGCTATGAGAGCCCCCGGTTTTCTAAAAAGGTGAACGTGGTGCCTTCTCGTCAATTGAAGCAATTGTGCTGTTGTACGAGTCATTGGTTCTCCCGATTTTGGAGTAAGCTAGTATAGTTTGGTGCGAATTTTATACATCATACAGATATTCATTGGAGAGGGTTCAACGGACGTTCATGCGTTACATTGCATTCAAATTGAGAATTTCAATGGAGCAGGTTGATTTTAGGCACCTGCCAGCCGAGTACGGGTTGCTGACTCTTGAAAGCCGAACAGAGGTGGCAAATATAACCTTTTTCCACAAGCTTGTGAATGGAGTTCTCCAATCTACATCGCTCCTCTCTAAAATCAACATAAATGTGCCTCCCTACAGAACTCGCGAAGCACTTTTGTTCCAGGTGCCTTTCGCAGCCCACAATTACCTTCGGAACCGACCATTGTGTCGTTTGCCTCGTGAAGTCAACGCTTTCCTGGATTCAAGTGACTGTGATATATTAATACCTCTTCCTCTGCTGACCGAAATGTTCTATAAATGATTTGTTCCCTTTTATCGTATTTTTGCATCCTTCCTGTCTCCGTGTACTGTTATTTACTTCTTAGCCTTTTGTAATATCATGTTGTAATTCAACAAGTCTTGTATTTTCTTTGTATATTTGCTGTTACCGTTCATCTATATAAATAAATAAACCTATGGAAATCTCATTAAAATCGAAAGAATTCTGCAGGAATTATGCTTGTTACAGGAATTTTACGATTGCACGTGTGTAGTAGTATCTAATGATACTATGACATTGAAATTTACATGAGATTATAAGAGAATTCTTCCTCGACGATTCTGAAAATTTGAGCTCAATCGGCGTATTAGAACCTACAACATGGAGAAGTGATGGTACGGTATAGTTGCCCCTTCAGGGAGCTGAATGCGGTATAAAGCCCCAGCAAGCTCAGAGAATGACCGACACCCTTAAAGGTGTCTGGTATATCTCCCGAGACGACGGGAAGGGCCAACGGTCCATCAAAAAGGAGAAGTGACGGCTCCTGCTAGCGCTTTTGACACATTCAGTAGTGGTCCTCATGATGTTAATGTTTCTCCACGGATTTGCGCTTTTAAAACTACAATAAAAGCAGTTGTTGGAGCATCTCCCGCTTTTGACAACTCCGCCAAAACAATCCAGTCAAAGCTGTGGATCAGATTTGATCAACTGGTATTCTGTAACTTGAAACTCCGAGAACACTGTAAGATGAATCCAGGGCGTTGGAGGTTGATACCTTACGTACACCGAAGCATCCGCAAAGTTGATCCATCAGTGAAGTTTGACGCCTCAATAAAGTACACAGCGGTGAGGGTGAGATGTTGATGTTGGGAGAGCCCTCACAATGAACGTCACAAGTAGACGGAAGGCGGTGGCGATAGGACACAATAGGGCCGAGTATCTGCGTTTCGCATCTCCGTCCCATTTATACTTGTAACTTCGAAGCGTCGAGTTGGACAGGCTTCAGGCGACCGAGACCTTGCGAGTGGCGCTGCCATTGCCGCGTGATTTGCCGATCCTATAAAACTGGTTCGACCCAAGACCGGGTCTGAGGTAAGTCTTAACAGCTTATTTGTATAGATCCCGCGTCTACAGATACGCTGAAGGGACACAAATCCGTTACACGCTTTCTGAATTGGGATCACCAATCTTGAATGTCTGGAAAATTAGGGAGGGGTACCCACAGAGGACGACTATGACGCAGACTGCTTCATTGAAATTCTTGGGGGGGGGGGGGGGGGGGGGGGGTAAAGTTGATTGAAACCGTTTTTAACGTGACAACAATCAAAAATATATTACATCACTGGATAGAATGTAAATAATAATGAAAATATTAATCAATTTAAATATGGTTAGTTTTTCTATATGAATGAAATGACAATGACAGTGCTCGAATATTGTTTAACATTTTTGTTTTGGGGAGGGGGTACCAAACTACAAGGGGGTTAAAAGTTTGGGGGGTGCTCCATGAAGCTTGGGGGGGATGGGCACCCCTGAATTAGGTAATATTTGATGTGACTTGAAGGCCAAAAAAAAATCATTGCAGGGATGAACATTGGAAAACATGAAAATTAGAGCCAGGCTAGTTAGTAAAGTATAGAAACAAAATAATAAATTTTAAATAAAAAAATAAAGCTTTATTTAGCAAAATAATGATAATAAATCAATTATTTTTATATGACCGGAAGTTGACCGGAAATTAAAGGGTGATTCTGTCACAGATATAGCCAAAACGACAAATGCTAAAGGTACGGTAGATACTTGATGATCATTCGAAGTAGGCAACTCGTAATATAGTTGTAGGTGGTAACACATTCCGATGGGACGTCGAATAGTTTAGTCCTAAATGCACAACCAAGACCTTGAGTACTTTCGAGGGGTACTTATATGGACCAGGAAGGGAAGGATGGATGGCACAATCGAAAAATAAAATTAATATTCAGCCATTATAACTCGCCTTTATAACATTTATAACTCGACAACAACATTGATCCTTGTAGATATAAACAAACCATTTTTTTTCCATTTATTTAACTTAGGCAGCGGAGGAAATCTTCAAAATTCAGAGGTGAAAAAATCGGATTGTGGGATTCAAACCCACTAAAACCTCAGCTTTCTTTTCCCATGTTGGAACTCTGCCTGCAACTGTTTAACACACCACTTCAGGCCGCGTCTTTGAGATGTTGTATCAGTGCTGTCTCTGCTGTTCTTGCACGGCCTTTTTCTGCAGGATGGTATCAACATAGACAGCTACAGAGGTCCAATGTCTCTCCCTTTGGCTGCATTATCATCTCTGGGGCCATGTCCTGAAATGGCACTTCCAGATCATCCTGCAGCCGTATTCTTTCTGTTTCGCTCAGCTTAGTGACAAAGAGTGGGTGAAACGCATCATCCACTTTTCGGCAGTTTGGGCGACTGAGACATCTACTTTCCCCATTCTATGAGAGTATGCATGAGATAGGAGAGGAATTGTATTACGAAAAATTTCAGCTCTCCGTGTTTTAGGTCTAATCATATTTTGATAAGTGATATCAAGCGTGCTGTTCATCTACATCTTTCCTCCTTAGCCCGTATTTCTTGCCACCTTGCCGTAATGTGCTCTTTTTTTATGAAAATTATTAGGACCAAAGTTTATGAAATTTGATTAAAACACAGAAGGCTGCCGCGGTATCTGAGTATCACACTCTGCATACTCGAAGAGAGGAACGAAACGCCCACGCTACCGTAAACACATACTCGTACTCGATAGAAATTGTAGAAAATTCGAAAATACAGAACGTAAAACGGTGGTATGCATGAAGTGGTAAATGAACGCAAAAGGGTGGCAAGCATGATATGCATGGAAAAGTAAACGGATGTTTCAACATGCAATTGGATTGGTTTTCTCAGGTATGGAGGTACTAGAACTTTTTGTTTATTATTTGCTATAACTAAAATTTGTAATGGAACTAGAAAGAAATTGTTTAAACCCCTCAAAAGTTGTTGGTTTACGTTGGTTTAAAATATTTTTAAAAAAAGTGTTCATCCGAAGGTTTTTCCCGAAACTGCTGCACCCAAGCTAAGGAAATTTAACTAAAAAATCCGACATCGATCCGGGATGTTGTATTAATCTCGGGACCTTGATCAATCAATCCAAGATTATATTCAAGGATTAATAAATAGCGCATTTCCAAGTAAAATTCAACTTTTTCACTATCATTAAGGAACGCAAAGCCCTAACGAAGTAACAAATGCTTGTCTGCGATTGGGGACTGAGCTGGAAACAATACTAAAACCGCACTAGGTATATACAAGTTATGAGGCCAAAACCTCATTAACTGCTGACCTCAGCACAACACATTATGAAAGGAACGGGACCAGGCTTCGCCAGTCAGTTCCCTAGTTGTTGTTTGCAACGGTGCGTGCCGGAGCACCCTCTTGTGTTCTTGTTCTCGTGCCCTTGTTCAACAAAATTAAATAAATTGTTTTTAAACACTAGTTCAGTCGAACACAACTTATAATTTACATAAAAACCTATACATAAAACAAAATCATGGTTCATTAAAAAAGAAATCAATAAAAAATATAATTTTAGAAAAATCAACATTTCTTTGAACGAAAAACTATTTCAACTTCTTCAACGTAATTGATATTTTAAAAGTCTTAAAATTAAAAATCTTGCTTGTGGAAAGTGTATCTTCGATTTTTTCACTTAAAAAAAAGTACAGTGAGGTACTTTTGTGGAATACGAGTAGATACTTCTAATAAATTTGAAAAAATATGGCACCATCGGAGAGGCTTCCAACTGACGCTCGAGGGAGCAGGAGCATCATGTCCATAAAATAGTACAATCTGTAGCTGAAATCGATGACACTTGGAAAGGGTTGGATTTGACTTGGAAATGCTATAGGTATTATAAAACCGAAATTTCAAAGAATTTTTTTATGAACCATAGAAATTAGTTCCGAGAATCAAATGAGACCGCTCCTGGTGCTGTACATTCATCCTTTCCCTCACAAGCCGCGTAGGTTCTAAAAGTGACTGGAGACAGGCCTGTTAAAAGATGGATGTTTTCCGAGGTGCTATTCGGAAATTCTCTTCTTCGAAGGTTTCCTTCAAAAATTGTCTCCGCTATAGGTAGACTCAGAAGCAAAATGTTAATTATAAAATATAATATTTTTATCGAAAGACCCCAACTTAACAGTTCTACTTTAAACTAGTCCTTAGAAGAATGCAGGAATACTTCAAATCAAACCAGAAACAACGTCATCCGCATTCATCTGAACTACAAACACAGTTCAAGAGCTGGCGTTAAGTTGGAAAGGACTGGTATTGGATACTGTTGGTAGGGTGAGAGGTAGGTAGTTAGTTACAGACTTCGCTCCGACCAATCGCTTTTAGTTTGGTTTGAAAACAATTGAACACCACTTCGAATCCGCTGTTCCCACAAACACTCAAACTGATTTCATTACTGAGGCAGAAACCGAACGAACGGAACCTTTACCAGGTAAGCAATTATTATTTTATCATCTCTCACTCCTGTTTCCTTTCAGTTCAAACCTAACTTTCTCGAAAGTTTAAGCAATTCCAAAACGCTCCTGAATTCGACATACCCACCACTGCCCTTCGTACTACACCGAAATAATTTATTGATCGTGGGGCTACTGGTTCTACTAAATTAAAATCTATAGCAAGAAAATAACTCCAAAATCACTGCAATTTATTACAACAAGGTGCATTATTTCTGCACTGCATCACTTTTCTTCGAAAATCACTGATCTACACCTTGTAATTGCATTGCAGGTGCCTTAAAAAAGAGCGCCAATTATATTTCAGCACGGTAGATCGATTAGGGAAGGAATGAACCACAATATTAGTTCGCCTGATAAGTGTGCCTCCATACCTTGTGATTGACTTCTAGATGTCCCTGACACTTCAAGCAAAACATCATGCCCCTCAGCAGGTAACAAAAGCTGATATCTGAATACCTGCAACGATATATTGAAACCCACAAGTGGAACATGATAACATAAAACATCTAATTTCTGACACTGATTTTTGAATGCTTCGGTCCCTTATTTCGGCCTTAAGGGTTCATGGAAACTGAATTTGTCCCGTTTCATTTATTTAATGAATATTTTTCAGCGATTTCTGAGAAAATCTCCATGCAAAGGACGGATTTGTAAATTCTACTTTTCGGATTCTAAGCATCTGGAACGTAAAACATGAAATTTGAAGGGGATTAAATTTTGTTCATGGTCTATTACAAATGAGCATTATTGAAAATAGTAAAACCAAACTACTACATAAATATATATTAACTTTGTGAAAAATTGTAACCTTATCTCCAATTTGTTTGTCAACGAAAATGGAGTGAGGAAATCCTGTCCTCCTGTCGAGCAGTGATACACTTGATTAAATTAGCTAAATGTGATTGACAAACATAATTGTAAATAGCATTAACTCATATCCATTACCCATAGCTTATCAAGTCATTATCCATAGCTATAAGACTAGAAAACGACGATAAAAATATTATAGAACAAGAAGTTAATAATATTATTAACAAGAAGTTAAGCATCTGTTGGCTGAGGGTGTTATTGAGCCAAGTCATCCACCACGGAGGGCCCAGGTTATTAGAGTCGAAGGTGAACACAAAAAGAAGAGAATGTGTATAGATTATTCGAGAACTACCAATCGATTCACTTTCCTAGATGCCTAACTGTTGATACACGGGTAAAATATTCATATTTCAGCGATATTGACCATAAAATCGCGTACCACCGAATTCCAATTTGTGAAGACAATAAACCTGGCGCTGCTCTTGAACTCCTGTGGTCATTGGTAATAATTTTGGAGAATACCTTTTTGAGTTACAAATGCAGTCACTGGATTTCAACGAGTCATTAACGATATCAAACGCAAAGAGCATCTGGAGGGAATGTTTGCTTATTTGATGACGTCACAATCTGTGGAGCAACACAAGAGGAACACGATGCTAATTTGGGAAAATCCATGCCAGCAGTAAACAATTACGGTCTGACAATAAACAATGAAAAATCACACTACTCCCTCCGTAAAATCCACATACTACACATGATTCCGAGTTTAGACAATGTGTTTAGTACTGTGGATACTAAAAGAATGTACTTGCCCAACTAAACTAGAAGAACGCACCGGGTACGCTCAAGTGGAAAACCATATGTATAAGACCGAACGATCTATTTATTCTAATCAAAATTGTACGTTTGGTAGAACATTAACATCAATACGATATTCAAGTTTAGAGCCTTCCAATTAACTATTGGAGATCGCGTTTACGAACGGATGTACAGGGACATTTGCATAAAACGGGTTTGTTATACACAGACGAAGAAACAACCAGGACTATAATAGAGAAGTGACGAAAATCAAGGGAAAAGCTATCCAACTAAGAAAAAAATGCCGTGGACTCACCCTAGTACCAATTTCACCAAGAAAAATCAAATCTAATGAGTACGATGAGTCCATGCTTTCAAAGTGCATTATTATTTTATAATTTTAATCGATAAATTTTTTTTTTTCGGATCTTTAGAGAATGTTAATGAATGAGAACCATCATGGAGTGGAGATAGAGCGATGGAACAGCCCCTGATGGAGCGATCACGGAGTGAGGTACACAATGAGTGTTACAGAAACAGTCGGGAGTGCTTTCAGCCATTTCTTCCTTATATAAGAATAAGAATCCTCTGTGTAAAAATTTGCAGCTTTTATTTTATTAAGTACCTCCAATAATGAGCCTTGGTCATTTATCGTTACTTCAATAATCAAGACTCACGTGGAAGGTGTCCACTGGGTGGGTACATCGCCATTGTGACATGACCCAGTGATGATTCTATAGGATCTCAAAATCAATGGACCCGAAAGTCTCACCCGGTAAAATGCTGAAACCAGTCACATCCAGGTTCACTCCAAGTTTAACTCGACGTTTCCTTCGCCCTTTCCGAAATATGTTTGAGCCCCCGAATATGTTTTCCCATGCCCAACTTGTTCCCTCCCTTTAAAAAGTGGGTGACACTTTGAAACTTGGAGACGTCAACCTAAAACTCCGACCCTTCTGCAAGCGAAAGAAGGAAAATTGAGCCAACGTAAGAAACAAGGAAGAACTTTCAGTCGAATATGGCGGAAGAGAAATGTGTAGTTTTTTATTACTGCAGTACAGAAGGCAGGTCGCCTAGTTTCACTCTGAATAAAGGCAGCTACTGAAGAATCCAACGTTATTAATGAATTTTTTTATATTCATCAAACTTCTCATTCAGATTAAATTATAAATAACACTTGCCTTATCCATTAACAGTAAAAACGCTTTGAATGATTACACAACGGTTGATTGTTTCTGAGCTAGATACCCCGTACATACCCGTGACCCCCATACCTTGTAACTGTATTTGCCAAACCTACCAGTCTGCATTTGAGGAACATCCAGTTGGTTGAACCACGGTCGTAATTTGGAAGAAGGTACAGGGTTTTGGTAGGTTCCCGTGGTACAGCGAACACAAGTTTTTTAATACTATTTAACATACGGAAGCTTGGGAACGCATCGGTCGGAAAATAATGAAAAAAAGCAGCAAATTCTTTCGCTGGGGTTTACTATTCAATTGGCTTGCGTACATGATTTGAATTTATACTAAGCTTTGGAGTGTGCGTGCTTCACAAGTGATAGAGCGATTATTGCATTTCAGGAGGCACACAAATATGATCAACTGATCAATCCAAACAGGTATATTGGTTGAGAATAGATTTACGTGCTCTATGCATATCTCCTGAAATTCAATAATCACATGTGAAACACGCACACTCAAAAGCTTAGTATAAATTCAAATCATGAACGCACGAAAATTGAATAATAAACCCCAGTGAAAGAATTTGCAGCGTTTTTTGAATTTCATTCTAGTTCTTTTGTATTTACTGCAATGGAAAGTAGAGAAACCAGCAAGATAATCATTGAAAAATCAAGGGCGGTCGACAGACAGCTGCGCGAGCGCCGGTGTGACTCAGGTTGGCGCGAACGCGTGAAAGTTGATGGTTGTATCACATGTGAAGGCTGAACGGCTAAGGAAAATTCTTGGACTGAAGAAAAATCGAACACGCGGCACGATCGTTTTGCCGCAACAAAGCGTGATGCCGCGTTGTTACGTCTGACACATCTGTAGAGTTGTATTGTTTGATCGCACTGATAGATCGCGATGGGCGCCCGCTCGCCCCCGTCGATCGTATGGACACGGCGTCGAGGTATGGTATCCATGATGCGTCTGCGGCTTGCGATTTCTTCATGTACCTACCGAAACAGGCGCCAGCAGCGCCGCGCTGCAGGAGAGTTGTTATCTCTCAAGAGGCGCGGCGCTGCAGGCGGCGTACCTATGTGCCAGCGTCAGTTTCGATCAATCATCATCAATATCATCATCAATCTATATACAGACGAAAATATCAGAGCAGGTAGGTATATCAGGGGGTGGTAACGATGGGCGGGTGGAATTCTCCGCCACCCAACACCACCACCCCTGAAGGGGAGCGTCGGACCGTCTCCCAGGGCAACCGCTGGGTGGAATTCCCCCCCCCCCCCCCCTTTCACGACCGCGCCAGTGAAGGGGACCCTACCAATGAGGAGCGTCTCCCAGGGCAACCTGCTCCCCTCCTCGAAGACTTGGAATATACGATTTTTGGTTTATTATTCAATAATCACTGGGGTTTATTATTCAATTGGCTTGCGTTCATAATTTGAATTTCTACTAAGCTTTGGAGTGTGCGCGTTTCTCAGGTGATAGAGCGATTATTGAATTTCAGGAGGCACCCAAATATGATCAACTGATCAATCCAAATAGGCATTTTGGTTGAGAACAGATTTACGTGCTCTATGCATCTCTCCTGAAATTCAATAATAGCTCTATCCTGTGAAACGCGCACACTCCAAAGCTTAGTAGAAATTCAAATTATGAACGCAAGCCAATTGAATAATAAACCCCAGTGAAAGAATTTGCAGGGTTTTTTTATTGAACCCCCCCACAATAAAAACATCTATAATATATCAAGTCCTTGAGCACTCGTATTGCGTTAAAACTTCCCCAAATCCAAATTTAAACGATGTATCCAAAGGTAGACAGATGTAGAGGAGGCACACAAATATCATCAACTGATCAATGCAAATAGGTGTTTTGGATGAGAACCGATTTACGTGGTCTATGCATATCTCCTGAAATTCAATAATCGCTCTATCACCTGTAAAACACGCACACTCCGAAGCTTAGTAAGATTCAAATCAAGAACGCAAGCCAATTGAATAATAAACCCCAGTGAAAGAATACTTATTTACCCCAGTAATGATATTGAATAATATTTACCTATATATTATCAGCGTTTCATGCATGTCAGAATGCTTCAACCCGTGTATCGGCTACTAACTACACTAGAAGTATTCACATCGGCTATCACTCTAGTATCCACATTCACTACAACTCGACGCTATCGGCCGGACATCACTAGGTTACAAACCAACAATAATAAACCAAAAAACGCAAATGTTGGCACCATAAATCGGGCCATACATCGGGAATGGTTTGACGTACGGACCTGGGGAGGGGCTCATTCGATTCCTGACGGTATGTTCCTCAAATAGGTAAATATTTAGGCCGATTCGACTAGTTTTGAGGTTTTCAGGGATTTTACAAAACTTTTACAGCCCTTAAAGGGCACTTTAATTTGAGTGAGGGAGCTGGCTCAAGAATTGGGGCGTCGTCGGACCAAGATGGATTTTCAGCCGTTTCGGAGATATCGTGCGTACGGCGTACGGCGGACGGACGGAAAATTTTTTATTGCAGATTCGGATTCTACACCCTTTGAAACGTAAACCATGAAATTTTTAGGGGGGTTTGAATTTTTTTTCAAGAGCGATTACAATGGTTTATTATTGAATAATAAACCAAAATGAAAACACCAAATGACAACGATGAAGAAATGTCTTCTTCATTTCACAAATTAAGAGATTGAATAGACAAATACCAGGTACTAGACAATAATTTGTATTCAACACAAATCATCTAGACCTACATATATATTTGTCAAACTATTAATTATTTATATACATAGTCACAATATTTTTAGACAGAAACAGTAAGGGACAGCTGAAGTTTTTTTTTTCATTCCGGCTTTTGCTTTTTTTCCAAATTAGAGGGAAAATTATTCTGGTTTTTGGACATTGTGACAATGGTGTGCCTAGAGAAGCCTGCCATGGAAAAGTGTTGTAGCCCAGCTAACGCCTGATTGTGAAATCATTGTGAAACGCCTGATCTTCGTTTTTTCTGACCACTGATGATCTGTGGTTATTCACCCTTAGATTCTCTGCTTTTCCAACATATAAGGCTGGGCACTGTTTACACACCAACTCATACACACGTAGGTGTCTGACAATTTGCTGATCCTATGCATCTGTATGAGTCGGGATTATTTGCGGACGTGAAGTGTTCCTCTTCCACAGCCAGTGGACAAACCTTACATCTGCGTTTGCCGCAAGGATTAAGTCCTCCTAATCGTTCAGTCTTATCTGATCGTCTGTGTGTCAGAATGTTTCCGATGGACGATCCTTGCGTGTAGGACAACGAAGGCGCTTGGGAGAATACCTTTTTGGTCTCTGGTTTGGCTGAAAGGAGCGGCGGGTACAGATCTATTAAAATTTTGTTCATCCTCTCAATACCGAAAAATATATATACAGTTATCATTCCTCACTCAAATTAAAGTTGAAACTGGACATTAAACTTCTCCTTTACTTAAAAGTGACGTAGCTATAATAATTGCAAATAATTTCGAGGATTCATTCCATCGGTATTTTAACATTTCTTGTGGATCAAGCGAAGTAAATCTTACTAGAACAGAACAGCACAAGCCTACTTATCTGATTGTCAACATCACTCTTTTCTCAGCTCCTGGGTGAATTGGCGATTGAATTCTCCTTCAATATGTTCATCAATGCAATCGAAGGTAGACACTTTCATTCTGTAGCAAGCAAAAAATACTTCCTTACTTCCTGAGGTCACAAACGGTGGAACCAAGCGATTTGCTCCCGCATTGAATACATAATCGAAACTATCTTCCGCCTCGAAGAATTCTCTTTGGCCAAGTAATAAAATATTGCTGCAATGTATTTGAAATAAATAATTATAAGAGAAGCTCCAACAATTGTAATATAACATGTGGTCAACGATAAACCGAACAAGGACGACCCAAGAGTCGAGGAGTGTGGGTTTTCCTCGGTCACGCCTAAGGGGATGGGAAATCCCACACGGGAATCAGAACACCCGTATAAATAAGCCCGGACCAGCCAACGGGGATTCATTCTGATCCTCTCTCATGATTCCGTCACTCTGTCCTAAACCTACTCTGCTCGGTGAAATTAATTCGGGTGATGCTTGCTTCATGGTCCCCTCGTCACCCTCCCTGGGAAATACGTTAATCACCATCACGTTCAAATACTCATTTATTATCTAAATTAAACTCTTCCAAATTAGTTCACCCGTTCAAAATTTTGCAACTCAACATTAAATTTTCATCCGTTCAATTTTATTGTCAATTCACAACAAATAAAATACTTATTAATATCGGGAAAAACTGAATATAAAGATAGACAGATCGAGAAAGATTTTCCGCTTAGCACGAGGCAAAGCTAACTTCTTAAAGATTCTAGAAGCGTAATGTGGACTAATACCGTAGACACTATGGGACACGTGGGCCCTCAACTTGAAGTCGCTCGATGGCGCTCTTTGGTCGTCCACGTAGAACAGTGGATGATTCTTTTTTACTCATTTTCAAGAGAACAAAACATCGAATTTTATGTTTTGTTTACGTAAATAAAACTATAATTGTTGTAGTTTGAC
Source organism: Creontiades dilutus (assembly GCA_031894815.1). Taxonomy (NCBI): domain Eukaryota; kingdom Metazoa; phylum Arthropoda; class Insecta; order Hemiptera; family Miridae; genus Creontiades; species Creontiades dilutus. The sequence continues at coordinate 88,054 of JAVIWC010003945.1, forward strand.
TTCTACGATCACTATTTTGGGTCAATTGAACCCATTCCCATGGCAGAATTACGAAGTTTGGACATTTTATGATCCCGATATTTGGAAACGACGGCTGCAGGAATTTGGAGAGTTGCGGAAGATGGAGAGGGATGAAATAAGGTGCCCCTCTAGAATAACCAGCAGATGAGGTAAGAGCCCCAGAGGACACGGGTGGAGATACCACAAACTCCTGCCTAGATGCCCAACTTGATAACCTTCGAGGCAGTTTTCTCGCACCACACACCGCTCCACAAGAAAGTCGAGGTTATGACCTTGATTTCGATAGGCGCCACTCCTCTTAGCTCAGATATTACGTACAGTAGGTCACTCCTATTTGTTTTAGCACTCCAGGCCTGTCCCACGCAGCCACTGACAATTTGGACAACCTAGATTAAGGCAGACCCATCGAGCTTAACGGCAACGATGTCGAGCGTGAGTGTCCCAGTCACTCGCCATATGGTCCAGTCTCTCCCTTTTCAAATCCCAGCCGCAGGATGACAAAGCACCTGCTATCTCAAGGAGACCACATCATGACGTTGAACACGGCCACACCCATACATACACATTGCAACATTGCTAAAGGTAGACCGCAACATGTGTATATCAAAAGGAGTGAATATTAACTTACCCAACTATAAAATATGAAATATACGGGTCCAGTGAGGTAATACACTTTCCAAGTCAATAAAAGGTCTTTCTTTACCCCCTCACCCAAGCAATAAAAATGTTGGTTGGTTGCCTGAAGGGGGTTGTACTCGTAATACCACGCGGAGTGACCTCGCCCTTCACCACTCGCCGGCACTGAGTTGAAACGATAATAAGAATTCCCGCGGGAAATTCTCAGTAGGTTGTTCGCGGAATATTATTTTTCATGGGGGTAAAATCACGTTATTCGGAAGGGTTTTAACCAAAGGGAAGTCCGGAGGAGCGGACTTTTTTTCGCTCAAATAAAACCTTTTGCTTTACCTGCACAATTTCCAGAAGCGGCTCGGGAAGAGCAAAAACGCTTTCGGGTATAAAACTCAATTCCGGAATCCTATTCAGTTACCCGCGAAAGTATTTCCCTCGATTGGAAACATGAAATAAGAAACCCGTCAATATGTATATTTCTTTCGATTCATGCCCTGAAGATATTAATGCTGCGGTTGGATGTAACTCGAGCCGCCCTTCATAGATTCGATTCCGTTTTTATAATGTGAGAAAACTGATTGGACAAGAGCGGTTGGGAAGAACGTTTCGTATTTTAAAAGAACATCTTCCAGTATATTAGGTAGATTGTGGTGGGGTTACACCGACTCGCTCTGGGTTGAATCACCGATCTAGATGGACAAAAGTAATTTAAACCACCTCATTTTGCCCTTGTAGATTATAGATTTGGTCTGAGCACCTTAGGCGTGTTCACTCACTTCGGGATCTGGGGCACTTCTTGAACCAAATCTCCCATTCTTTGACCATGTGTCTGCCAATTCCATCCGGGCATTGCGAATATTGGGATTTATCACCCATAGTACTCCTGACTCCGACAACATCCTAGCTACCACGACACTTCACAAGTCACTTACTCTCCCGATCTTGAAGTATGCTTCAGTCGCTTGGACCCCATACAAAAGAGGCCATATTGTCCACCTGGAGAAGTCTCCCGCAAGCTTCTACTAGTGTTTTGGGAGGAAGTCCAAAGCCATATGTAAGTCTTTTAAAGAAGTAGTAAAAAAATCATTTATTCTAAAAATATTGAATTTAGCAATTTTAGCACTTAAAATTATAAGAACTTCATTTTATTTTGTTCAACTTGAACGTAGAGTAAGAATTTGATGTAAATATGTATCTTTCTGATAGATGTAAGAGTGGACGTACACGACCAAATCTTGCCAGATTTTAAAATAAAACGTTATCAAACTATCCTGTATCGGTACCCCGTCATTTTCATCCCGTCCACCAGTTTTAGTTTTACTTAAATCAAGAAGTTAATTGGCTCTCGTATTCCTTTGTGGCTTTAACTCTAGAATCAGAACAGTTAATATCTACACACACCCCTCCCACCCCTCTCCAATCCTACTGCAATAAGCTCATGTAAACTGCTCTCATAACTAACTTAACATTCTGCTTGCTCCAGAATAAAATCCAAGAGACACCCCTTAAGCGAAAATGATTTTCCGCCCGTGGCGGCAGCACAATGACCTGCACTAACCTCGTCGACCTTCCCCCACCTCCGTGAGATTTTTTTTTCCGTGTCTTATCTCCCTCCATCGATAATTACACCCGGCTAAACCCCTCATCTCCGAACAGACCTCTCCTTATTCTTTACCCCCGCTTTTAAAGGCTTTTGAACGCTCTTCAAAAAAAATAAAATTAAAAAAAAAGAAGAAAAAAAAGGTGGAAACCTGTCTGTACTCGACATTTTCCCATTTCCCCCTCCTGTTACGTTAATTAAAGTTTTGTTGCGAAATTTTCATTCTGATGCTGCCTCTGCGGTTTTTCTTCACGTTAGTTCAAATAGGACTTCTGGGTCAAGTATTTCACCCCGCCAACCCCAGTACTATTGGGGGTCTCTTAAAAGGCTTTGAAGCTTTTATTAAACGAGTCCGCAATTAGCTATTCACGACGAAATTCCTCCTTGGGGCATTTTGTTCCCGTTTTCATTCATTCGCTCTTATTGGACCCTGTTGAGTTTTTCTTTGAAAATTAATTGAGAGATGGGGACTTTACTTCTGGAGGGAATGGACAAATCCTAATTAATTTGGTCTTTGATTAAACAAAAGAGGAAATCGTTGGGATGCAGGGCGGACTGTGGAGTATCATCAGTTTTCGAGACTCATCTGAAAGACTTATTGGAATAATACGAATTACCTCTACAATTATATAAAAGTCAGTTTTCAACAGAGTGCAATGTTTAATATTATCGAGTCTAGAACCTCTGCCGTTACGTGTTATGTTACTATAACAATAACACATTCATCCTTCGGCTCACCTATCACCTAAAGCAGTGTTTTTCAACCTGTGGGTCGCGACCCCCTGGGGGGTCGCGGAGCCTCTGTGGGGGGGTCGCGAGAGGTCGAGAAAACTTCAGTTTTTTTATACAAGACATAATTTGTGAGACTTAAATAAAAAATCATTATATTTAACAAAATTTTCATATAATCAATCATACAAGTCAGAAAAATACAAGTTTAAAACATGTTATTACAAAAAAAAAGTAAATATTAAAAATGTGTTTAAAAATAGAAAATGATTACGTCTGTGCTTGCTTATCTTCGTTCATTTTAATGTGATGGTTGCGCTTGAGTTTGTTCAATTAATTTCTCCCATCGTGGATCCGTTCTTGCCACATTAAGTATTAAATCGTTTTTCAAATTTAAGCGATTTCTTAGTTTACATTTTATTCGCGCCATTGATGAAAATGCCAACTCGCACAAGTACGAGGTAGAAAATGGAATCAAACACTTCAAAGCCTCGGATGTTAATTCCGGGTATTCTGTTTTTCTTTTTAACCAAAACGTATCCAAATTTTCAGACTTGAATTCCAAGTGTAGCATCCCATCGGCAGACAGTTCCAGCAGATTCTCTTTGAGCTTAGTTGCTAAACTAGCCTCGTTTATAGCTGCATTTAGAAACGGATTTAAGATCCATCTTTGCCCAGTGCTATACGATATCTCTTGCAGTGAGAAGTAATGACACAATTCTTTCTTCAAATTATGTAACACCATTTTCATACCGGATATATACGAGTTGATGTTGATTTCGCTTCCGACTTCTTCAATAAAAGACTGTGTGGACGAAAATGATTCAAAGTTGTTTTGATTTATAGATGATGACCACAATTCAATTTTTTTATGAAGCCATGGAGTTTGTCTTTTGCTGTAATGACATTTTCATCACGCCCTTGAAGACTTTTATTCAAGTTATTTTAATGTTCAAATAAGTCAGAAAGAAAAGCCAATTTCAAAAGGAATTCCGGGTCAGAAATGAATTCAGAGTAATGTGACTTGGTTTGCTGTAAATATACTAATAGTTCAGCGCGAAGTTCGATAACTCTGGTCAGTACTTTGCCTTTTGATAACCACCTAACCTCTGTATGGTAAAGCAAATTGCGGTGTAGTGTCCCCATATCTTCACGAATGATTCGAAACAATCGAGTCCGCAACGCTTTTCCTTTAATAGAATTTACAATGTTAATGATAATATTAAGAACTTGACTGTATTCTTGCGGTAAGGATTTGGCTGCAAGAGCTTGGCGATGGAGAAAGCAATGCATCCAACAAGCGTTTGGCATCTGTTCTTTCAGTCTAGCAATAAATCCACTCTTCGCACCAGTCATGGCTTTTGCTCCGTCACTACAAATAGCAATGCATTTTTGTGCCCAATCGATATTCATATCTTGCGTAGCTTCAAGGAACATGTCATGCAAACATTGACCTGTAGTATTTTTGGGAAGTGCCTTGCAAAATAGTATTTCTTCCATTATTATTTCATTGCATTCAAAACGCACAAAAGCTACAAATTGCGCACAACTCGCAATATCCGTTGATTCATTAAATTGCAAGGATACAAAAGAACTTTTCTTTATTTTTTCTATGACTTGATCACGAACATCAGTCGCCATGTTGCTTATCCTGCGTTGAATGGTATTGTCAGAGAGAGGTATACTTTTGAGCTTTTCGACCTCTTGCTTGCCAAACATAATCTCTGCTATATCTAAAGCCGCTGGTAAAATCAAATTTTCGGCAATACTGTGAGATTTCCCTGCTTTAGCCACACGAAAAGCTACTCGATAACTAGCGAGCAACGCTTTCTCATTCAGGTTGTACATTTGTCCTATAGCAGTTTTTTGATGTTCAAGAGCTTTCAATTTTCGCTCAAAAAATTCCACAGGTTTATTTTTTTCATTAGGATGTTTTGTGTTTAAGTGACGTACCAACTTCGATGGCTTCATGCTTTCTCTTGACAAAATTTCAAAGAAAATTACGCACTGCGGTTTACTGTCAAGTACAGTAAACCCAAATTTTAAATAATTGTCGTCATAAAGACGTTTTTTCTTTATTCCAGTACTCCCGCTAGACGTTGATGGTTCTGATGATCTTTTCAGGAATTTATCCATTTTCAATTATAACAACTCAAATAAATACCGTACAACAAGTGGTTCGCGCTCTAAATAGCAGACATGACCCCGGGTGACTTACGTTCACAAATCACTCTATTTCCACTTATCGGGATTGCTTCTGATTCCACTTGCTTCGCAAGACAGCGTCAAACTACCATGGCCGCGGTCGACCGCCGTATTTATAGGCCCACGCATTCTAGCTCGAATTGTCTCGAAGCGTAAAGCGGCCCACATACTATCCAACCGTCGGCCGACAATCGGAGGTGGGGGTGCCGAAAGACGACCCCCTCTCCGCACTCGCACCTGAGTTGGACGGTGTGTGGAAGGGACCCAACCGTCGGGCCCGTTGGATGACTAGAACCACCCGACATCAAGCGGTCGGGTTCCCCCCACCTTCAGTCCCGATTGTCGGCCGACGGTTGGATAGTGTGTGGGCTGCTTAAAGAAACGTCTCAAAACTTGTGGATCTTTCGTAGACTACCAGCGCCATCTGTTGCTAACATCCGGAACCTGTACTATTTCCTAGTGCTAGTGTTAACAACAGATAGCGCTGGGAGTCTAGGCACAAACGATATATTTTATTTATTTATATACATCTAACATGTACATGGAAAAAAGGGTTGGGGGGTCGCGAAATATTTTTTTATACTAGGGGGGTCGTGTCATAAAAAAGGTTGAAAAACACTGACCTAAAGCAATGGTCCTCCATTTTTTTCCAAGTGACTTCCCCCCTCTAGGGAGCTGTACATTTTCCAAAGCCCCCCTATCATGGGAAGAATGGTGTTTAGAAGTTTCTTAAAAACTGTAGTCAATTAATTGGAAATAATTACAATTTGTTTTTTCTTCAAAAGCCGTCTTATGATGACAGCCGTGCAATACGTTTTCCTGTATGCTGCAGAGGTGTAGGTAGACGCCTTAATATTGTTCATAACCGCAAGAGAGTGATGCAGTCCATCGAAGAGGATCGAAGGATTGCATGTGCCAATAGAGCAGTTTCAGAGCCAGTCATACTAATACTCACAAGCAATCCACTAAAGCTTATGGGTGCAGAGCCAGAGACACGGGAGAAAGTGAAAGCACCCGTGTTATCAAAGTAGACACACTACAGCTACCTGGGAAGAAATGTGGAGTGAACATCAAAGAGGAGTTGGACAGCATGCTTGATACCACTAATCAAAATGTGGTTAAACATGGGCAGAACTTTTTCCTAATCCAGTTCCTCCCAGGACACGGACTATTTTACACATATTTATTCAGAATGGGGAAAGCATACGTAGCGCTCTTTTATGTCCAAAATTGTTCATAGCCCCAAGACCGCTCGAAACAAGCCAACCACCCATCGGTACCTCTTCATCGACACCGTTGAGTACCACTGTCCTAAACTAAACCCTCCAGTTCCAAGGTGTGTACGGACCTACACTAAACCAACTCTCCATTTGCAATCACCAATTTTCGCAAAAAAAAAAAAAAAAAAAAAAAAAAAAAAAAAAAAAAAAAAAAAAGTCTGCCAAGTTGGGTGTGACATCATACTATCCTCGTCTAGGTAACATGAACGTACGTCCATTTAATGTTTAAATAACCTCAAACGATATGTAGAATATACCAGGGTGTCTAGCAATTATTCGAAAATAAATTCAAGACTTTTTCCAGACTTTTCAAGACTTTTTCCACAAATTTCCAGACTTTTACGCGGTAATATATTCATCTTATATTAAAATAAAAAGAACTTTTTATTTCAGGTGAACATGCGAGAATATGAAAAAATATCATTAGAATTAAAAATACCAAGTGGACATACCTTACTGAATGGAAGTAAAATGTCTTGAATCACTTTAAAAAATCACATTTAATTATATGTGACAACGGCACGTAACCGGCACAAGTCTAATAATAACCTCAACCCTACTTTCTTTTCATTTGTAAAGGATTCTCCACTTCCCGTGTAATTTGACCTTGACGAAATAAAATGCAAGGCACTTATTGAATCTTAGTAAATTCCAACCTATATTGTTTTGGTAACAAATTTCAGTCTTTTATATGAATTTCTCGGCTAATTCCCGACTTTTCAAGACCGTTTTTAAATCCATTACTAATTCCCGACTTTCACGACCGCTAGACACCCTGATATACGCTTGTGACAACGATTCACAGGACAAATACTGAAAGACATCAACGCCTTCAAAAGGTTAGTCGAAATATGATTGCGGGTCTGTCGTCTTGAAGAGGTACGAGTAGATTTATTACTTCCAAGTTATTACTTCTATTCGTTACATGAGCTACAATGTGTTATGGTGGAAACCGACTGGATGAACGGAGAAGGGAGAAATAGCTCACGTACTCGACTTACTGAATGGAAAAACCAGCCAGTCCAAAACGAAGTCAAAACCACAAGCAAATAATTAATAAACACAAGTGGATTGGCAACTTCATTTCAAAGGCATTAATCGGAGAAGGCATGGATTCACGGCAGAACTTTTACTTTTGTCGTAGAAGTTGATCATCCATTCACACAGCATTAGTATTCAGCCGATGGCTCCAGCCTTAATACTGGCAAAATGCAGAAGAACTACGGATATCATGGAGCCAAGCTTTCGGCCAATGCCACGCTTTCTTCTCCTTCAAAACTAATGAAAAGCAACGGTCTCCTCGGAAAACATGTCCGACGTTCCTTCTCTTAATACCTTTGAAGAGCTAACTATTCCACTTCTCATTTATAAAAGCTCTAAGACACTTGGAGTTTTAAATACAACCCAAGTCCGGATTGGCTTTTCCAAGCAACACCACCCTTCAAATTCTCTCCCCCACCTTCGACAAGATCTTTCTCTCTTGGATGGCCGAACCTCAAAGCTCATCCAGTCCACCACATTGGCCAGGGTCAAGATTAAAGCAACAGATTCAACAACGTAGTTTCCAGTTGTCCACCAGCCAATGACTGAGAATTAAGAGCCTCTATGGCAGCAATGGTGCCGATCCTTTTCACCTGTCCTCCACAAACGTCAAAGCCATGATCTTCTTATCACTGCAACAATCCTTGTCAGTGAAATAAGCTTCTATTAAGACTTCATATTAAGGATCCTGTTCATTAACAAGTGATTTTTTTTTCTTTTTTTTTTAAATAATTTATTGTAAACTTTTATACAAAATATGTATCTACAGTTAGGTTAAATATACTTTTAAGTCTGTATGATATAATGGAACATGTAGAAGGTCTCTATTCAACAATAGTCCTCCAGAATCTAGAACAATAATCACAGTAAATAACAAGGTAACGAAGCAATAATGGTAACATTCGGTAGGTAATAATTTGAGGTATCCTAATTAGCAAGTAAGACGATTACACTTTGTTGCTACGTTTAAGGGGTTGGATTTGGTCCACTGGCCGTTTATGTTTGAGCCTTCGCGTATTTCTTTGGTCATCAAGGCATTGATCATATCCTTCGAAAATGGGATTGGAGTGGGAGGAAATTGAGGCGGGACGAAATTGAGGCGAAGTGACTTCTGATCAGCCAATTTTTCTTACAATACAAATGGAAGTCATTGGAGCTCAAGCATTGAAGATGGCCCTCTTCAGTACACAACATGGCAATATACGAGATTCCAATATTAATAAAGATCGCGACCACTCCTGCACCACTGATCACATAAAAATCACAACAGCCACTTGTGAAAAACCTCACATCAGTTAGGTACAAGAAGTTGATTCATTTTAAGCCATATCAATCTAATTTCACAAGTAAGCAGCTTGCTCGAGGTTCACTGTGAATGGAAAACCGACATGACTTGGGGAAGTAAACTTAGGGTAAGCTTCACGTTGAAGTTTCATTTGGGCGTAACTTTTCGAGTGTGAGTTCTACCCGGTAAAATCTGAGAGCTTTGTTAATTACGAAGAATCATTTACTGAGCGAATTGTCGGTAATTTCGATTTCCCTCAATAACGGAAATTACAGAAAAAGCGTCTTCATTAATCAATGAATCCAATTAGATTTCTTAAAAAAATTTGTTTAGGGGAAAAAATAAATAAATATTAATTATGTAAAGATGATTCAACCGAAAATCCTGGGAGTTGAACTTTTAAAACTCCGTACAAACGTCAAACCGTCAGATATCATTTTTTTCGGGGGCCCCTGCGTGCGTTATAAACATGATATAAATCATGGAAAAGTCGACATTTTTAAAAAACTCGGAAGTAATAACCTCTTTTTCAAAAAATTCAAGATGACCGACGGAGTTGGTACTTACTTCCAATTTGTATCAAGTACAAATCATCATCATCATCATTCATGTATATATAAATAAATACAAATATTATGTCACATTAGTTGAACTCCGTTTTCTTGTCGCGGACTACTAAACATTGAATATTGTAAATCGGGCTTGCCCGTATCATTAATAAAAATAAGTACCTATAACACTATATTAACTCCGCGATCATTTGTTTAATTACTTATTGTAATTTTTAGTATGTTAGATAGGTATTTAACATTTGAAATCAACTTTCTCTGAATAATGCACTTGGTTAATTTTTGATTCGTACTGTTTTAATATTATAAAATTATTCATTTTCGTTTATGAAGTACTAATCTTACTCGTTTGCTTAGTACTTGTTTACACGTTTGTTTTTAAGATAACTGTTTATCTTCATCAGCTTCCTAATTGTAACTTTCTAAGATGGGAATCAAGTCGCGTAGGGATACAACAATTAAAAAATTGGTAAAGTTCGAAGAGGTTTCATTCCTGCGCTTGTCCCTTCACGTGGAACGTACATTACAACAAATTAACTTCAACTTCGAAATACAACAAATCTACTTTGGTTCGAGCGCACGACCCACGTTGTATCGAGTTCTATCAAGAAAACCGAACAATCGAGTTTCTTAAACTGCCTACAATACTCACTTGAAAAGATCACGAAGGGATCCGGCAGAAAGCAGAGTAACGAACGGGATTTCCAACGGTTCTTCCGCTCCTGTCCCTCAGGTAATCCCTTTTGTGAAATAAAGTTAATGAGTGAAAAAGTATTTAAACTAAGCTCCTTACTTGAAACTCGAAGATTCAAGCCGGAGTTCAGTCTTGAAATGAGCTTACCTGTAACAAATAACGGTTCAACATTAAAAGGGATCTCGAGAATTCAACAAATACTACAAAGTAGGGAACGTCTGAGATAATGAACGATAGATCAACCAAGATACCCAACAACTCAACAATAGATCAATGATGACGAGATATTGTACGAGAAGCAACTTTCCAAGGTAAACACACTATGAATGTAGTAAATGGATTAAAATTAGGAATAGTTTTACTTATTACATCAGAAGTATTATTCTTTGTATCATTTTTTTGAGCTTTTTTTCATAGTAGATTATCGCCAACAATTGAAATTGGAATACTTTAATAAAAGTAATAAATAGAGACAGGAGATTTGTAAATTTCCAAATCTATATGTTTTTCTGTATGTATACAGTATAAATAGTAAATAATATAAATACAAATACAGTATAATGAATATCTATAAAATCAACAAAAATAATAAATATCGATGAATGAACAGTAAAATGTCTAGTATGGTAACCTATATTCACAAAAGCAGTAATGATGAACCCGAACGTCACTATCTGGGACAGTTGATCCCTATCAAAACCTCCTATAAATATCTTGGGAGTGATTGGACAAACGGCTAACTTTTCTCGATCATATCATCGAACTCGTAAAGGAAGTCCAACATCGAGTTGCCTGGTCTTCTCTTCTAAGCCCGAACTTATCAATTCAAAACAAAATTATTTCATATAAAACCCCTTTTCGACCAATCTGGACGAATCCCATAGCCGTCTAGGGTACCCGTTCCTAATCAGAGTCCGGAGAATAAAACAACAACAAAATGGGATCCGGATACGGAGAATCGTGCAAGTGAGGAATGCAGAATTGAACCAAGACCTCCAGCTAGAGCAGCCTATTGAAATCTTTGTTCAACGTAATGCTGATCATTACAACTCTCTGGTTGATGATGGATTTCAAACTCGGGACATAAGAAGACTCACCTACCCACGAAACGTTATGGACGGTATTCAATCAAAAGAGTTTCATTTGAACTTTCCCTTTAGAAAAATCATTAACATTGCATAAAAGACTCTGGTTATCTGCAACCATGTTGTAAACCAAAAAAGTTAAATGACAGTAAGAACACTTGTCGGAGGCACTTATTGCTGGAATTCAACGTTCTGGATCGTTTCTACCCGAATCCGGCTAGGAATTTTAAATTTAAAACAGCATAATTCGGGATTTTTTTAAATACCTGCATTTTAAATAAAAATGAGCATTTTACCAGCAAATTTTGCGAAAATAATTGAAAATGAGGGAAATAGTCACGCAGCATGGCTGTGAGTACGAATTTCCAAAGAAATTCATTTTCTCACTGGTAATATTCGCAAACAACAAACAGGACGACGGGCGTTTACAAACTGAGGATCAGCCGACTCAGTCAAGTTTGAGGTTTGTTTGAACAACGAGTCCTGGACCAGTTCAGAATTGAACTAGGTTCCTTCTAGGATCAATTAAGAGGGGATGAGAACTGTTCATGGACTCCGCTCAGCGTTTCGAACCAATTTGGAACTGATAAGATACAGTCATTCAAACTCTTCCAGTCGCTCAAAAATCTGTCCCATTCCATTTCGGGAGAGATCGGAAATTCAGAAGACCCGCAAAAAAATAACGATGAAACTGACTTGACAATGATAGAAGCTTCACTTGCCACCACCACGGGAACAGTTTACAGTTCCTAAGCGGGACCAGAACTTCCACCAATAAACCGGAACTGAAGGGACAAGTTCAATACAGCTATGTAATGGCTGTCTGAACAGCGAACTGAGAGTCTCGAACTCATTCTGCCGCTGTGAGTAGAAATTTCCAAGGAAATTTCTTTTTTCCCAGGTAATATTTGCAAACAACAGGACGATGGCCGTTTACAGATCAAGAGCCGGGCAACTTCCATAAGTTTGAGATTCGTTTGTAGAGTGAGCCCATGACCAGTTCAGAATCAAACTAGGTTTCTTCAAGGACCAATAAGGATGGGATGAGAACTGTTCACTGTCCTCATGCAGCCAATCTCAATACAGCCACCCGAATTTTCCATGCGTCAAAAATTCCATTTTGGGAGAGATTGGAAATTCAGAAGACTCGCAACAGAAATAACGATAACACGTACAGGCTGATAACGAATTGATTGATTGGATAACGATAATACTCTGTTGACAAGGATAGAAGCTTCACTTGCCACCAACACGGGTATAGTTTCCAGCTCCAGAGCAGGACCGGCAATAAACGAAGTGTAGGGAAAAGCTCAATACAGCTCTGCAATCTCTAACTCGTTCTGGGGCTTTGCAAATAGGAGTGGTCAGCTGACAACCGTTCTCTACTGACAGTACAAACGAACCTTCGGTTACGTATCTTCGTGCCATCGCGCGGACTGATTCAACCGTCAAAACAACAAAATGCACAAGGTTCATAAACATGTTACAACACAAATCAAGCAGAAATCAACTGCAGTTTCCTTTTTATTATATTTCCGCCACATTTCGAGGTTATTGAAGCCTATGAATGGCGTTGAAAATATAAGCTATTTTGGAACAAGAGACGATTGAAATAGTGTGCTTCATCCTGATCAGCTGAGTGAGCAAGAATCTCGTCAGTCCGCTCTAGGATGTTGAGAATTGATAGGGACCTTCTCTGGGGCAAGAGATTATTGCAATGATGGGCTCCATTGTGATCCATTTTACCAGTAGCCAAAAAATTAATTGTTTGATTCCGCAACGAGACCTATATAATGGATTTCGAAAGATTTTGTCGCATATTTGATGCGATTTGTTCCCTTACAGTTCTGAGATCTACATCCGGGCGGAACAGGCGGACATAATGAATAGCCTGAAACAGTTGGAGAGAAAGTTATTGATTTGAGCGAGTCAAAATATTAAACTCTCAAAACTGTAAGCCAGGCTTCCTTCCTACTCTGGTAAAATCGGAAGCGAAACTGGGTTATGGTAGATTCTATGAGATTAATGAGTTCACTCCACACCTGTGGCCGAACTTAGTGAGGTGTGACATAAGGGAATATTTATGGATACGACCCGGGGCAAAGACACCTGTTGTAGCTTTAATATTGGTAATTTTAAGATACGAGGATATTCGCATCACAATATAGAAAGTGAACGAAGATTAATTGCAAGGAGAAATATCGTGGCCAAGGTGATCGCCCCCATTTCGCATATGCCCGTATATTCGCAATAATTACCAGGGACGGGAAACATCCAAGTATGAACTGTCGACAGATGACATTTTTAACTTTCACTGGAGTTCATCAGGCTACTACGTTTATGACGGTAGTAAAATAGCCATCACGTTTAGATTCAGATAATAAATCATACGTCGATAAATAAATAGATTTATCGACAGCCGTACCCTTGTGTGTAGCTTGATTTCGAGGTAGTATTTGGATGGTAGGTACAGTTCAAAGTTGCGGGGTAATTGAAAATAGAGAGTCAGGAAGAGGAAACAGAACATTCCCAAGGAAAACTATTACAAATTGAGGGAGTGGTGTAGCCCCCTTTAGATCGCATTTCCAATTCAAACTCAACCTTTTCCACAGCAAATCAAACTTTTGGTTTATTGTATTCAATAATAAACCCTTGTAATCGACCTAGAAAAAAATGTCTCATTCCACCCTCAAAAATGAATGGTTTTTGTTTCAAGATATGTAGATTTCAAAAATCGAATTCAAAAATTCTTCTCTTTGTTCGCTGTACGCAGTCCACCGTACGAGGCTTTTCTGTGAGGACCAAAGTTTACGAACTTTGACTAAAAAACCAAACACCGATTCAGGATTTCTAGCAATCTCGGCATCTTGATCAATCAACCTTAAGGGATCTAACTTAAGGATTAACTTATAAGGAAATCGAAATTTCAATGAAAATTGAAATACACCTTTTTCAAACCAAATTCAACCATATCACGATTGTTGGCAGAATGTTTTAAAATTTACGTAAGAATAAACATAAGTATCAATGCTTCTTAGCTAATGTGAAGGAGGTTGTTCTAAAAGCAAACAGAAAATGAAAAATCTATAAATTATTTAGATCCTAGATTTTTTTTTTAATGTATAATATGCAGTTTTATACTAAAATTTATTAAAATCTATTTAATTATAGTATAATTTGTAAAAATTAATGTAACATCTAATTTTAAAAGAAATGAATGGCGGTAAGAAGCGCTTCGATTGAGCTGGGTGGACGTTGGGTACAAAAAACTTCAGAACCGCTCCACACGATGTAGCCAAAGGTAGACAGATGTAGAGGGGGCACACAAATATCATCAACTGATCAATCCAAATAGGTGTTTTGGATGAGAACCGATTTACGTCGTCTATGCATATCTCCTGAAATTCAATAATCGCTCTATCACCTGTAAAACACGCACACTCCGAAGCTTAGTACAGATTCAAATCACGAACGCAAGCCAATTGAATAGTAAACCCCAGTGAAAGAATACTTATTTACCCCAGTAATAATATTGAATAATATTTACCTATATATTATCAGAATGCTTCAACCCGTGTATCGGCTACTAACTACACTACAAGTATTCACATCGGCTATCACTCCAGTATCCACATTCACTACAACTCGACGCTATCGGCCGGACATCACTACGTTACAAACAAACAATAATAAACGAAAAAACGCAAATGTTGGCACCATAAATCGGTCCATACATCGGGAATGGTTTGACCTACAGACGTGGGGAAGGGCTCATTCGATTCCTAATGGTATGTTCTTCAAATAGGAAAATATTTTGGACGATTCGACTAGTTTTGAGGTTTTCAGGGATTTTACAAAACTTTTACAGCCCTTAAAGGGCACTTTAAATTGAGTTAAGAAGCTGGCTCAAGAATTGGGGCGTCGTCGGACCAAGATGGATTTTTCCTGAAAATTTCCGATTTTTTGCTCCAGCCGTTTCGGAGATTTCGTGCGTACGGCGTACGGCGGACGGACGGAAAATTTTTATAGCAGATTCGGATTCTACACCCTTTGAAACGTAAACCATGAAATTTTCAGGGGGGTTAGAATTTTTTTTCCAGAGCGATTACAATGGTTTATTATTGAATAATAAACCAAAATGAAACTTGAGACCGAGCTGCAAATGGTTGAGCCTTCAAATCAGACACAGTTCCATCTCCTGTATTTATACAGGTTGTTTATAAACAACTTGATCAGCGAGCCAGTTATATTCATTCAGATCTCAGCATTGAGCTTTAGCTCCTACTGAACAGCCGCCCGTGGAAGCGGGATGCTGTGCAGCTATGCTCTATGGGCAACCTTGAGAAGCAGGAAGACCACAGAGCACTTCTTGGGTAGATGTACCATCATTGATTATATACCTCCTACTAGGAGGTATATAATCAATGGTACCATTCTCCGAAAAGCCAAGCTGTCCACCCAAGAGGTCATCAAGATCCCCAACGAAAAAAACACTACTGCAGCTTGAATTGTTGATTGAATAGAGGTATCAGAAGATGCTAATTGATGAGTTCAACTTTGATTAGTGCACAGGTGTTTAGTGCAAACTAACAGTGGTGTCGTAGTGAGTTTTGACCAATTAATATATTTGAAATACTCATTGAAATATGGTGCAATGAATGGAATAATATAATAAGGGGTTACCGAATAGTAAGAACGTGTGATGATACAATGCCAAACATTTTGAAACTATTGAGATAAAAATACTACTACTATTGTAAGTAATGCTTTTTTGATGGATGTTTAATAATAATAATACCTACTGATAACATATAATGGGATCTAATTGAGCTTAGAGCCACAGATATAACATACTCCTATGTATTATGTAAGGTTACGGCTGTCCCCCGCCTAACGGCCATCGAGCCAAGGCGTACGTGTGATTTAAAATTTTCTTGTTTTTTTTCCGTTCTTAAGTATATACACATTATCTATATATCTATCTAGGCACAAAAAAACTTGTTCATTTTAAAAGAGATGTCACATTTTTCGTGAAAAGCTAATGTGATTTGTCGTTTAATTAATAGAGGTGAGGAGGATTTCCAAGGAGGATGGAGGGTGTAACGGCCAATCTATTCAAGCGATGTTCGTTCCTACTGGAATTCACAGCCGATATTCGTGCTTTTTGTACGATTAAGAATTCGGTCTACTTTGTGAAAGCATTTATAAGAGTGAAACCGGAAATAGTGACGTCCGTGTAATGCATGCAGTTAAGTGCAGCGAATTTCTATCGATTACTATATCACATAAATTCATGTCGCTTTAAATTGGACAATGTACACAAAAAAGTTGTTAGTTATCAATTTTATGGCAAATATTCTGTAATTTAAAAAAAGTGGATCTCTATTTATTTATTTATTTATTTATTTACGGGCAAGCCCAATTCACAAAATACAGTAATATTTACAGTGTCATACAACAAAACGGAGACGATTGAAAATTACAAAGGAAAGAGAGAGAAAAGAAAAAGAAAAACAAAGAAAGAAGATATTAGAAGAGCTAGGTGTAAGAAACGGGTGAGGCAAAAAACAAGGACTTCAACAATGAAAGGGGGGAGTGAAAAAAGTCTAAAATTGTTTCCTAATTCTATGGTCTCTCAGTACATTTTATTGAAATTTAAATAGGTTCGAAAGTAAAAGCCCATGGAAAGGTTAATGGAATGAATTGAAAAATCAGGATAAATGTATCCCATCTGCCTGATTTTGTTCAAACTCGAGAGTGTAGTTGATTCAAGGTTTCAACATTATGCCCTATGAACAATATCGTATTTGCACGAGTAATAACTATTGGGCTTGCGAATAACCAAACATTTAGCGCATTTTCTTTGAAATTAAGTTATTGCAACGGCTTCGAAAATGTTGAATTGAAAATTAAAAACAAAAATTGTCCACGGAAATCCGTTTTGAGGTATACGAAAGTGATTCCTGGATTCTAAACTTTTTTTTATATGAATTTTATGTATACATACGTATCTGTCATTCCAGAAGATATCACTCGATAAAACTGCAATGATAATTTCGTTGTTTCCAAAAAAAAATCAAGCATTCTAAAAGGATGTGTACGTTGTACAGCATTTTTTTAGAACAGTAAATTGGTCAAATTTCATGAAAATGTAATTTAAAAAATGACCAAAAACAGGTGAAATCGATGAATTTATTTCCAGAATATTATTTGTAAAACGGTTATCAACCGTCTACTAGGTAAATACTTACCAGAAGGTTTTTACACTAATTTAATTAAACGTTTCAATAACAAAAAAGTAAGTCGGATGTAAATTAATCGGGTATCCATTTCTTGAAAAGTTCCTTCAGTTCTATGTAAGAATGGTAACCTCTTTTGGAATTATTCATTAATCGTATACTGATTTCGGTTTTTGCCTCTCTTCAAAGTTTCCCTTTCATGTGGGTTCTTAACCAAATAGTGGTCAGCTTCTGGCTGAATAATTCGACGATCCCGAATGCAAAAAAAAGCTATTGCGTCGTCGAAGATTAAAATAAATAAGCGGACGGGGGATAATAAAACGAAAATAAAAAGGGAGATGCTTCCCATGAAAAGGAGCCTTTTTAATGAGAAGTAGTTTAAGATTCAAACGGGAGAAGACAAAACCCCGAGGCCGCGGTCGGTGGATATCGAGCGCTCAATAACATGAAAGGAGGCGGCAGTTGGGGGCGGCGGCGAGAGGCGGCGGGGGCGGTAGAACGAAGGGAGGCTTGGGGTGGTGCGGAGGGGCACGCATTCATTCGCCACGCCTTTTCCGTTGTTATCCCCCCTCCCCCTCATCCTCTAACTATCTCATTCTCGTATCACAATCAACGTAACACGATCGGAGAAGGTGAATATTGAAGACGGACAGGCGCGGTATAAAACACGTAGGTATACAAATTCAATAATTGAATTGAATGCAGATTAAACTAATTATTAAATTCAATTAATTACTGTCAATTGAAGCGGCTCAAAAGTTCGGCACGATAGGCCCATGTCGAACTAAAAAGCTTTGCGAGAGGCAGCCAATTAACCCCGTTCAGTATCGGAATGACATCATCATGTGTTAGCCTCGCCAAACCAAAATGTATCATTCAAAATTCCCCAAGAACCGGACGGACTGCCCGTCTTCACGTGTGTGTGAATGATGTCTTCACGTACCCTATGTTACAAAGCGCACAGTTCTGCCTTGGTACATCCCCATCTTCGTAAACCTGTCTCCGACCATTTAGACTCAGCAGATCTCCACGAACTTTACTCACCCATTGAAGTACAAACATAGATGCCCGCTGAGACTTCGCAATCAGGTCCATGCATTCAACTCCATGGTCTAAAAGATGGCAAATACGGTCTTGTGACGATAGTGCACTGGATCTGGTGTTTTCCAACTAATCATCCCTGGTTTTCATTTGTAGATAATCAAGCCCGTCTTTCAGCAGTTCACCATGATCAAGAGAAAAGTCAAAAGAACACTGCGTTCAGCCGTCTCCTTTGCCAAAATATGAGGATATCGGCCAGTAGGCATACACGCCACTTTTTGCAAATATCTACAGTGAAGGGAAAGAGTAGCAATGCAATATATTTTACCCCAAGCATCAACAGTTAAGGGGAAGGAGTTGATTTTCACAAATGACGAATTACCCCCAGCCTTAAAGGCCCTATTACACCTACCGGGTGTTCAGCCAAGCAAATCCCAGCGTAATTAGCCCAAACAGTACTAGCGATGAGCGTGTGTTTTTGACCGAGTCAATGGATAGGAGAGATGGATTCTATTTTCTCGGCCGAGCGGGGGACCCCCACCATTCATCCACTCGCTCGCATGCAATTGTGTCTTCCGCTCGGCTGGTGTAATCACTTGCTCAATGAACTTATGCACCTTTCGTTCGCGAATTATCTTAGAAAATAAAGCTATTGCAAAGTGTTCAGGAACATGATCATGTTGACCAAAAGGAACTTGTTGTTACCGTTTGTTGATTATAGATTTTCTTTTTGTTCCATTTGGTTTTTCGAGCAAAATAAATTCAGTTTTTTTTTTTTTTTTTTTTTTTTTTTTTTTTTTTTTTTTTAAATGTGGTGATCTAAAAGCCCTTGTCGCTAATTTCGTTCTTAATGTATCTAATGTGCTGGAATATAAAAGGCGCTCTTTTTATGGCACCAAGATTAGGCAAGAAAAGATGGAGGCGCGAGGAGCCTAGTTTTGAAAATTTACCACTGACTACATCAAAGATACGTAGATCAGTGATTTCGTAGAACAGTTATTCTAATATAGAAATAATAAATCCCTATATGATAACTTGCAGCGTTTTGTCTTTTTAAAATGACTGTAGACCATTTAGGGATACAAAACACAAGAGTGTTTATGGAACCCAAAATCGGCGGGATTAGGGAGAGAAACAAGAGCGATGCTGCGTTTCACAAGGTCGAGGAAGTTTGAACTTCTTCCCTCGTCCCTTCTCAACATCCGCGGATCTACATCATCAATTCATATCGAATAAGTAAATACATAGATACACTCATATGTTGAACGAAACGTTAAAACGGCATGTTAGTGGTTGTTTACACAGCCGCAAATGAGGAATCCTACTTTGGGGAAACTCGATGAAAACAAGAACGAACTACTCGGGGAAGAGAGCGACTATTTTGAGGAAACACCGTCCCGGAGCTAAACAAGCAGAAATATTCTGTATTCTTTGGTGCATCCGAAGATTCCGTCTGGGGAACATTCTACAATTGCGCTGTGAGCCGTCTTATCGAAGTCTACATGAAAAACGGTGAAGCGAAAATTATTTTTCGTTAGTGATAATATTAATGTTTTCTCGTCCTTCCACAACTTGATGTACATTTCCTTTGTTTTCGAGGGCAAAAAAGCATTAATCACAGTACAGTTGTAAGAAATGTTGAGGAGCACAACAAAATGTTCCGTCTGCTACGACGTGCTCTGTAAAACGTAGGTATGCGGTCTGGAGTCATGTAACAAAATTTCTGTTCTTCCTCGGAATCTGCCAAATCACATTATTGTGTGATGCTTTCATCGAACGGTTTTGAGGAATTGGCTCAAGTTATTCCCGGCGGTTATATGTACTGTGTCTGATTTTTTTTACGCCGATGGTCTAGGCATTTGCGCCATGAGATATCTTGCATCCCAGTGCAATTTTGCTATTTTCGACCACGTGCTCTTGAATCTTAAAACTCTAAATTATAGGTTTTCAATTTATTCGGCTTAGAAAACAAATCGTCTTCAACTCCTCATTTTACTCCAAACCTCACACATTCACGCTCGATATAATGCCATTTTTCAGACTAGAAGTTATTTTTTATAATTAACGCCTTTCCACGCCTAATTTTAAATTTATGCTGAATCGAGACATCCATCAGCGCACTGCACTTCACGTGAAGGACAACTAATATCAAGCACATTATTAGCCTTGGCAATGTTTCCCCAATTTGATCACTGAAATTTTCCCCAAAATAGACCCAGTTAAAGCTTTACGCGGCCTTTCACTGCCTGTTTTCCCAAAGTAGTCGTCCTCCCGAAGATATGAGCTTTGTCAGTTATTCTGCAATCGGTTATCTTCAAACGAAAAGAGCAACGGATCCTACTCAGTCCAGCGGGTAGATATTGGTTATAAAAAGGAAGCAATAAAAAGCGGTGTAGGGCGTAACTCCAATAAAATTGCGAGGTGGAAAAAAACCTTTATGAAAATAAACGCAAGAGGTCGGCGTTTGCCGTAGCAAAACCCTCGCTCGGTTCTAATGGAAAAAGAGGTTTGGGGCGGGCCACAGAGAGGTTGGGGATCAGCTGATTCGGCTCCAGCCAGCGGGGGTGGGCGGTTGAGAAGGACCCATCGGGGAAACCAATTAATTAGATTTCCCAGGCATCACCACCGCCAGACTATGAGACTTGTCCAGTGCTATACCGCCCAGTGCGAAACACACAGCAGGAACCACGTGCCGGATGGAATATCATAATGAAGATAGGGAGTAAGGGAAAGAAAGAAGATGGAAATGGGGAGAGGAGAAAAGAGAAATACCATAATAGCAAAGGAGAGAATTCAGGAGCCAACAACCGGTGCTGGCCCCGAATAATATTATATTACCGGAATTAAGGGAGGCAAATTAACTTCTACTAATTGCCCTCTTTTGCGACTGCCGTTACGTGGAAATAATTTCAGTGTTACGCAACGGTGGATTCCAAATATTGACCCACTTTTCGCAAACTAGTTTCAGTGAAATTACATAACACCCCAATTCAGGATTTTAACACACTTAAATGGGCAAACCTAAAAATTGGAAAAGCAATGAAGGAGTGAGCATCACATATTTTCGAATCCGAATATAAAGATCGGAACCTCCAAAATCCATTATTTCGAATGAAAACGTACACTTGCCAAATTTGATAGGCATAAGAAGTAAATCAGTAGAGGGGAAATTTTGGAAAGCCTTTCCAAAAAAGAAAACGAATGTCCAATGAATACTGTTGTCTATTTTCACGAAATAAATTAGTTTAATGTTAAATAGATTGTGTCATCATCAGTAACAAACAATAACTGATGATGATAGAAAAGGATACAGTATAGAGATAGAAAGACGCAGGGTGGTACAACCAACCTGTTACATCCGATGGGGTGATCAACTAGGTTCCACCATGAAGGGAAATACAGAAATATGGGCACTGTGGAAAATATTCACCAATTACCAGGATACATTATTAAAATAATAATAAACCCGTTTCGAAGGGCAACTTCCATCTGGTGTGAAAAATTAACCATGGGTGATAAAAATGATAGGCCAGTAAGCAACATATGTACCTCCCACACAATTATACTTGAAAATAAAAAATGCCAATTGACACAACAAGTACTGTACAGGTCCTACTTTAAGAGTGGGAACCCCAGAAATGAATGGAGATTTTAATGAATTATGGGAACAAGATTGAAGAATTGATTTAATTTACTAAATTTTATTTGTAATCGGTCCCTTTTTTTGGTAGTAGATCTGGAGATATGGTAGATACGAAGTTAGTGACTCAAAGGGGAGAAAAGAATGCACTAAGCAGGGTGAATAGAGATCTATTGGAATGATATTGTATCCGATATACAGTCAGCGCGACAGATCCGCAATGAGGACGGCTACTTTGGGGAAACTGGCCGCTTTAACTGCATCTATTTTGGGGAAAAGGTCACTGATGACATTGGGAAACATGGCTGAGACTGATAATCAGTTGTTGTTCACGTGAAGTGCAGTGGGGTGAAGGATGTCTCAATTGAACATAAATTTAAAAGTCAACCCTTGACTTACTGGCTACGCTAGAGGGACTCTAGCAGCAGTATGAACAGGATGGTGACTTGCTGAATTACGTGGACGGAATGAGTTTGCGTAATAATTTGAATAATGATGACGACGTGGTTCAAAGATGCACCCCATTAAAAATCCTTTCCGACGACTGGCCAAAGAATACAGCATATTTCTGCATGTTGAGCTCATTTTTCAATTCCCCAACTCTACATCACCCCAAATCTACGGTGTTTCCCCTGAGTATTCTTCTTTCTTCCCCTAAGTGATCGTGTTTTCATAGGATTTCACCAAACCAATGCACGTCGACTCACCTAGTTTGAAGGTGTTGATCTTCTGCGGGAACATGTGCGGCGTTTTTGCCCCGAGAACCGTTGTAACAAGCGAATATTTCAAACATTTCAAGGTTTCGATTCTTTCAAGATAGTGCACAACAATTATCAATACGTTCATGATGCAGACACGAGGAACTATGTGCCACACAACTTGAGAGACGTTTTAATTTATAAATAGCCAAACCCCCCCCAATTTAAAAAGTACAGGTGAGCACCCCTTATTTTACCTAACACTAAAGGTCGATTTATATAGGTATTGAAAAAATTCAAATCCAGTCAGCAATAGATAAACTATATAATAATATAATATCATATCATTATCATACAGAATATGAAATATATTCTTGAATGTCGTCAGGCTAAACACTGTTTCAATCAACTTTGAAGCCCCCCCCCCCCTCCAGAATTTCAATGACGCAGTCTGCGTCATAGCCCCCTCCCCCTGAGGACACCCATGCCTATTGACACGGCAACCAAACTAAATGAACTTCAATAGTGAAAGGTTCAATTAAAAGATATAACATAATGTGTTTGAAATGTCTTTCTTTAATATTCCTCTCCTCCATTTCTTCTTCTGAAACCATGTCATAATGTGTTTGAAATGTCTTTCTTTAATATTCCTCTCCTCCATTTCTTCTTCTGAAACCATGTCCAAGAGAAAAGAAGCCCATGGAGCAACTTCAATAAAACTATTAAAAAAACCAATAAGTGCGCCAGCAACGAAACTTTTTCTTTCTTTCTAAACTTCAAGTTTCGGGAAGATTAAAAGTTCTTTAATTTTCTACCGAGACTTCAAGTTTACAGCTCTTTGTTTTAGAGATGCCTTCTTTATTAAACATTTCAGCTCAAGTTCAGCCTATTAGTACATTCCTGATAGTGAAAAAGTTACGTGATCAGTAACAAGGGTTTCCTTATATTTTCGTAGATAAAGAAATGGTTTGGAAGGTAACAATTACCCTTTTCGGTTTTAGTTTTAGTACTGTTCGACTTTTAAAGGAACTCGAAACAATATTAAACGTTGCAAATTACTATGGAGATGTTTATTATTTCGTATCAGAATAAGATTTCTACGAAAGTCACTGATCTATATACATTCGACGTAGTCTGTGGTACGTTGCCTAAACTGGGCGCCTCGTGTCTCAACTACCTTTTTTTCTCACCTTTGTGTGATCATTTGGAGCGTTTTATTCAATTTTCGGTTTCTACACGTTTTGAAACGTAAATCAACAAATTTTTTATCGATCACAAAAGGATAATTATTGACAATAATACACCAAAAAACAGAGATCTTGCTCGAGAGGGGGAGCAGTTTCACAATCTAATACAGGATGCAAGGCCCCCTACCTGTTTGTGTTAGAGGACCGTCGAAGAAAATTGGAATCCTAACGACCTTTTCCTTCGTGCTGTAGTACAACTTATGAGAGAAGGGGAGGGGGAAGTAATTTGTTATTCTGTCGCCCATTTTTCTTCTAATTAAAGCTGAGGAAGGGCTCATTTTTCCGAGCAGAGCGTTAATGATTTGCATCATCATTCATAACGACGGCTTCTTGTTACTTAACTCTGGTTTTTGCAGAAACGTTTCCCAGTTAAATAGGTTTAAAAGATGGTCAGAATACGTTACGGTACGGAAGAAAAGTAATGATATTTGCATTGGGGGCCGGTTAGCGATACGTCACGTTTTCCGTCTTGAGTCCACGACAATAGTAATACTAATCTTCATTTCTATCATGAGAGGGTCCGAAATTAAGCTCGCAAAATTTCAAAGAGGTTACACAGGAGCACCCATAGTTGTCCATATAGCCGCTTGAGTGAGCTAGAATCAGCAAAACACACTCATATCCTATTTTCAATTTATTGTCTTAAACCCTTCTGACTGAACTGTGTTAGCTGTAAATACGCGAAGAATACAGTAAGTGCTATAAAACGTCAGTTCGATAAATGGTCGATAGAGCAAAGAGTGATTATTCGCTATGCAGGGCGCCCAGTGCCAGTATTGAGAGGACTGCAAACAAACCTCAAAGGCAAATAGAAACCGTTCCTAAATTCGTAAGTTCAACCCTAATTTCTACGAAAAGGTTGATTGGCTCTGCGGATGTAAGGTAACTGATAAACTTTTCTGCTTTCCTTGTCTTCTTCACTGCAATGATATGAATGAAGCTTGGGTTAAAGATGGAATTGGGCTTTCACCTACAGGATGGTTCTTGCTGGGCAGATGTGAATTTCAAATGTTCCAAAACAAGGTTTTTTTAAGTGCGACAATCATTTCAAATTTCTCATTTTTTTAGGTATTTACGAACTACTTTTAAAAGTGGGATTGAGTCGTTTGTTTCACGATTTGAAGCCGAGAAAGCGGAAAAGATTGTCCTCCTTTGCATATTGGAAGTTTAAATTTGAATTTGGCTGGGAAAAGCACGTTTTCGTATCACGTTCCCTTCCTGGTTGTCCGTTACGGTCTCGGTGCACCCCCTGGGTTCCAGGACGAGAGCCGCCACTCCTTTAGGTTAATTTTTTACCCATTAAAACTAAACAAGAAAATTTAGTTTGGCATTATGAAGGGCACTGCGTATACCAAATCTTCAGCATATAATCCAGTGAATCCTTCAGTTGCCTGAAGAGGCAAGTCACTTGTGTAAGTTAAATATGAGTAAGGACCCCACACACTCCCAAGGGCAACTCAAGCATGGATTGGTCTTGGAGTTGAGTGGACATTATCGATCGGTGCCACAAATGATCTGTCTCCGTAATGTTCAACTTTTGGAGACAGGTTGTTGGACACAAGAGTCCCTCGAGCCAATTTCTGCCAAAAGCCTATTCTACGTCAAAATACAGGAAGGAATAGTGGCATACTTTTCATTACACGTTTTTATTGGAATCCATGTAACGTTAGAGCTGGAGAGGACTGGAGCGACGGACGCCACAATGTTGGTTGTGTTTA
This sequence comes from Creontiades dilutus, assembly GCA_031894815.1. Classification (NCBI taxonomy): domain Eukaryota; kingdom Metazoa; phylum Arthropoda; class Insecta; order Hemiptera; family Miridae; genus Creontiades; species Creontiades dilutus. The sequence goes on from JAVIWC010003945.1 coordinate 113,776, forward strand.
TAAGATGGCTTTAATAGTGTTTCAAGTGTGGGAGAAGGGGGGCTGATTGGGAAGTAACACGCAGGCGAACTGTCTGAATAGAGCATATTTAAGCGCTCGGAATTAGGTAAACATACTCAAACATAAAAATTACATATTCTCGGCACAGTTAGCTAATTAGATGGACTTGAGGGCAAAACCATCTAGTGAGTCGTAAATTATCTAACGTAAACCAAGAACTTATGAAGGGAGTTACAATTTAGTTTCCGTGGTCGATCACAAAGGCTCGTTATTGAAAATAATAAATCAAAAAAAGGTTCATCTCTGTAAAGCACTAGCCAGTCCAACGACGAATGGAGACCCTTTTTTGTAAACCGGTACGGGGACTTTTTTCCGGAGACTTTCTCCTCGTTACCCTCCGTTTCAGTTTAGAAGCCCCTTCCATTATGGGATTCCCAAGTCTCTCAGTTCTGTCCGCATCCCTTAGCGCGTATTAGCCTCGCAAAGAGCGTAGGTTGTAAGGAGCCGGGTCAGATGGCAACAGTTTCAACCATTGTGGAGCCACTGAGTGACAATGAATAGTGAATGCGTCTCCCCTTTAATACCGAGCACCCATGGCGTCAGCCGCCCTCCACATGAATATCTCAGTCATGCAAAGCTATTCCCTGCAATTCATATGACCTGAGTCGACTCGACGGGTGCTTTAAGAACCACTGTTAGGACTGGCACGGCATAGCGACTATTCAACATCATACAGAACGTAGGTAATCGTACTTTTGCCGAGTAGAAAAGGAGACAAGGAATAAAAATTGTAGCGAATGAATAACCATTTCGATAAACATTCACATGGCCATATCTATCAATACATTGGACTTTATAAATAAATAAAACACCTACAATCTCATAAATCAGAAATGAGTAAGTGTAAAGCTGTTCGAAGTTGCCGTATTGAAGTTACGAAGTTTCGTATTGCCTTTGAAAACGCCGAAATATTAACTATATTCTTTATTCTTTATCTGCCAAATTTATAAATATCTGTACATATATACATATATAAACGCGACAGAAAAACAAAAATAACAACAAATGACTCACGGGGAGTTGTGTACGTTTCGCGACGATGCGTTTTCAACAGTGACATTTGTGGTGGATGGCCTTTGCCGTCACTGCCGAGGTAAAAATGAGAACCTGTATCATGTGGTGCAGAAGTGTACACGAACTCATGGTGGCGCATACTTAGCCATGATGCGGTTGCCAAACAGATTGCAGGTGCTTTGCCATCTAACGGATACAGAAAGAGAGAGACTTTACCATACGCCGAGTGTCCAGGACAAGAAGCTGGGTATCATCGCTGTCAAACCATAAGGGTCGAACACAATCCTGGACTCCTAAGTTGTCTGTGGACTGGTAAGTGGACATGGAACAGACCTGGACGATTAAAATAAGTAAATATGACATAAATAGCTTGCAGCAAGTGATCTGTGCTAATAATATGGATGGCGCCAAGTAATATCCAATGTCTTGGCTGCGACCACGTCATAGCAAAGGGTGTGTTGTGGGAAAAATGTCATAGAGCTTCAGAGATGAGCATTCGGCAGGAGTGTATCGTGGTATCACTAACCGCATCCTCCGGGGGGTCATTTTATAGGGGCACTTTCTTTCATCTCTTCTCCATCTTCCTCATCTTCCCAACTCTTTAAGGCTGGGTCAGATAAACCGTCCCCCCTCCAACCATTTCATATAGTTTTTATTTAATGGTGTTTATTTTGTTTTCGAATATGCAAGCGCGTTTTTTTGTATTAAGGGCCTTCGTGAGTCAATGTAATTTTGTATGATCGTTGATGTACCTTTTCTCGACAACCACTCGAGGTAATTTCATGATTTTTTTCCCTTGTTCTGTACAGTCACATCCCCTCTCCAAACTGACATTTTTTTGCCCTTTCCACTCAGCAATTCAATTTATGGGACGAAGGTTCCCACACCCTCTTTTTTGAATTCACACTCATTTGTTTTGAGGTTAGAGAAACCGGATTTGAGGTTGAAAAAATGTCAATCTATTCAGCAACTGTTCCTCTGAAGAACAAAAAAAGAATCAATTCGATAAGTTGAACTCAGCCGAAGAAAATGTTCCTAACCTGCGCGAAAACATAGTTTTGAGAAAACGGCAAAAGAAGTTACCTACCTCGAGTCTGATCTCAGCTCTGGTTTCTTTTCGCAGCGCGCGCGGCGTTGATGCCGAGACTTGTTCTACTCATTGCTTTTCATCAACTTGTGAAAGAAAAGAAAAAGAAGGAGAAGGATAGGTTTCAGAGGTTCAGGTAGTGATAAATTGCAGTCACTTGATATTTTAGCGTGACTACATTCCTTGTGTTTCGCATTTTCATTCTGTTACTTTTGAACATCGCTACTGTAGTTTTCATCCTCGTATATTGAATTTTCCGTATTCTCGATTAGGTATAACAATATCATGCCTCAAAGTGGTTCTAAAGTTTTCAAAAAGAGGAAACCTGGGACCTGAAGACTGGGGTCGATGATAAAGCTGGCTCTTCCTACGCTTCTGGTTCGCACTAACTTATGACGATGACTCGTATGTAAATATTTGTGCCTTCCACCTCTTGTATGAAGTTACTGATTTGAATTGATTTTTCAGAAGTGAATTTTCATTTCCATGTTCGTGAATCCCACCCTGTCAGGCAGTAGAAGGGTTAGCCACATTGCCAGCTCAGCAGACTGCCCAGCTCTTACGCCTTATTATTTTCAATTTGACACCCCTTTGGTTTCTGGAACCCCATAGTGTTGCGTATCAAACTGATCTGTACAAAACGTGGATTTTAACAGCACCAAAAGAATTTTTTTTTTTGGTCAACCGATTTTTTGACTCATGAAGGCCCTTAACGTTATTTGTTAATAACATGAGGATAGACAAAGCTCTACATTTTTTATACAAAATCGGCTGAAAGCTTTTAATTGTAGCAGAACAGTGATTTGAAAAGTCAGTACATCTACTATGTAACTTGACACTTAAGAATGATTGCCTAACATTGTGTTGAAAATAGTTTTTTAATAATGCTTTTAAATTCGATAAAAACTATCCAAACATTTCAAAGTACCAATCTTCAAATAGGTTTAATTGCTAAATTTAGGATATTTATTTGGAAAGTAACGTTTGATTTTTTTTGAGTGAATACATATTTTATATGAACCTAACGAAAATTTGGTCGTGAGGTTCATATGTTACAGAAACTACGCACGCATTCTGTTTCATACCGTCCAATTGAGCGGACCAATCGTAATTTAAAACGATCTTAAGCTGGGTGGACAGTAACTACCTCCTGAGAGGACATCAATATTTTGGTTTCCTGGTAGGGATTCCACACTAGAGAGCAATAAAACACCGCTTCCTCCCTTTTCAACGAATTCAATCAACCCCACCAGCCAGACCCATTTGACTCAGATGTGTTTGACTCAAAATAATACGTTCGACGGAGAAATATGAAACGGATCGACGTACGAACCGGACAATTCTGACGGTTGAAACTGATCCGAATGAGGGGAAGGAGTTTCCCCTATACAGCAGAAATTAAAACGAGTTTCTCTCCATCAACTGTGAGATAACTAGAAAAACTCGAGCTTCAGCTGGCAGAGCGCGGAGAAGCCACCGAATGACCTACTGACCTCCCGGAAACCTTCCTCGACCGAAAACTCTCCAACCCGCGATCCGCGATATTTATAAATTCGCCGCTCACAAAATTCGCCACGAAGGCCCTCAGTTCAGTAAATTAATTCTCTTCAGGCCGAAACGAAAACTCTATTCTTTTTCGCCGCTGCTACTCCTTTCGACTTTTGTGTACGTTAATTCTCCTCCCATTCTGTTCGTTCAGAACAAAGAACGAAAAGCTGAGTATCTGCGTTAATATTTCTAAATACTGATCTTTCATGCGGTTACAAGAAAAACTAGAGATCATTTCACATCGCAATACTCAGATTTCTCAAAATGTAAACAAAAATAATGAATACTGACATAAGTTAGGAGGAAGGTCATTTATCTTCGCAACGAGTACTTACATAAAGGTAAGCATCATAGAAATCAAATCATAAGAAATATATCCTCACTCAACGGGGGTTACTTTGAACAAGTTTTGTATATATTTCACTGCAGCGCACTCATTTTGGCTGGTATTTTAAACTTCTTTAAACTAATCGAAAATCTAACATCTGAGCTACAATTTCCCGTTCAATCAAATCCATTATCTTCAATAGGAGAGGGTGGGGGCAATTTTGTCCGTTCAGAAATAACACCTTAAGGAGGGATCACTTTGAACAAGAGTGATTTTAGAATCAAAAACACCCGTTTCGAATGCTTTGTTCAAAGACACCCCGTGAATATGCAAGTTTGAATTTACAAAATAAAATGGAATCGCATACTAGAAAGGTTTTCCCCCAAGTTTTAGCACACAAAACTTGAACATTTTCATTTTTGCATCGAATGCTCGAAACATCTTTTTTTGTTCACCAATTCAATCAGGGATTCACAAATAAACAAGAGAATAACGAGGTATGACGTATTTATCTCTCCCATCATGTTCACATGTTGATGAAATGATCACATTTTTTTATTTGTGGCCTTTGCATCTTTCTTCTTAAAAATAGTTTACTTAGGATGTTGGAATCGTGAATGTGAGAGGAGTCAAGAATTTAAACAATCAATAATGCAGGGTGAACACTGAACATCTGAATGAATTTGGAGAACTAATCCACAAAACAATTATTGTATACGAGGAACTTAGGAAAATCGAAAGACATTACCAAGGCAAGTTGCCTTTACAAATTAGATACGAAAATATGTTTGAATTAGAATCTCTAATGCGTGTGCTTGCGTGTGTGCGCTCTCTCGATTAGATCGTCGTTTTTGGGCAACAAAAATTATAACTATAATTATAATTTAGTATATAACTATAATTAAAAATTATAATTTTCATACGAGGAACTTAAGAAAATTGAAAAACATTACCAAGGCAAGTTGCCTTTACAAATTAAATACGAAAATATGCTTGTATTAGAATCTCTAATGCGTGTGCTTGCGTGTGCGCGCTCTCGACCGTCGTTTTGTGCCAACAAAAATTATAACTATAATCATAATTTAGTATACAACTATAATTAAAAATTAATTGTTTGTTGGACGATTGTTCAGCAGGAAAATAATTTTCAAGAAAGATTTAACTCTGGAAAAGGTCATCGACGAAGCATAGGTCATTTGAAAATTAAAGCAAACATGAGGAAAATTGTATTCAAATTTCATTAAAACTCAGCAAATTCTTTCACGGGAATTTATTATTCAATTGGCTTACGTCCGTGATTTGAATGTCTACTAAGCTTTGGAGTGTGCGTGTTTCACAGGTGATAGAGCGATTTTTGAATTTCAGGAGATATGCATAGAGCACGTAAATCTGTTCTGAACCAAAATACCTATTTGGATTGTTCAGTTGATCATATTTGTGTGCCCCTGAAATTCAATAATCACTCTATCACCTGTGAAACACGCACACTCCGAAGCTTAGTAGAAATTCAAATCATGAACGCAAGCCAATTGAATAATAAACCCCAGTGAAAGAATTTGCAGCGTTTCATGAGTATCAGAACGCTTCAACCCGTGTATCGGCTACAAAGCCTTTTAGTAGTTCACTCCAGTATCCACATTACTACATCACTACATCACTAGATTACTGCGATGAAAACATAAACAATAAAAACCAAAAAAACGCAAATGTTGGCACCATAAATCGGGCCGTATATCGGGAATGGTTTGAGGTACGAACCTGGGGAAGGTAATCTCATTCGATTCCTCATGGAAAGTTCTTCAAAGAGTCCAAATTTACGACTTTTTTTGAGGTTTTTAGGGATTTTACAAAACTTCGACAACCCTTAAAGGGCACCTTAAATTAAGTGAGAGTGATGGCTAAAGAATTGGGGCGTTGTCGGACCAATATTGATATTTCCTGAAAATTTCAGATATTTTGCTCCAGCCGTTTGGGATAAATCGTGCGTACGACGTACGGCGGACGGGCGGACAATTTTTTTATTGCAGATTCGGATTCTACACCCTTTGAAACTTAAACCATGAAATTTTCAGTGGGGGTTAGATTTTTTTTTCTGAATGAGCGATTGCAATGGTTTGTTATTGGATAATAAACCAAAATCGATGAAAAAATTGTTTTAATTCTAAAAATCCAAAACCTATGATTGCATATTATTTAGAATACTTCTTTTCGTAGGTACTAAATACGTATTTTCGTACTAGAATTGAAAGTTAACTATATCTTCGCAGACATAGAACTCGAATATCCACTCAATTTAACAAAATGTACTGCGACAATTTTGGAAAATTCGCTTATGCAATCATGCTGCAGAATTGGATTCTTTTTTCCAAATATCTCAAACCAGAAGTCTGGTTGTTTGGAGTCGGAGAATGAATCATCTTCATGTACAAACGTTTCCAAACAAACAAGAAAACAACCTAAAGCCTAGTACAGACAGTGCGAGGCTGCTCGCTTCGAATGCCTCGCTACATCTGCCTCAGGTCGAGGCGAACGCTTTTGACGAAAATTGCAAACACGAATGCTCGGTGCGAGCACGCGAACCACCCACAAGTACAGAAAGTAGTCAATATGGTGCCATCATCCCGGCATATGGTGCCATAATATTAATTCATTCACTGACAACGATATTTCGAGCCACACATTTTCCCTCTTGTTTTTATTGTAATACTCCGGGTGTTTACTGTCCCACAAAACGCGTTTACTTTCATATATTTTCACTATCTCGTGAATATGAACTAATTATGAGTCTTATAAAGAAGTAAAGGTCCCCCTAACAACCAGAATGTAGATTCAGAAAACAAGCTCTCTCACACCCACGAGACGCAGTATTCGACCCTGTACTAATATAACGCTATTTTGCGGAAATTGTTCATTTTTTAGGTATACTTTGTTCGCAGCACATTTATATATTAGTGTCAAAATTTATCTTTTTTTCTCATCTGAAAGGCTCTTTGTATTTTCTCAGCTCACAAGACCGCCATAGAAGTCGGAGGTTTTACAAAAAACAGGGGCAGCTTCCAGTCTTTCGCCTTAGAAAAAAATCCACTTCAGGAGTGAGACCATTGTTGATACTGACCAGGCGACAACGTCAGCAGACTATCCGCATCCCGGGGAAAGGAAGTAAATTGATAAGAGAAAGGTGGAAAAGACGGTGCAGATGGGCACATAGTGTAGGATGGAGAAGGAAGAGAGGGGGGGGGGGGGTCGCCAGGCCTCTCAAGAAAAGGGGCTGAGTCCAGGAAATCGATACGAGGAGGGCGAGGGGCTTAGGATCCTCCGAGAGCTTCCCATAGCCGCCCGGCCCTCGCAGGCCCAGTTTCCGCGTCAGACGACGACACGTGACGTGACCTACAGCCGCGAGATACAGACGGAGTGAAAATTGAATGAGAATTGAATTGCTGAGGTGATCAACAGACATGTTGATAAACGCAGTAAGAGTGCCATATAATAGTAGTTAGGCACCTCCACTGAACAGAAGTACAAGTACAAGGTTGTCGTATACGGACTAAGTCGCTCGCGACGAAGTTATGGAAAGCCATTTCAATAGAAACGGAGTAAAACAGAACGTTGTCTGTATTTCCACTAAAATAATGAGCACACAGTTGAATCGATTTCGACGGTTAGGCCATCATCAGTAACAAACACGAACTGAAGTACATCACAGATAGCACATCTTATTTAGGCCCCGGTGAAAGGAGATTGAATCCTATTGGCTCAGGGATATTTTGCCACGGAAACGAGGAGAATGGCATGGCAGCTAGCGTTTACAATAGCTAAAGTGCTTACAGTAGTTACAGTGCTTAAATTAAAATAGCCAGAATTCGTTGAGTTGGTGGTATACAGCCTAGATAGAATACACAGGTTGTTGAGTTTCATGTTCATCGTATCGTACTGGTGACGTCTAGTAAGTCAAGAGAGAAGGGGATACGAGTGTATGAAGAATGAAGTCGAAGACCAACATACGAGAACAGTAACAAACATGAAATTTTATCCATGACACAGAGGTTTCAAAGTTGAATTCAAGAATAAAAATAATCTTAGGGACCTAAAGTTTCTTTGGGTTCGGTTAAGGATAAAATTAACGTTCAGGATAAAAGTGGGGTTTATCAACTAAAATGCTCATGTGCTTTAATATTGTGGTCAAACTGTTAGGAAATTTAGGGAACGAATAAAAGAGCATGAAAAGGGTTTCAGGGACAACAAAGGTGATTCAACCTTTGCAGGTAATCTGAATGAATCCAATCCAGAAGAGAGAACTTATGGTGAGAAATATAATTAAAGTTCCTCAAAACCTGTAAAAAATAAATAAAAATTCAAAAAAATGTTGAAACTGCCAAATTGTTGTTTCACTAGCGAAATACTATTTAGAACAGGCTTTTCGCAATAAAATGTATAGTTTTGTACCTAACTAGTTAAATTCTAGACAGGTGAAGTGCTCGAATTTCAAAACTTTAATATATCTGTTGGACAATTATTTGGAAAAATTTCTCTCATACAATCATGTCGAACGACTGGAACTTTCCACGTTGATTTTTACGATTAAAAAAATGTTAGCACGAATGCGAGTGAGAACAGGTGTAAAGCACACTCGACGTTCGAGGAAACGGCTGGAAAAATACCCTCCAGTGGCTTCACCATGAGCATATGTTCCCAACATGAATACGGCCAAGATTTAACGGTTTCAACAAGTCAGCTCAACCGTGTAGAAAACTCTCCCCACACAGATCAAAAGTCGCACCAACTTGGTTCCGTGGAGCGGTTCCACCTGGACGTCAAACCTCTTAAACACAGTCACGATTCGTGTTTTGATTGCAGACCGACGAGGTGGACATTGAAGGAAGCTCTAATAACACAGTATTTGAGGTTAACCTTTCCACATGGAACCGATATCATGGGCGAGGTTAGCCGTTCCAGGTGGGACTGATATCTTGAACGAGATATCAGGCTAGAGTCCGCCTCTGAACTAGGTTCCATGGAGCAACTGGAACGCCAAACCTTTAAAACACAGTCATGATTCCTGTTCTGATTGCAGACCGAGAGGTAACGACTCTTCGAAGAGAAGTTCACGCCTTCATGATGACATACGTCGCAGGTTTTTTTAGTACAACTCGTCTCCACTGCTCCATTTACGATTGGAAATTCACCAAAAAACTATTCTAGTAAAAGACTTTTTCCTGAAAAACTCGTTCACTTTTTTTTCTCTGTAAATACAGCGCAGACACCGTTGAACACACGAACGGACATTGCAAGGGCATCAAGCATTCAAACATTACACAAATGGGGCAAGAGTGATAAAAAATTAAAATATTACCAACGCGTGAACCACCTCAATGATCAAAGGGAACGACGATTTGAACTCAGGAGCGGAGTTATGGGAGCGAGCAGATTCCCCGAGCTTGTTTTTTCTGCTTTTTGGTAGTTGAAAGGGACAAAAGTACTAAAGGCAGGAGAAAAAATGGCAGGGCCGAGTTTATGCGATCATGGCGCGGCGAGCAAAAAATTCGGGATCTCCCTAATGAAAGGGCTGGAGGCGTAGCACGTCAAAAACACCCTTCTCCCGACCTGCTCTTATGGAGAGATGTCAAGTTATCGTGATTTTTCTTTTTTTCTGTGTTTTTCAAAGAAGAGAAGAAGAGAGCGGATCGTTTATGCAGCAGTTGTTTTGCTTAGTTACCTAAAACAACCGGTGCCAGGCCTCTCACAACTTTCCTCACTCTTGATACATGGATAAATTATACGGAATGGTGCAGGAGTAGTGTGTGATCAACGCCAAGCGCGTGATCCATCCTCAGCGAGCCCGTGAGCTACAAGGTCTGTTTGAACAGCGATGTTTGCCAATACAAAGGAGATTGCGAACACAGAGAGAACAAAGAACCAAAGTTGAGTTAGTTAGTAGGCATTAGTTTCCACGGGAATTCGGGCAGGACAACATGTGCTGTGATATATTGTGAGTGGGAGTTCGCAACTTTTGTAAAATAATGTTTTTAAGAGATTCGCAAATAGGTTAATTATGTTGAATGATAGACTTTTCTAATCGACCCCTCAAAATTATCTGCTCTACGTTCCGAAAAGTGTAGTAATAACTAGTATAGCCCAGCCCATAGTTCTCATACCAGTACTTTGTCAATTCCGAGGTGAAGCTATTCTATTTTTATCAATCGATGAATATAATTAATAGTTTCTCCTCTGATTTACCTGTTGAAATCTTGTAATAATAACAGTTTCAAAACCGAATTATTAATGGACTATTATAATGAACTTAATACAGAACGAAAATAACATCATTTAGAGTTTGTTTCTCTCTTTCTCCCTTCTTTTTCAACGAATTGCGCAATTTTCTTCAATTCTGTTATCAGTCATATCGATTTCTGCAGGCGGGACTGACTCTTCCCCTACCGCGGGCAGAAGTCCGTATTGTGGATCCTATCGATGAATAATGCAGTGAACATTTTGTTTATTGAAAATAAATTACTTAAAAAAAAGTATTGTTCTTCTTCTTGTTACTGTTCTATTACTGATGATGAAACCCTGATGATTCATTCAACGTTCATATTTCTTCAATTTTGTGGAACTAGACTACATGTTTTTTTAAACTTTCTGCTTTTCCCGGCAGGAAATGTGGACCAAAGTGCGAAGAGGGGGATGGACAGTACGCTTGGGACCACTTGTCAACATTTGGTTAGAGAGAAAACTTGATGGGGAGGTGAACTTTTTCCTACCACAGTTTCCCTCACGCCAAGAGCTATTTTACGCCCATCTACGTACAACTACATTAAGCCTATCATTTGGTGAAACCAAAAACACAAAATTCAAACCTCTGACTGCTATGCTCTCATTGAGAGCAGTGTCAAAAAGTTATCAAAACATGGGTGACAAAATTGATGTTAATGTTTATTGTACAAGACTATTATTAGGGGGATATTCATTTAATTAGTTTGGATATAAAGGTGAGGTTTCCCTGACGCGTCTGAGCCGGCGGCCCGTCTCGGGGGCTACATGGGGTTGAAAACCGCTACATGGCGGACGCGACCAGACTGGTCGAGGGAGCAGTACAGCCGCGCGCCTTCGCGGCGGCGATATACAAACCCACACCGCTAGTTTTACGTTCAAAGATCTTAAACAGGGTGAAGGCAGGAGATGTGTAGGCAGGAATAGCGTCGGTTGTCAATATCCTTTATTTAACAATCAAACTCCTACCTGAGGGAAAGATGGCAAAGAAAATCTCTTTCAGAATTGTCGGTTCTGATGAGACAACGAATATGTTTTAAAATTGGCTCACCAACCGTGGTCGAACACCCCACCTCTTCGTTGCGTCCGCACAAGCACTTGGGGAAACAAATCGAGAAGGCACAACGAACTAGAAACAAATCAAATCACCAAACGATAAAACAGAAAATTAACAATGTTCTTAACTTTCTGATTTTAATTGCGAAAAGGAAAAATTACGGGGACGGATCTTCACGATACAAGCGGCTACTCTGGACTGGTTTCCCCCAGCGCATGTGGTTTCCAATGGATCTCAGATTTGCTGTTAAAGTGACATGATGAAATACACCCACAGAGAGGATGAACTCATGCACGTTGTGGCGAAGTATTCTTTTATGTATAATTCAGAAACTGATGAATACAAGGACCTAGGAAAGAAGGAGAAGATATGGGAAGCAATTGGCGATCTGAATAAGAAAAACAGTATGCATCCAAAATTCCATACTTTTAACACAACTAACAGAAATGAGAAATTCGAATACCATTCAATTAAACAAAATACAATCATAAAAAAGTAATACCATTATTTTGAACTAATAAAACATGATCGAAACTGGAGCTGGAACCTACTAGATAAGCTGCTGCTAGCTGCAGAAGTTTCTCAGGGGAAGAGGGCAATGACGGTTCCGAATGCACTCTAGCGGGATTTCGTCCAACATTCCGTCGACCCGCCTTCCCCCTTGTCAAGTGATTGTTGTTTACATTCCGATTCGTTATCCATTTACCCGAATTGATGTTTAGTCAATTCCTTGTGAATAGTATCGTTTTTCTAAATTAATTTGCTACAAAAATCTGTGTGACAACAATTTCCTCTCAGTGCTCCGAGTCATTTTCTCTTTCTCCATTCAAATTCAAGCTCTAAAGAGTGCGGAAAGAAGATTGATTGACAACACTTCCCCAGCGTGGCGTGGCTGTGTAGGTACATGGAGAAATCGCGCGCCGCAGCCGCCAGCTGCAGACGCATCAGGGAAACCACACCTTTAAATACACAAAACAACATATAACAGGGGTACATGACATCAGAATCAGTGCATACGAATATCAGCTCTGTGTTCTAACACCATCAATATTCCCCTTTCCTCCTCAACAGGTATGTCTCATATTGATAGAGAGATTACTTCTATCTCCCATGTGTCCCTCTCTCTATTTCATTTCAATTTAAATATTTTATGGAATATAGTTAAACTCTTAGTAATGTAGGCATAACGAAAATGAGATCAACTTGAATATAGTGAAGAAACTTGATTTTCCCACATATCGTCCCTGTCATTTCTCTCTTTTAATTTGTATTATTACGATAATTAGTAACGCTCTCGAATTTATTTTCCTTCATTTACATTCCTTTCATTTCAACGGTTTAATTGGCTTTATTTGGTACAATACGAGAAGAGTTTCTTCCCGTTTTTTACATCAACTCTCTTCACCAAATGATGTTTTATTTTCCTGTTAGGCCTTTGTTTTGCTATTGTGTAGGTACTGTTGTTTCTCCTGATGCCAGTCACAGCAGTGAAAAGACAAGTCGACAAAATTGCAACCACAATGTTGAAGGTAAATTATTTTTTTCTTTTTTGGGTCGATTCCTGTCCAATTTATCGCACTCAAAATATCAACGGCTGATGACACTCCAACGATCGAACTGAAATGTCCCACAACTAGGCCATGAATTGGAAATCTTGTTAGTAACCGATAACCTACGAAAAGTCAATAATGTGGAATTTCATGTCCAACGTTTTTGGCCCAATGGAGAGGTATTGATAAAGTACACAAACCTAACCTAAGTATTCGAAAGCTAGTTTTGACCCAGTTATACTGTTAGAAACTTATGTGAATGTGGGGAAGGATAAACTTGAGGAATGCTTGATGGGGTAGAGGGCGCCTTTTGACAAACGGATATTTCTTCAAAAGTTATGGGGTTTTCGATGAATCTTCCACCACCAAACCTGTCTACTTCCCCCCTCACTCTCCATTCCCATCAACGTAGAACCTTTCTGCCTATGCCAGAGCTCTTCTAATATCCGTATATCAAATAAACTGCTGACCTCAGCGCTTTTTCGGTTTCCCCTCTCTTAGTCTTCCATAGTCGAAGTTCTACAATTTATGGTACAGTTACTCATTTCCTTACATATTCATTTCCTAGTCTCTAAGTACAAGCACAAAAAGTGGCCAGCTACGCTTATGTTACCGAATTGGCCAGTGGACAGCGGAAGCGTTGTTTTCTTTTTCGGGAGACGGAAACATCATTTACTCGCCAAAATTAGAATTTTAGGGTTTTGCAACTAATTGGAAATTTTGCCTCAGTAGTAAGGACACGAGTTCAGAGGTATATTTTTGGGCAGTAAGTCCATAAATATTAATTTTATCTGCTAAGGTTGCTGTAAGCTGTTCAACACCTTGTTAGGAAAACGACTAAAGTTGTGTCCTTTGAAAACTTGGGATTTGACGAAGTATTGTGTTAAGATACGGGGAGAAGGAGTATTAATATTGGACGGGCTCCGCTCCTCGTGCGACTGAAGGCACTTTCTTGTTCCTCGCCATCACCTGTCAGTCTCTCTTGTTCGACAAATACCTACCTGTTGATTCTTCCAAACTACCTCATGCTGTAGTTCCCCTTTCAAGTTGGTGAATACAATCCATCCGCGGTAGACACTGATGAAATTCCATTGGGGTGTATCGATGTGCACGAAGGTCCCAATTGGATCCTAGGCTTTTCCTTGACTTACAATGGAAACTAGGAAACATGGAAGGAATCACGTACAAAACTGGGTTGCCACACAATCAGAGTTGGAAGGTAATGATTACTTTGAGTAACGATTACTTTTTCAATTACTTTGCTGTTTTGATAGAAATTCACCTTGGCTGACACCAGCCATAGTCAGAACTCAGAATTCAGGCCTTTGAACAAGAAAATTTCATTGAGAGTAATTGCAATTCCCATCCCTATTCCTGTAATGGTAATTGAAAATGCAATTAGTTTTTCTGATTACATGTAATGGGAATTTGAAAAATCCATTATAATTTATATGTAATCGGAAAAAGTAATCGCAATTTCGATTACCATTACAGGAATTGGAATGGATTAATCCCATTACATGCCTGTAATTGGATTAGAAGTGAAAGGGAGATTTTATGCAGTTCTAGGCAATATCTGAGTCTCATTTTGATTGGCCGAGGTCATTATCTTAAGGGGGGGGGGTCCGCGGAGTAGTTGGTAAAGTTTTATAAGTTTCTCAGTGATTTTGGGCTGGTTTCGGTTTGGCCGCATTGTGTGCAGGGTTCTATAAGAGGAATTCCCATCCCCATTAAAAAGTCCTATCCCTTTTCAAGATATGTCATTTCAATTTCCATTCCTGTACTCGATGGTAATTGAAAATGCAATTACTTTTTCCGATTACAAGTAATGGGAATTTAAAAAACCAATTCCAATTATTCCAATGAATGCATGCAATACCAGTTTATCAGAATTATTCATGGTAAAACTTCAAGGTACCCATCTGCAAAATTTATAAATGTTTTGATGTTGAAACTGTTGAGAGAATTTTCTTGTTTCATTCATGCATCCACGTATATCAGACTGGCATTTGTGAGGAAGATGTGTGTAATTTTTCGAGAACAAGAAATTATGCCAATTCAGGTATCTCGTTGCCGAGGGTTCACACAGAATTCTATAAAGGAAATGCGTATGTTGGTGTACAGAAATTTTTGTATGATAACGATTTGTTACCTTTTCATAATTACCAAGTTTTAGGAACAAATTGAATGAGTTTATGAAAGTTTAGTTTTTTATTTTTAATGTGTGAGGGTGATGGAATGGTATAGTTGCCCCTTCCGAGCAGGTGGATGCATCAAGTAATGCTACTCGGCATAAATCGGGAAGGGGCCAACTAACCATATCCATCACAAATGATATACGTTAGTTTTATGAGGGTTCTTTTTAATTTGTCCTAATTGGGCCTTATGTTCCACGACTCCACCGGATAGCACAAGTTCTCAGCTTCTTTTCTGGTGGGCGTCAGTTTATTTATTTTAATTCAAAGAGAGTCGTATTTTCGTTCATTTCCAGGATTCTTTCCAATAACCAAAGTGTTTTTTAAAGTCATACTCCATTATTTCTTCTACATAATGTTTGTTAATTTGTATTTTGATGCCAATAAAAGAAATAAATTTAAAAAAAACTATTACATGTGATCGGATTAAGTAATCGCAATTTCGATTACCATTACAGGAATTGGAATGGAGTAATCCCATTACACGCGAGATTACAAGTGAATGGGAGATTTCATGCAGTTTTGGGCAAAATCAAAGTTCTTGGTTGTTTTGCTAAAAAAAAAAAAAAAAAAAAAAAAAAAAAAAAAGTTTTAGATTACTTGGATCACAATTTTTCAAATTCGGACGACATTGTACCATACGATCGGACTGGTGGCGAACTATAATAATTGCTTTCTCGGAGATGTAGGTAATTTTTGTTCGCAAGATATTTTTGAATTGTAATCCTGCTGGTTAACCTCTATAAAGCCTTCGGCCAATTCGGATTGAAATTTTCTGTTGAATTTAGTTAGCCACCCGCTCGGTTTATGACTGCTTGAACACTGGCAACATATAGACACATTTTATTGCCCCATTTGTCCATTTGACGGCATTTCTGACCAGCAAAATGGTTGAAAAAGTTGATGTGTTGACTGGAAGTTGAGTTCAGTTCTCAGGAAAGCTAGTTGATATTTCTAAACAGCAAGTTGGTTGAAAAAGTTGATATGTTGACTGAAAGTTGTTGGTGTTTCTCAGGAAAGCAAGTTGGTATTTCTGACCAGCAAATTGGTTGAAAAAGTTGATATATTGACTGAAAGTTGTTGGTGTTTCTCAGGAAAGCAAGTTGGTATTTCTGACCAGCAAATTGGTTGAAAAAGTTGATGTGTTGACTGAAAGTTGTTGGCGTTTCTCAGGAAAGCAAGTTGGTATTTCTGACCAGCAAATTGGTAGAAAAATAGAAAATAGAAAAGTTGATAGGTTGACTGGAAGTTGCTGGCGTATCTCAGGAAAGCTTGTTGATATTTATGACCAGTAAGTTGGTTAAAGTAGTTGATGTGTTGACTGAAAGTTGAGTTCACTCCTCAGGAAAGGAAGTTATTTGAAAAAGTTGACGTGTTGACTGAAAGTTGTTGGCGTTTCTCAGGGAAGCAAGTTGGTATTTTTCACCAGCAAGTTGGTTTAAGAGGTTGATGAGTTGACTGAAAGTTGTTGCCAGTGTTCAGGCAGTCATAACCCGAGCGACCAAGCGGATGGCTAACTAAGTTCAACAGAAAATTTCACACTCGGCGAATCCGAGTCGGCCGAAGGCGCGGTGTTTTATCCTCGGTCACTGGCCACCCGAGGGCGCCGTCAGACCCGCTCGACTGTGTAATGAAGTCCGAGCCGCCCCGCGCCCATCGATCTCCGCCTCCCGCCCATACAGGGGAGACGCCCTCGTTGTGGACGCGGACCGCTTTCAGAGCGTTCTCCTCACTCTCTACCACCGGCGACTACTGGTAACGGGGAAGTGACGGCGACAACGGGCCCATAGTAGTCGAACGTGTGCCAGTAATTGGAGCGAATCAGACCCTCAAAGGTGGGAAACGTTCTGACGGCGGATGATACGGAGCCGGCTCTTTAGTGTCCAACTATCAACCTCGACCACCCTCGCCAACCTCCAAAACAAACCGCCTCTCACAATCCTCCTCCTGACCTACGACAACAATAGTCTCCACTTCAATTCAATCCAGTCTATTCCGCTTAGTTAATAATAATAATAATCATAAGGGCCGATTTATCGAATCTCCTGTCAAATCTTTCAACAATTAATGCGCCAAAGGACTTGATCGATTTTATTTCTTGTTTTTTTTCCCCCCCTTTTTTTCTTCTTTATTGTACAAAGGTACATTACAGTTGAGAGCATAATATGTATATATAAATAACGAGGAACATGTGGAGTTGATTCCACCCATTGGTGGTAAACTGTAATGAATCTAGAGCTAAGGAATAAAAAATATCACATAGAGGATTTCTATAGAACAGCTAAATTTAAGGGACTGCAACATGAGTTGGAGAACATACTTAATAAGGTAACATTTTATTTTCATTGGCTTGCATGAGTTCTATGTTTAGGTGAATTTGATCTGACTATCATGGAATTTATTTTATGTTGGAGCCAAATCAGAGTACCGTTTTCTTTTTAGCCGCCGTTCAACGTGGGGACGTGGGGTGGACGGTTTTCCGTTATTGATGTTGATAAGTCTTTGGAGTGGCTGTTCAATCGCTGATGGTGTCTTTCATAGTTTCGTTGAATAACACCGTTCACCTCAGAGATGTCCAGGTCGTTGTGTATGGTACTGTTTTTAACGTTCCTCGGAGCACCAGCGGGACACTAACCTAAAAAGCTGGACTGTTCCGCCGAAAGCGGGACGGATGGTCACCGTATACTATACTATTGTTGTTATTTATTTATTTTGATGAACAGGGTCTTCTATGACTGGGGCTTTAGACGAACATCGTGTCTCCATTTTCCTTTGAAATTATATAGGTAATGTAATCATTTATGAGCCTTTTTCGTGAACGTACTTCATTCTTTTCACCTTTAATTGTGTTATTCTCAATATTTATGCCATTACGATTTTCCCGATCACTTCGCTTTTCCTTATCGACGGAAGCAGTTATCTGTGACAAACCACTCAATGATGACCTATTTAAATTGCCCTTCAGAAAAACATAAGATAATTTTCATTTAGGAAAAACAATGCTTAAATTATCGAAGAATATTTTCAGCCCCATCGATTCGGGGCCCCTGTCGAAAACAATAGCTGGGAAAAACTTTTAAATATTCATTATCGAAGATTGGACGCTCAAAATTACAATTCCGAGACTGTCAGCGATCTTAATTGGATTCGCCGCCTGCACCATCGGATAGAATAATTTATTAGTCGGTTCTATCTGCATTAAAATGTCTCGGAGTTTTTCGGTGAGTACTGCTTGGCTGACGTACCTCTGGGAAGATACATTCAATTGTTATATATATACATACATACATACACTATACATACACAGTCAGTTGTGCTTAAATTGCGTTAAAACGTGGGACTTCCTATAAAAAAAATTAAAAAAAAAAAGTAACTTTTTTTATTTGGAGAAAATGGAAATATAAAGTTTGACGCTCTATACTGTTCTTGGAACTTGTTTTCATTTTAATGTTAAAATAGTTTCATTTATGTGCTAGTTTTAATGGATGAAAATGGGGTAAAAAATCGATAATTTTTATTTTGAAAAAAAAAAAAAAAAAAAAAAAAAAACCTTACTTAAAGTGTAAAAGGGGTAAAAAAGGGGAATGAAGTGAAGTGCTACGGAAAAAAGTACAGTGAAAAATAAAGAAGTCATCAAGTACTTGAGAAAGTAGTTTAGCAGATTTGCTTCTAAACATTAAACTAGATTGTTATCTTGCTCAAGTTTTAATTTTGCTTTTTTTGCGATTTGCTACAAAGGTATTGTCTGTTTTTAATTCAACCACTGCACTATTCATTTTTCATGCACTTTCAGTCTAACAGAATACTATTACTTTACAAAACTGCAACTTTTTACTACGAAAAACGATCCACTTGATAGAAAAACAGGCAACTAAATGCTTGAACCTCCTATTCATTCGTCAACCAGGTTTGAAATGAATGAATTCTTCTGAAACAGGTTCGTGAAGAATTTTGAATGGAAGTTGCCCAGTGGAAGTGGAAGGCCTTCGTTGTGAACACTTGTGCCGTCGAGCGTGGAAGAACCTTGGATTATATCTCTTATCGTTCACACAGTGAACTTCTCCAGGTTTCACGAGGTAGTTTGAAACTACACGATATCCATCTCAAATATTTCCCCTTTGTCAAGTTTCATTCGGTGTATATTCTTTGAACTGTTTTCCCGGTGTTAGAACACTCATCTTATTTCAGTAGCGTCTTTTATTGTTAGTCCCCCCATTTTAAGCGGTCGGAAAGAAAATGATACAAATGGCGCAGTATTAACTTATAAAAGTTTGAAACCCATTTCTCATCATAGTTTTTATTATGGGTGAGGGAAACAGTGAACAGAAGCAGGTCATATGCATAACAGCACCTACATGCCCAGATTTTAAATAATTCATACTACTAATTTTTATTATTAGTAATTTGTGCTGTTTAGGAAGTGGAACAATTTTTCTCTCATGGAATTGGTAAATTCAACCGTGTTTATGATTTGGGACTCTACGAGGTTTGTTATAATATGTCTCTTAAGTTCTTCCTAAATCACTGATCTATGTATATCAGGTCTGGCCGGTATATCTAAACTCGTCGCTTCTAGCCTCCATATCTTCTCTTTTCCGGTATAAATGCTATAAAAAAGAGCCTCATTTCGATTAGGCTCGATTCGGCCACAAGGGGGTTCAGCTGATCGATCTCCATGCCTTGCGATTGACTTCTAGGTGTCCAAAGACAGTTGGATGACTTCATCTTAAGTATTGAATTGTTGTATTCCTTGGGTGTCTATGTAACTTTCCTCACCTGTCCCGAGTTTTTGTGTCGAACAGGTCTCTGAATGGTTCGGCTTAAGGACACATTTTCTGGGCCGTATTCAGCAACATCGGATGTCCTTCAGGTTTCACATATTGGCCCGCTTTTGTTCCTTCAGCTGATGAATAGGGTTTGTTCCCAGCGTTCCTCAGGTGATATCAACGTTCTAAAGTATTCAGACGAATTTCTAGCTTGGCGGATTGTTTCCTTATTCAGGCTAGCCTCGATTCACTCCTTGAGTGGTGTTCAGCTGATTACAACTCGACTGGAGGACAACTGTCGATTCGTAGGAGCCCCTCTTACCAGAGTTGTCTTGACTGAAAGCTTTTAGAGCTCTCGGTTTTCTGAAAAGGTGCACGCGGGACAAATTTCGGAACCTATTTAGGCTTCTCTTTTCCAACAATAGCCATGACCAGTTATAACAAACACGATTTCTTGAAAAGGGAATACCCTTTCCTGCTGGTACGGCCGAGGGGTTTATAACCAGCAAACTATCGAATGTACATCGATTCACATGTTTTAATTTGATCCATTGACATACCGTGATAACAAAAAACGCTCCAAATTATCTCATCAAGGATTATTATGTTGACCCTCCTCAAAACCGCCCTCCAGAACTTTTCTCGACTACCAAGTCGTCGAAACGAGAAAATTTGAATAGGATTTACAAATTTATAGATAAGGCCGTTTTCTACGTTTTCAAACTTTAAAGTGAGATTCCCAAGTTAGATGTGCTCGGACTGGTTTGGAACCCGTATAAATCGATTCGGCGTCTAAAATAACTTGAAAATTACATCCCACTTACCTATATCGATAAAAACCTGGAAATACCACATTTGTGACACGTTTTGACTAGTTTTGGGCCCTTATCATCTATCGGTGTGATGCCATCGGGCTGGCTGGAAATTATCTCAAACAGACCTAAACGGAGTCCACGTAAGACCGCAATTCTAAAGTCTTCTATAAGGTAAGTTCCCAGTTCATTCACTCGTATTATTCAAAGTGACGGACGGTGGCAGCTAATTATGAACGGAAATTTTCCTATAGATGTTAATAAAACATCTAAGCTTTGAATCAAAGACTCGCAAAAGTGGTAGGACAAATCGAAGTTTATATCGGTTTAAATTTGAACTTTCATTTGGTACCAAAGTGAGTAATTTTTTTCTCATACCTTTTTTTCTCCAGAATTTACGCGTTTGTGCACGTTCTTTTAGTATGAATTTTCTCCAAAATTTACATGTTTGTGATTGTTGAGTCAAAAAGATTGACTGCAAGAGAGTTCCTTCATCTTTTGGCAGAGAAAATTGGCAATTCTTCGTATCCCACCGATTGCTTATGGCCCTTTAAGCGAAGTTAGCACACAGAAACTCAAGAGATGGTATCCCCAGAAGGTAACGAAAACGTATTTACAGCCAGCTACAAGGATAAATAAATGAAAAATCCGAGTTTTAAGCTCTTTTTGGCGATTCTGGACCAGTTTGCGGCGGACATTGTAGATTTGAAATGTACACATCTTGTAAAGTAAAAGGATAGAATTAGAGGAGGTTATTAAAATTGTTCCTTTACGATTAAAAAGGCTTACTATCGAAAATAATAAATCAAACATAATTATATTGTTATTTTGAAAGTTTTCCGAGTATTTGACAGTTCAATCGAAATACTCCAGAATAGTTAGTTATTCTATTAAGCAATAGAATAAGAGCAGCATAAGTATAATAATATTATACTTCTATCTTATACTTATATATTATTATACTTATATATTATATCATATTATGATATAATTCGCCGATTGAATAAGAATGAATTTATGAATTTACTATGATCAATCTATTCTAAATTAGTAATTTTCTTTTTGTTGTTCAAGCATTTCCAATAAACGTGTTGGTCACAATTGTACATCGATAGGGTTAAATACAACAGAAGTCTTATTGATTCTACTCAAAGTTAGACTTAACCCTGACATACGGTGGAAAATTATTCCCCAATATGGGCTACTGCCCGCGGTAGGGAAAGAGTCAGTCCCGCCTGCCGAAATCGATATGACTGATAACAGAATTGAAGAACATTGCGCAATACATAGTAAAAAAAAAAAGAAAAAAGAAAGCAAACATCTAAATGATGCTATTTTTGATCTGTGTTGAGTTCATTAGATGATGTAAACCGCTGTTAAATCAGAGGAGAAAGTATTCATTACATTTATCAATTGATAAATGTAGAAGTTTTGCGCCAATGTGATGCGGCACCTCGGAATTGATAAAGTGCTGGTTTGAGAAATACGAGTAGGAACATCATGTTCCAGAACTATGGGCTGGTAATATTTAAAAAACAGTTTAACTGAACTCATTTTACATTAGAATACATAATTTCTGAAAAATAGGCCCTATATGGGCAAGATGCTGTGATTTAAAAGTTAATCGAATTAGGGGTGTTTACAGAATTTCTATTCTACCAAAAACATTATTGTACTCACTACCGTACAGCGGGAGGCCATAGAACAGCAGCGATTGAGCAAGTACACAGTACTTAGCCCTCATTACATCAAGAGATAGGTATATCTTAATCTTGGTAAAAACATAAATCAATTTCCTCAATTTGGACTGCAAACTGGATACATGGATTTCCCATTTCAAATCTGTATCTAGAATTAAACATTAATATACGGGCACACATTGCACGGAACATCTCCACAACCTGTCTGATGTACGCGTATCTCCTCCATTTGTGGGACATGAGCATTCATGAGAGCAAAAGGGATAAAGCAGATTTTTGAGACATTAAGGGTTAGTACATTCGAATTAACTAAGTATTTCTTACTTTAACGGAGACTGTGTGTGAGCACAATACGAACCTACCTAGAACAGAAGAAAATTGAGCAAAGCATTATTCATCGTTTGAACGTAACAAGTAAGGCAAAGTAACGTAACATTATCATCAGTAAATTAACATGATCAGATGTGCATCTGCTCCATTCTAAATAAGATAAATCTGCAAGAGTTTTTCAGAAGTCCCTGTGAAGTAAGGCTTCTTCAGTAGAGATAAGCTTGCTAGAATTGATCCGGTGGGGTGTGGGAGACAACTCAAACACGAGAAAACAATAGCTCAAAACAAAATTTCTACTCAATCCATTTCAAAGCATTTTAAGATCAAATCGGTGAAGAAACCATAGATGTCTCTCTATATAACGTGTTTGCATGAAGATGATTCAAGTTTCTATAAATCTACAAAACTTGATGAAACTGTAACCAATGTTACTCTAGTTAATGGTGATTTAGCAACTTTGTTAGTTTGGGTCAAAAGACATGGTCTTGTTGATAACCCTGGCAAAAGCACCAGTATGATCATTGGTCATGGTAGACTTCTAGCCAAATTTTCCTTAGAATGGGTTTCCAATATATTAGAAACCCATTCTAAAGAAAAATTCCAATGTAGTAAATATAGTACTACAGTAGTATATTATACGACAGTACTATACTATATAGTACTATACTACAGTGCTATACTATATAGTACCATACTAGTACTATACTACACTGTAGTACTGCTATGTATAGTAAATTGTGATTTTGCCAAACATCTGATTTTATTTTTTTTCCTAACTGTGTGTGTGATTTCATTCTTCTGGTAGCCGAATTGCTGCTCCGTCCTCCAGTCCAAGTCCTCGCACGTGTTTCCTCGGGCCCCTTAGCCTCATGGAAACTGCTCGGTGAACTGAGAACTGAGTTTTCACTCGTGCCCACATCATCACCTGGGAGTAGGATTTAGACCATTTGTCGGAGAGGCGTAAGGAAACGTTTTTGAGAAAGGCTTCATACTCTTTATGTAATGCACCATCGCATGAAATGAAGAGTGGCGTGAAAGACCCTCTCAGGTCTTCAGCGATTGTTTAGTTTCAAATATTAGGAATTTTGAAAATCGAAGATGCGTTGAAATTTAACATTTCATCTTACATGAACCGTATTATTTTATTTAAGAAGCCTGTTTACTTGTATGAAAAGCACCAAGTAGGTTCTAACGTACACGATTTGAACACCAGGACCTCCTTGTTTAGTTTTTGGCTACCGATGTCTAAGTCCTAAGTTTACCACGATTATTTTACATGTCAAAGTATTGTACTTAACAATGACCTTCCTCGCCAGACGGAAGTAGTCCAAAGTCATAAGTCTTTTAAAGAAGCGTTAAAAAATCATTTATTTTCAAAATATTGAATTTAGTACTTTCAGCACATGAAATGAAGAGAACTTCATTTTATTTTATTCAACTTAAACATATACTAAGGATATGATATTAATTTGTTTATTTCTGGTTATATGTAAGAACGGACGAGTACGACCAAATCTTGCCAGATTTTTAAATGAAACGTTATCAAATCAATCTTTCTCTGAAAGATGAAAATAGTAACGAAATAACTATTTCCTTCACTTGATTATGATGAGAACTGTCAATGTAACCAGGCTACGCTAATTTTGAGTTTTCATCTGCAACTAATCTCAATTTAGGTCAAAAGTTCAAAATTCAGAATCAATGAGATTTCATAATTATACCCGTTAACGGTGATGAAAGGAACTCATTAATTATTATTGCATGGAAATTACGTTGATAAAAACGAATTTACATCTGAAAAACTAGGGTTTGGTAGGATCCGGAGGAGTTCATAATTGAATGAAAGCCAAATACGATTCAGTGGAACCAAATATCCTTGGAATACGAAATTACGATTAATCCCAACGCAGTGGAAATAGATGAAATATTATTTATTCATTCGAGAGTTATTTGAGGCGCTGATGCTGTGAATACGTACAAAGGTGCACCGATTTACTGGGCTGATTCAAAAGGGAGAGCAATCACATACCCAATAACTATTCAGGCGACAAATGTCAGCCCTTCGCCAACGTGAATAAAAGAAAAGGTGTATTTCCAATGGGAGATTGCTCTCGTCCCGTGTGTTGAGGAAAATTGTATTTTCCGGTGGGACCTGACGAATGTACCTACCTACACTCACTAGCACGTAGCACAACCTGGAACAACTTCATCGATGACATAGCCTAACCTATATTTCGAATATTTTACAACGCACTACCAATGCAGTGAAAAGTCTGAATGCGAAATCGCAGGAAAATAAAGACGAAGATGTTGAATCAAATAAGCTAATCGAGTTGAGATCGTCGACGCGACGCACAGTGGGGCTGAGGCGGCAAAACCCCTAAAATAGAATATTTTTACATCGCTTCAAAACGGCCCTCTGTAGCATCAACAATGACTTGAAAATTTCTGTGATACTCTTACATTCCAAGTACTAGTGAAGATCATTGGACGTATTTTTAATTTCTAAAAAAATCAAATCTTCTTTTAGTACTACTAGGTTTAGGAGAAAATACAGCCATGATATTAGTTTTTCCTACATTCTTTGGATCAGCAAAAAAACATGACATAGCTTTGATTGCACGGGTAGTTTTAGGTTGTATCGATAAAGGTGAACCTGCAGTGAAATTTCCAGCTGCCTTTACATGCCATTTTAGAAGTTCTAATCACTTGAATAGGAAAAATGCTCTGTTAATCAATCGGGTTCGGAGAAATAAACACTTATAGTTTGTTGCGCACCTTTGATTCTTGTCAATGACTGCCTTGTAATATGAAAAGCGTCCGTTTAAACACAAATCGCTTCCTATCTCAATTAATAACGTCTCGCACCGTACGTCCTACCAACCATACTACCGGAGATTAGTGTTATTCCTTCCGACTGTAAGATCCGTTTCTATGAAATGCGGTATTTGTGTGATAGTTCTTCTGAACTATCATTTTATTCTTTCATTAAAGATTTTTCTCACCGTTTCCCACTTTATTTATTGATTTCATCACAATTCAACATTTCGCATAGTACTTTAGTCCTAGAATCCCTTCTCAACCACACCAATTTGAGATGGGACTAATGAATACCTTCTCATTCAAGAGGCATTTTGAAAGAACTGTTCTTTCCTTCTCCGGGCGATTTTGATACGATACTGAGTAATATCTTCTCAATCACATACCATTGAGAAGAAACAGAAGGGACCCTTCCGAACTACACAACATTGAGAAGAGGTTAATGGAATCCTTCGAATTCAATGGCCATTAAGAAGTTATTCGTTAGTTTATCTTCTTGAATGCATGTCGTTGATGAGATACTGAGTGACACATTCTCAATCACATAAAATTTAGACGAAATGCTAGAATCCCTTCTCAACCTCACCAATTTGAGAAAGGACTAATTAATACTTTGTTATTCAAGAGGCATTACGAAGGAATTATCGTTTACGTTCTGGACAGTATTCTTCTGAAAGATAGCGAGTGACACCTTTCCAATCACATACCATTGAGACAAAACAGTAGGAACCGTTCTTAACCACATAATTTTGAGAAGGGATTGACGAACACCTTCTCAAAGCAAAGGCCATTAGGAAGGAAATACAATTTTCCTTCTCAACTTCATCCTGTAAAGAGCTAGTTACAAACGACACTACAATTGCTTTGCCAACACCTTCAAGGCTAGTCAAGATCCTATCAAGCCTACAGCTAGGGACGTTCCGATACCGCTTTCGATACGATATTTGGTAACCAATGGTATCGATATCGATACAGTATCGAAAGAAAAGTATCGAATGGCAAAGTAAACTTAATTGACTCGGAACCTCGGAAGCAAAAAATTTCAGACAAAACCAGACTTTGTGATCACACAAGAGTATAATAATACAAAAGGAAATAATATAATAATAAAATAATACATATATTATACACAGGAAAATAATATAGGTAATACAAAAATAAAAAACATATTACTATAAGTAGTTAATATAAAAAGGGTCTGAATAAAAGAATGATCCTACCTATTTTTGTCCTATGGTCGAGGAACATACAACAGTCAACAATATGATAGCAACACAGTAATAACAACAGCAACACTAATAACGATCGATATAACACTTATCATTGTCGATATCAAATTGATAAACTGACTGGTTCGATTCTACCATTGGAAACACCACCACCAAAGTTGCGTCTTTTGAAGCAAGTTAACCACTAGCCCACTACTTTTCAAAACTGAAATGGATACCTACCCATATCGGTAGTATCGGAACGTCCCTACCTACAGCAACACCCCCAGCCCATAGGAGTCGCTTTCATTGGAACCTCCCGCTGGACCTTTTCCGAACGGGAGGTTGAGATTGCAGCCGATATCCTATTGTTGAGGGGATCTCATCTTTGACTTCTAACATCGTGACAAGCTGGCTGTTCAAACATTTTGCACTTGATGGAGATCAAAGATGCTTTGATGGAGTATCTGATCCGATACAGGGACACTCCACACTGTTCCACGCAAATACAACCTTCCAAAGTGTTGTTAAGGGCTAAATTTCGTCCATTTTCACCTCAAATGTCATCAAATTTGTTCTGTAATGTTTGTAGATGAACAACTCTTACAAAATTTTAAAAGTCCCAAAAAAAAAAAAAAAAAAAAAAAAAGAAAAGAACCACGCAGATGCTAGGAGACACCCCAAGACCCACGAACTTAAGCCAGGAGATCAGGTACGATTAACACAGCTGATATTCGACGCCTTTCAACGCAAATCCATTAGAAGTTGTCGATGCCCAAGGAACTACGATAACTGCCCAGTCGGATGATCGTCTAGTCACAAGAAATTCCACACATTTCAAAAGGATACCGGAACAAGAAGAAAAACTGGAGGAAATGGAAATAGAAAGAATCAAGTGGATTGAGAATTATCTGTTGGATAGAAAACAATGTGTTACAATAAATGAAGCTAAAGGACCATTTTTGAATACCACAAACTATGGTATACCCCAAGGTAATGTGTTAGGGCCATTATACTTTATAATATGTATGAACAAAATAGGGTACTTACTGTAATATTCCAGGGGACATAATTCTATTCGCTGATGATTTTATCATTTATTGTTCGTCGGATTGTGGGCAAACTACTTTTGAAATGCCTTCAAATTATTAATTCATGGTTCGTTAATAACAAATTGACGATAAATTTTAATAAGAATAAATGGCTTCCTTTTCACCTAACCTCAATGACTGAACCATCTCAGAGTACGCAGATTTATTTACCGAGCGGAATGTATCACGACTCATTGCACGAGATGCTCAACAATAACGAGAACTGAGGAGGTGACGTGTTTGGGGGTAGTTTTCGATAGTCGCGTTAAGTGGGGAAAACAAATAACTGTTGCTAACACAAGAATACGGAAATTAAGTTATGTATTCGCCAGGATAAAAATCATATTATCATTGACTATTCTGAAAATGCTCTATTATGCTCTTGTGCAATACCCAACAGTGCGCTTAGTAACATGATACCGAATGAAGAAGAGAAATCTCTAGAACAAGTATCAGAGACTCCTGGAGAACAATGTTCTAGAAGAGATAGAGTGATTAAACTTCCTTGAAAATTTAAGGATTTCATCATGTGTCAAAATGTTTCGGATTAGGGAGGAAGGTAGTGAGTACTACATGAATTATCATCGACACTACAGAATATTTTATACTCAGCTGATTGCTTGTTACCTTTCCTAAGTTGCAAAATACGCGGGGATTCATTCTGTGTTCTAACTAAGTGACGTGCCATCACTTGACATTAGTTTATATTAATATGAAGAAGATACTACACATCCGAATTCAGACCGATTAATTGTAACGGTGCCTATTTTCTCACTGCCAACGCCTTTTTGAGCAAATTCTTCGCATCACCAAAACGACAGCGATTTGAATAGAGAACTCGGAAGCCCTCCACGAACTGAAATGAATTCCCTTACTCAGGAAAAGGGAGAGACTGCTCTCAGCTGTTTATTTTCACCACTTGGCTTCAGGTCTGCCCCGCCACTTAAGCTGCCCCCTCATTGAATAGCCCATCCGCAGCCAACTGCTTGCCAACTGGAGCGGCAAGTTTGAACACATTTTGATGGAGTTGTTCAGCTTTGGGACCCTGTTGAGTGAGCCGACCGGAGCCTTGTTGACTCCCGACATCCGAATTCCTTCGTATATACAACTTGTTGAGGGTGTTTACACTCAGTCGGGTAGCTTGAAAGTTGGACAGAGCGGGATTTGTTCCGCATTTTAGACAATGAATGATTCGTTTTGAAAGGAGGGGATTGAATTTTCCGAAGTTCATTACTGAAGAACCAAGTCAAACACAATCAAGCATTTTATTGGACAGGGTGGGTTTCTGTTATACCGATCTAAAGTACTTGTTCCAGATTAACAAGGACACAAAACGTAAAATTCGAGTTTATTATATTAATTACGCAGGTGCACCAATAATAAATCACTTTCAGGCGCCTCCGAAAAAACCATCGATCAGCTCATTTTTTGAGGTCTGGAATTTAATTCTGGTCAAGTCCAAATTTTTAAAATAATGCCGATTTTTTTTCTCGAGCTTTTTCAGTTCCGAAAATTACAGATAATCGTGCAAATGGGCAACGATTCCACAAAACCTCTCTTCTGACTGGCAATGTATTGCTGATTCCGAATTCACAGGGTGTCCCACTTGACGTATTTTACGAATCGAATTCGACAGGAGAACAAAAGAAATGGCACACGATCGTGTTCAACAATAACAACTGACTTTTTTATTGGGTAACCGGTCGGAAGGTATAACTCCTCATTTTCCAACAAAACTCAAACCTGAGGAATCCGTTGGAAAAAGCATTAAATTACTTATCTTCCTGAAGCCAAACCATTTTTTTTTTGTTTAGTTGTGATGGGTGAAAATTAGCCTGCACTGAAAAATATGTCGAAACCGGGAAATTACTGTGTTTTTTTCAATCACCTGTAAAACCCAATTCTCTTACATGAAAATTTTGTATTGTTAGCGGAAAAGTTGACAAGAAAGCTCAGCTTTCCTCAGATATGCTCAAATGAGAATTTACTCAGGACAGTATGGGAGAAAATCCCGTTTCCCCGTTGGAAACCGCGTTTTTTGTAGGCAAAATTAAGGGTTCTGGGAATGTGTTTGGGGGAAAAATGACACGTGTGAGGTCATGGAATGGTATAGTTGCCCCTTTCAATGAGCTGAATGCGGATATAATGCTCCCCCACGCTCAGATGATGACACAGACGGTTGAAAACGTCTGCTTCATCTCCCAAGGCGACGGATTCTGAAATCGGGAAGGGCCAACTAAACATACCCATCACACACGGGAAGTGTTTTCTCGCTAGGAGACAAGTTCTGCACAATTTTTTTGTGAAGATTTGATTGGTGACGACACCGTGGTGGTAGTGACGTCGTGGCTCATTCCTAAACCATGACTCTTTGTTCCCCCAACCGATCGACCGTTTTCCCCAAAAGCATTACGTTTCGAACCCGTTTTCTCAAAACCAGACCGCTTAGGAAAACCAGACCTAACGTCGAGTGAAAATAGAGAATCGTAGACTGTGATAGAACCCTCCCCAAGAGCGAGTCATTATCAGTATTGATCACCCTATCCTACTCTGCCCGTTTATCAGGCTCAAAATAATTTACAGTGATTGATTTGCACAACGTTCATTATGAGATAGAGCTGACGGAATGCACCTTCGAGGATCCTAGTTCCCTTTCAGCCAAACCATATTTGTCCTGTTTAAGGTCCAAAGTTAGACTAACCAGTCTAAGATTGAGGGGCTTGTGAACTAACTGTTTGATAACTAAGCCTACTGTACAGCGCTCCTTTTACTTAAATTCAAATATCAATTAGATTCATAGGGCTATAATTTCAACAGGAGAGAGTACACATGATGGTACCGTATGAGATGATCCTTGGCACTGCTACATATTTTGTTTGAATTCCAGGCAATCTCAAGTATGACAGTTCCAAACCTATGAGAGTTTTCAAGTTTGCGAAATTTCATTTTTTAAAGAAAATGCATTATAATGCATTAGCAATTAGTTTATGTTATAACATACATTAATTTTATTTAGATGTTCTAAAAAATATATAACGACATTACTCCAAATAGCAGAGTGTTATATGGAGGAAGCTTTTTTCCAATACACTGATGGTTCTAATCCATTTTACAGTGTTCTAATTTCAACACAACTCAACATGAATACGATAACATAATTTCGTTAAGAATTATAGAAGTAGCCTCGACAATATTTCTCATACACTGACATGAACCTGTCAAATGTAATGTGAACTTCGAAAATCAATGATTGAAAACTCGAAAAATCTAATTATTAGAAAACTTCTCATTTCAATAGCATCATTTGTTAAGTAAATTATTGATAATTTATATAACTTCATCGAAATATGCTGAAAAAAAATCGTTAAAAACTTTAGCCCAAGTAGCGGAGATTTATATAGAACCAGGTTTTTTTCCCAAGACATTGATGGTTCCGATTTATTTTACAAAGCGTTCAAATTCCACCACAATCGTCGCTCATGCGGAGATGCTAGATGGCTGAAACGTTTTTCTATTCAAGTCTGGGGAGGTCGCCATACTCTAATACTCACCCACGTTCTACCGAAGAAATCGATGTTTCTGGGAATGAGGCCCACATTCGTAGATTCATGAATATATGACATCCGCTCGTGTCAACAGACCACCAAGCTATGAATAACGCTCATTCTCCACAATATCTTAACGTTTTTAACTAGGGCCTCACTAAATGAGGAACGTCATTTACTAGTAAAATAGCAGACAGTATTGTGAGAATAGTATTAAAATAACGAATGCAGTTTGGGTTAGAATAACCAAATTTTCGAATAGAGATGGAAGAAGAATGGAACGAAACGTAAAAAATAATCGAAGAAGTTTAATTAAATAGGCCTCATAGCTCTTGCCCTGAACCACCGGGGGTGCACCGAGACCGCAAGGGACAACCACGAAAGGAACGTAAAACAAAAATGTGCTTTTCTCAGACAAATACAGTTCAACTTCCAATATGCAAAGGAGATCAATCTTGTCCGCTTTCTCGGCTTCAAATCGTGAAATAAACTACCCAATCCTACTATTAAAAGAAGTTCACTAGTAGGTACGTTCCTGAAAACTTTTTATGTTCAACTGGAAATGTTGGGGAGGAGAGGAAACTTCAATCTATTCTTTTACGAACCTGTAAAAAAGAACTTGGACACAATCAGCACCCATATTTCGTTGAAACACACACATACACACAACCCCTTCAAATCAGTAAAAAACGCGAGGAAAAAAATGAGTTTCATTTTTACGAATATAAGATGAAACTACTTAGGTTTTTGCCCGCAACTTTGAAACTAACTTTTGGAACTAAATTAATTTTAGTTTCAACAGTAGAAACGAAAATTAATTTCGTATTTTCTGTCCTTATCAATCAAGAAAGTTAAAATTTGAGATGCTTTTCAACGTAACACTTTAAAGAACTGCAGGGCTTCGTGAGCTTTTGGTATCAGCCTCTATTTCGTACAAAGGGACTATATAGTATGGATTGGAGTTCACGGAATTACTCTTAATTATTTAAATGAACGGCAAAGGCAAATATACAAAGATAATACAAAACAAGTTGATAAATTACAACATGATATAAACAAAGCAATGGGATAAGAATGGATTCAAAAATACAATAAATCCCTGAAAACCTCAAAAAAAGTCAAGGCGGCCTAAATTTGTACTCTTTTTGAAGAACACTCCACGAGGAATCGAATGAGCCCTTCCCCAGGTCCGTAGGCCAAACTATTCTCGATCTATGGCCCGATTTATGGTGCCAACATTCGCGTTATTTTGGTTTATTATTGTTTTTGTGTTGATATCAGTAACCTAGTGACATAGTGATGTAGTAATGTGGATACTGGAGTGAACTCCTAAAAGGCTTTGTACCGATACACGAGTTGAAGCATTCTGATTTATATTTAAAAAAAAAAAAAAAACCGCTGCAAATTCTTTCACCGGGCTTTATTATTCAATTGGCTTGCGTTCATGATTTGAATTTCTACTAAGCATTGGAGTGTGCGTGTTTCACAGGTGATAGAACGATTATTGAGTTTCAGGAGATATGCATAGAGCACGTAAATCTGTTCTCGACCAAAATACCTATTTGGATTGATCAGTTGATCATATTTGGGTGCCTCCTGAAATTCAATAATCGCTCTATCACCTGTGATTTTTATGAAGTTATTTGATATAATTATGAAACGAATTCAGTTTCCGATTAGATTGGCATTTGCAATGACAATCAACAAATCTCAAGGACAAACGATGTCTATTGTGGCTTCGATTTGAGTACACCATGTTTTTCACACGGGCTCTGTACGTAGCATGCTTTCGAGTAGGGATGGCCATCGATAGTCGATAGTATCGAAAATCGAAATATCGATATTTTCCTCCGATACATCGATATTTTTGGTTTATTATTCAATAATAAACCATTGTAATTGCTCTTGAAAAAAAAAATGTCAAACCCCCTGAAAATTTCATGGTTCATGTTTCAAAGGGTGTAGAATCCAAATCTGCAATTTTTCCGTCCGTCCGACGCACGCACAATTTCCCCCAAACGGCTGGAGCAAAAAATTTTCAGGAAATTGAAATTTTCAGGAAAAATCAATATTGGTCCGATAACGCCCCAATTCTTCAGCCAGCACTCTCACTTAATTTAAAGTGACCTTTAAGGGTTGTCAAAGTTTTGTGAACTCCCTGAAAACCTTAAAAAAAGTCAAGTCGGCCTAAATTTGGACTTTTTTGAAGAACTTTCCACGAGGAATCGAATGAGCCCCTTCCCAGGTCCGTAGCTCAAACCATTCCCGATGTATGGCCCGATTTATGGTGCCAATATTTGCATCCACATTCACTACATCACTAGGTTACTGCAATCAAAACAAACACAAGAGTTTTTTTTTCTGATCGCAGTAACTTAGTGATGTAGTGAATGTGGATACTGGAGTGAACTCCTAAAAGGGTTCAAGTGACAACACGGTCATGCCGAATGATCTGTGATGGAAAAATGTAATCGCGTTTCTTGAAACTGCTACGGCTAAGCATAAATTTAGCTACAAGGGTGTCCTCTGAGCATTGCAAGCAAATCGTCTCAATCATTGGAAGAGAAAACTAAACCCCTGCAACGGCTTCTAGTTATCTATCTTAGCCTTCAACCTGGCAGTGGGAAGCTTTAATCATTATGAAGCTGGACCACTATTTCAACTACAGGAGGCCGATGGTAACCTCGGGGCTAATCCTTATGAGAAATAGAAAACTTTGCTGAGAGACATTAGCAAATGGAAAACTCGGTCGACAATCCTTCTATTCTATTTTTCCAACTCCTTACCCAAACATATTCTCATTTTCCTCGTAATTTCTAAATCATCAAAAACAGGTCCCTATCAAAATCAATAGCTGCTCCGACCCACGTAACTCTAAGAAATCCCAAACGAAAAATGTCTGAGTCAGCATTCAGAATGATACTCAAATATAAGTCTGACACTGTATGGTCTCTTGTCCAGGGTCAGCAGCCATCATGCTGATGTAGGTATTTATTTATAGATATGCTGACTGAAGTAGTACTTGAATTGGTGATGTCCAATGAAATCTGGAGGTATGCTCAATTGAGAAGCTTACTTTCAAAAGGAAACACGTCGTTTTTTCAAAATTGATTTTTTTTTTTTTTTTTTGCATTTTTTATTCTGTAATAGAGGTGATACCGTTATTTCCAAATGTTATGTCCAAATCTGGACATTTCCTTGCCTAAACCCGGCCTAAAAAATTAGTTATCGTCAAAACAGATCCCGTTCATTTTCATCAGCCTGCTTGCTTCAAAAGGGAACGTGTTTCTTCTTACTGGGTATATGAGCATCAACTGTTGACATCAAAAGGGGTTATGTCCAAAGGGGTCATGTCCGTTCTGCAGTTTGACAAGCTGGACATATTGTATTGCCCCATTCGTCCATTTGACGGCAGCACCGATATGACAAAACCTGTCTCCAGAACATGCTCAACAGAATACACAGATGGCAGCTAATGGCTCTTAGGCACGCCGTGTTTGTTTTGGGCTACGTACCAAAATACTTGATTAGTTTGTTGTAATGGGTGACACTGTTGCCGTCCTCAAGCAGGCCAATGCTAAAAACTTTTCATTTTACAATTTTGATGATTTTAGGCGCCTTTTTTTACATTTTAAGATGTTTTTATTTTTTATTTTTGAGAAGAAAGTTTTGGTTTTAAGCTCTACGCAAGGCCAGGTGGCGATACTCTGCACAATGTTTTCAAGTTAGGGGATTGGGTACCTGTTTTAAGGGTACTATTTATTCAACAATTTCGTGGATTTTATGCGTCTTGTTTTCGCATTTTGCGATGTTCAAGCTCATTTTTATAAAAGTGTTACTTCTGATTTGTGAGAAGAAATTTTTGGTTTTAAGCTGTATGCAAGGTCAGACGCTATCTGAAAACAGAAATTGTGTCAAAACATCAAAACAATAAAAATAATAAATTACTAAAAAACGTACCTGCGTCATTCTAAAATTATGGGTGATTTCATGTCACAAGCCCTTGCCTGCCATACTATTTGTGCTAAAAATTCGGAATTTTTTCGAGTGTTTAAAACCTTGGTCTGTACATAAATCCACGAATTTTGAGTCAAATAGCTAATTAGGAATTTAATTACATTTAATCAACTACCTAATTTCTCACAACCTACAACTGTCACAAGGTGTTGCTTCGGTAACAGGGCTGCAACATGGCTTCTCCCGGCTTCTTGTTTGTATTCCGTCGGTTTTGATTTGCGTTTCCGAAGATTGTTGAGTGTAATAAATCATGTGCGTGTTTTATTACGTTTTCACAACCTATAATAATGCTATTCCTCCAGAAGCTGGCCAATTTCGGTAACACCAGTGAGTCAACATTAATGTCAAGTTTGATATTACGTTGTTTCCATCCAGTAATCCGCCACACAGTTATTATTGAAGCTCCGAACTTGAAAATGACTTCAAAAGGGAACATGTCCACAGTTTTGCACCAAAACAGTCCATTATGTCCGTTATCGAAGTGTCATTGTACTACAGTAAACCTGAGACAAGAGATCCAAATCATTTTCATGCCCATAAAGGGATTAAAAGAAAGCAATCTGGCTTTTTTTTTTTTAAATCGACACTTTCTTTAAATGAAAAAACAAATTTCCCCACAAATTTGTGAAAATGGACATCTTTTGAAAGTAAACTTCTCAATTGTTCTTTTCGTTCACTAAATCATTATTTTAACTCAGTGGTGCGACGCGTTTTCTAGGTAATTTACTAAATGGAAGGTTCATCAATAAATCACATAACGATTTAGGATTTTGATTCTAACATCGGAGACAAACGAACGATATGAGGACTCGAAAAGCTTTCTTCTTTCCAGACACTCGGTGGACCCGTCAACTCTCTGAAGCCAGCAGAAAGGTTACGGAGGGAAATAGTATACCATAGGTTTACACTATCAATGACAACTCATTCGTCACTTGTGCTCCGAGCAAAGTACCGGAACAGCGTCCACTTCTTTTTTTGGGTAGTCACTCAGAAGTTAGGATACGTCAGGCCTATTAAAGCACACTTTACACCACCCGTGTCTGACTGCCGATTCCCGTTCATGGTCCCGATTTCTCTCCCTCTCATCCTGACAGAGCGTCGCATTTACCCGTTCTTTGGCGCCTGAACCCCGACCAGTTCGATGCTGATCTTCCCTTGTTCTTCATTGAAGCGTCAAACGTGCATTCAAATGGCTCCGTTTTTAACAAAGCAGCAATCTGTGGGTGTCACGTTAACTACTTCGGCCCATGAGTAGGAGTGAAAGAGGATATGGACGAAAAAGTCAACATCATACGACCAGGATTCAGAAGATATTAGGAATTTCTTGCGAATGACACCTGAGGTTTCCTCAAATTTGCTAAACTTGTTGAGGCCTCATATTTAGAAAAAAACACGATTATGCTGCGTGCTGAAGAACGGTTGAATGCCATGTTTGAATTGGAGAGACCATCCTGGTAGATGAGCACGTTCCGTTCACTTGGAGAAGCGGAGGGGGCCGGGTCTGTTTCCACCCTTCCGCCCGAAAACTGATGGAAATCTCTCCCGACCTCCCGTCCTGGTCGCCTATTACGTTTGCGTTTACCGGTGTAACACCATAATATTCATCAACGATTTAATCTTCCTAACTTATTGATTACACATTAGCACATCAAAAATAGCTGAATCCATGGTTACCAAAACTGTCTCTTATTAAAACTGTTAAAGATTACAAAAATGAAAATCAGTTCATTAGATAGGCTTGTAGGTAACGTGGAGTGGTTCTAGCACGGGAACCTTCGAAGTTCTTGTTGAGCTTGACTTTGAAACTGTTCTGGTTCAACTTCCTGTTCTTGCTGCTCTCGTACGCTTGGTTGTATGGTTGTGCATGAATCCATCATGAACGGCAATATGATGCTGACTGTCAAATGATGTTCTGGTACCGAGTCTGGAACAGGAGCGAATCTGACTGAATTCTTGGGAACTTCTGACTAACGTAATTCGTTCTATCATCATAGTGTCTCTTGATTTTCCCCTTTTTATTGTCCAGTCTTACCTAGGAATGTAGCTTAAAAAATTTCTAAAAAACTACTCCAAAGTCCCAGGTTTCCTTATTGCCAGAATAATTTCGACTTGTGACTCTGTCTCCCACACTTAGTTGTCGCACCCTTTGTGTTGGCTCAATATGTTTGGAGTGCTTGATTGGTCACAATGCATCTAACTCGCAGCGGAAGTCACGTTGGAGATAGAGTTCTGCTGGACTCTTGTTGCATGCTAACGGTGTTGCTCTATATCGAAAAACGACGTTTTAAGGTTCCTCTCAGTAATACCGTTAGTTGAAGGATGTCCTGGGGAGATGAACTTTTGAAAAATGCCGTTTCTTTCACAACAAGACCTGAAATATTCACTCACGAAAATGGAAGCATTATCGCCCCCCAAAACGTGACCAGGAGCACTAGTTTTCACAACTGGATTTCAGGGTTTCACTGAGATCGGGCCCGACTTCTGGTCCAAAATCCGGTCGAGTAATTTTTATTATCAGGTACCTTTTTTCATTTTGGCCAGGGGGTGCACATGCGCCTGTGCTCCGGTCAGCAGCCAGGTTTTGAATGGTCTAAAACGGATCGGTATTTATTTTTTCTCACGTTTGGGTTCTCACACATCCCAATGGATTAATTCTAACAGGCGCATCTGCACTACTGAGGAGGCGTTACTCCAGAAATACGTCTCCGAACTGGCGGCTGTCCAGAAGCAAGATGAATACTATACGAATATGCTAGCCATAACGCTGTCCTCCCAGCTTCTATTCAATTAGAGGAATCCTTTTTTTTTTGCCCGTGCTTTATTTGAATTTGTTGTAGTAAATATCACTGTTGATGCTACACAATTGTGCTATCAGGCCATCTCCCACGCTTCAATCAGTTGAGGAGAACACGAGGAAGCATTATTTTTGCCAGTTTTTGTTTTATATCGAAAAATTTTAGGTGGATTTCCACCCGTTTCCGAGTGTACCTGTCAAGCACTGTCTCAATCTGTACAGCCCAGTTCATGCATACCTTTGTGTAATAATTTACAGCGAAGCTTTGTTTTATCCCAAGTTTTTGTGAACAACTGAGTCGAAAACCTTAAATGATTTGAAGCGGCGAAAAGTAAACGGTTCGTTCTAAGCGTAAAAAACGAAAGGGTAGCTCAGGTTGTTTTTACAGTCGGATTCCCCCTTTTTCCCCTTCAACTCCGAATTCGTTCCATAAGAATCCTCCAGTCTGCTGTTTTCATTCGATTAGGACAAAGAAAAGCCGCTGGTTCGAACAAAAAGACGAGAAAATCTGCGAAACGGTTTTGAAATCGAAAGCTAGAACGTGAGGGAATGTGATCAAAAAGAACGTGAGCAATTGGCTTGGCCAACTCATCCTCAAACATGTACAACTTATTGAGTCCTCCTTTGGATACATTATTGAAATTATTGTGTGTTCTAGCAGGTTCTCGACCAACTTTATTCATACCTTTTTTTTTTTTACCACTAAATCCCTTGTGGGCCCAATGTGGCTGGAGAAGGAGGTCGTTGCCTCCCACTCCTTCCCAGGCACATTTGACTGCCCGATCTGGGCACCCTACCGAACAAAGCACTCTACGTCTAGTGTACAGCACTTGCACCCATTGCCAGAAACTGCCTGGAACCCAAGCACTAACTGCTTGGTAATTACTGGTTAGGCATTGACATCCCAGTCTGTTGTGACGACCTAAAGTCGTCGACCCCAGCCAAAACTGGAAGGTCCACCCTACCCCACCTCGCGTTGGGGAATGAGAGGAGAGTCTGAACCTCTCCCGTTTTAATAACCCGAGGCGAAAACGCTATTTTGCCAGCACAGGGCAGTGGCAGATAACATGACACGCAGTCTCATCCTCTGCCCCATAGAACTGGCAGAGGGTGGTGTCAGATTTTCCCATTTTGTGGAGATGGTATCTAAGTGGACAGTGCCGCGTTAAGAGCCCCCTTACTATACGTATCCCCCTTCTTCCAATGCTGAGCAGCTCGTTAGCGCTCTTCCTGGAGAAGTCAATAAATTGCTTTGCCCACCTCTGCCCCCTAACACGGAGCCAGCAGGGTACTCTTCTTACTCCCACTTCTCGAAAGCTCCCCCCGAAGAAAGCTCTGTACTGTCCAGGAAGGGTTCTGGACCCACCAGGAGAGAAGCAGCGGCCTCTCTCATTCATAGCCTTACTTCAAACATAAATGTAACACATGGGTTGTATTGTGTTTTTGCATCGAACAAGCTTCAGCCAAGGCCTGAATTCTAAAAGCCGTAACACGATTTAAAAAAAGATTTAACCAGAAGACAGTACTGTGCTCCAGATAGCACCATCAGTTAACTAGGGGATCGGTCAATCCACCCCAAGCGATTTCCGTGGGTAATTTGTTTCTTTAGCCAATCTATTATATTGGAAACACGGAAAATGTTTTTGATATAAAATTATACATATATATTTTACAACTTGAACTCTAGAACGACCAATTGAGTAATGCGTGGGATACGAGATTTTCTTCTTAAACATCTTGTTGTTTCCAAGGCATGAAATGATAAATAACAAATTAATAATATAATGTGAGTGACTTCTAACACAATCAGGTCATTGCTTACTTAAATGCAGAATGAGCTCAAATGATCTATAGCTCAAATTCGAAATGAAGCCCCTACGGAACATGAATTTGCCATATAATTTGTGATGAATGTTGCTAGTTCCTCCTTCCTGATTCTTGAAACTGCTGCTTCTAAGCTAAACCTCTGGGTACCGCAGCCATTAATCGCTTCAGCTCTTGAAGGAACTAAGCGACTAGTCAACATCAGAGATGGGCAAAATGTAATTACCACAGTTACCTAGTAATTCATCCTTGTAGTTTGCAATTAAAACCTGAAAATTACAATTACATAGCTCAGAAAAGTAGTTGTAATTCAGGTCCCAATTACACGAGGGATTACATTTTGGATGCATGTAATTGCAATTTCGATTTCATGGAACTGTAATTTACTTATCAAAGTTGATCAATTAATCTTTGTGAAAAATGGAATATCCTGGATAAGTGGTTCAACTTGGATAAGTGATTCAATCTGGATAAGTAGGATGAACTGGATGATTGGAGTGATCTGAACAAGACTGAGTGATTCAACCTGGATCCGTGCAAGGACCTGGATAAATGGTTCAACCTGAATTAGCAGAATAACCTGGAAAATTGGAATGATCTGAACAGGACTTAGTGATTCAACCTGGATAATTGTATTGAATTTGGTAAGCGGTTCAACCTGGATAATTGCAAACACCTGGAGCAGCTGTAAGGGAGCACGAGTCAGCCAAGCTCCGAATGGAAGGAATTGGCACAGATAATACAGCGTTTGATTCTATCTGGGTCCAAAGAATGAACCAATGAGAGCGGTGCGAAATAAAGCGCCCAAAGTTTTAGGGAGCACATCTAGTCGCCTGCTCACCCTCTAGAATGCGTGCATCTTATCACCAAAACACACTCTTATCCTATTACCAGATGATTGTCCCCAACCTTTCTGACTGGACTGTGTTA
Organism: Creontiades dilutus; assembly: GCA_031894815.1. Lineage (NCBI taxonomy): Eukaryota > Metazoa > Arthropoda > Insecta > Hemiptera > Miridae > Creontiades > Creontiades dilutus. The sequence goes on from JAVIWC010003945.1 coordinate 154,719, forward strand.
GCTGTAAATACGCGACGAATATGGAAAAGTTCTATGAAAAGTGAGTTCACTAAATTGTCGGTGGAGCAATGATTGATAATTCGCAATACAGGGCACCCAATGCCAGTATTGACAGGACGGCAACAAACCCCAAAGGCAAGCAGAAATCGTTCCATGATTCGCAAATTCAACCCTCGAAAAGGTAGACTGGCTCTGCGAATGTGAGGTAAGTAATGAACTTTTCAGCTTTCCTTGTCTTCTTTGCTGCAATAATAGGAATGAAGCTTGGGTTAAAGATGGAATTGGGCTTTCACATCTACGATGGTTCTTGCTGGGCAGATATGAATTTCAACCGTTGCAAAAGTTGGTTTTCTGAAGTTGGACAATCATTTCAATTTTGTTGACATTTTATGTCTTTACTTTGCTACATAAACTCGAAAATGTAAAGCGGAAAGCGTCACAAAAAAATCGTCACGAAAATATTTCTGATGGTTTTCGCTTACAACCGATTCGTTGCTGCGGATCATTATCTTCGACATTTATGATCGTAGAAAACTCGTTCACCACTCATTTAAAAGCTGTTGATTTAATTAATCTTGTTACGTTAACCCCTGGACATTCGGAACCTCAGTGACCACTCGATGGAACCATATTGTTTACTAACTGTGACAGTGTCGGAGCAATGAGTCAACACGATCGCGAATTCAATTAAGTACCCACGGGTGGTACGAAGTACGTGGTGTGTGTGCGGGAGGGTGTGCAAGACATAAAATGTCCCTCGTGGTTGCGTACTTGTACGAAAGCTGTTTGTTCGGGCTCCAAATTTCAATTTTTAATAGATGCAGTTTTTGAGGTTTTTAGGGATTTTACAAAACTTTGACAACCCTTAAGTGGCACTTTAAATTAAGTGAGAGAGCTGGCTATAGAACTGGGGCGTTCTCGGACCAATATGGTTTGGGTGAAAGAAGAAGAGGGCGAGAGAGGCAAGATAGACAAATTAAGTTGCAAAACTATTCAAAAAATTGTAATTTACTAGATAGGTACCCACTTATTACAAGCTTTTATTTTTTGAATGAAATCGATTTTAGTTATACACTATTAACGAAACTATAATTTACTTAACTACATTTTATGATTTTTTTAAAGGTATTTACGTGTCAATTAGTGAACTTCTTTCAAAGGTAGGATTGAGTCGTTTGTTCAATACTTGAAGCCGAGAAAGTGGACAAGAATCTCATTTGCATATTGGTAGTTGAAATTTGAATTTGAAAAGCACATTTTTGCCTCACGTTCGTCACATTTTGCCTTCGTGGTTGTCCCTAACGGTCTCGGTGCACCCCTGGGCTTTCTGGGCAGTAGCCGCCACTGATGGGGGCAGAATTAAAGAACGCCCTTCGTCACAATTCCCTCATTTTGGTTTGATAACATATCGTCGAAAATTCTGTTCCATATACTTACAGGACAATATTCGTTCAACGATAGGGGTATTAATTTTTTCTATTCAACATACGTGATATTTAGCTAGACAGGTTCTCGCATACATGTCTGTTATGACACATATTCTCACCAACTATAATTGTATGCAGTTTTCAGAAACAATACGAAGTACAAAAACGTTTCTCTAAATGACAGTATCTACGTAATGGAGAATATCCAGATTTCATAGCATATGTCTATCCTGTTGTTAACGTTTAACGTACCTATGTTAAATGTTTTAATATCAAAAGTTTTCCCCTGGAAACCCTTGGATTTGTTTTTCGAAACTTTGGTGCCCTTCGGTACTGCATTTTCGAATCAAAGTTTCTCCCATCCTTTCGAAATTTTGAAAATATGATTAGGAAACCATCAGTCTCAACTCTTCAACTTTTCTTAAAGTTAAAATAGAACAAAAAATAACCTAATGGTCGTCATAGCTTTCAAAAAATTGAAAGAGCGTAGGTACTGAATTTTCTGACTATGAGATGCATTACTACCTACTACCCTCCACTATTTATGATCAGCCAGGTGGTTTCGAGAAAGTGGTGGAATCATTTTTCTATTTAGGTAGGAGTCTGGTCGCTCGCACCTCTTAAATGGAAAAATATCCTAAATCCTTTTAGTACACTATTGATCAGTAGGACTGAATACCGCTATTCAAGCTCTAACCGTTTCTAGAGAGTACCTGGAAGTTGATTGGTATTATGGACAGAACTAAAGTAGTTCGCCAGGGAAAAACTTTATAAATACGCCCCATTTTTAACTACAAAACCCATTAAGTACATTGATGTTTTTATCCTCTATTTTTACTTTTTGAAATGTGAAAGAGTGGAATATAATGGTGTCAAAACATATTTTCAAAACTAAAAACGGATGGTTTGATAAATTAAAATCGTAAATTCACAATCTTATAGGTGATAAAAACTCCAGATTTGAAAGCATTCTGACTATGAATCCAATTGATAAGAAAACAGTTTTTGATGATACGATCCATCCAACTATTTTAACGGAGGCTTCTCTACAATTTTCTTACCTACAATATATTCCAATTTGTTTGTATTGTAACGAACATGAAATACCTTAATACTTGGTTGGGAAACCAAAAATAAAATACGGATAACGTCCATAAAACCGGAATACTGTTACATAATTTGATGTAATGAAAAGTTGATAAATCTAAGGCACCCCAATACTTCAGATAGTTCAACATTCGCTTTTATAGAAGGTAGGTAGAGGGGGGAAATACCCGCAATTTTTAGTTTGGCATTTTTCCAAGGAAAGGAAAAAATCAAATTGCTGAGTTTTTGTTAAAAATTCAAAGGTATGAATGTTGGTTGAGCTTCCAGAACAAAGGGAACCTGGTGAAACCAATTGATGCTTGGGAATTCAAGTTCTACTTTGAACAAAATGTGCGGCGCTTTGGGCCCGGGATTGGTGCAAGTTCACGCAGATCGTGGCTTCACTCCGCTTCAAGGTTATGAGGAATTCGACTTTGAAAAACAACGAATAAACTTTAAAAAAAAACTGTTTTAGAAAGAAGAAACCCTTCTTCAACTTCGGATTTGTAAAAATAGGTAGTAACACTTATTCCAAGATATGGAGTCAGGTAACTCGCTGTACTCGCCTAGTACCAATTAATTTTAATTAAATTATTCTAGCTCCCCCATAAACGACCCCAACGTTTGCTTTCGCAGTGTAGGTGTAGGAGACGTGACAAGTCCACTTACTCATAAGGCTACGGAAATTGGGTCCTTTTATAACGTGGATACATGTTCCTTTTGTGGTCCGTGTTTGCACCATTTTCACACTCCTTAAGTGTGGATACCTCAAATGTAACAACTGTTGATGGGGGATTTGGTACAGGAAATTGCAAACCTGGATGATGAGGCTCATCCCTTCAAGTTGCCCTTTGAAACAGTTAGGACCAATATTGAAATAATTGAACTGAAAGAAAATGAAATATAACATGAAAACATGGAAAAAGAAACTCAACAGATTTTCTCCGCCCCCGTTGATCAAATCTGCAGGATTTTTTGGGAGAGACTTTACTTTAATCAAGGAGAGACTATTGCATAATCGGACTAAGTCACTCACGACGAAGTTGTGGAAAATCATTTCAAATAAAAACGGAGTAAGATAGAACGTTGTCTATATTTCCACGAAATATAGACAACGTTCTATCTTACTCTGTTTTTATTTGTTGCCTGGTGGCCGGAATTTTAACTGCACGGATTCCTTCCAAAAAGCCCTTGCTTGTCTTTGCCTTGAACTACGTTAAAATAAACAATATTCATGATTGCAATATAGGTAGATATACTTGCTGTAGGTAAGTGAGTATGATATAAGTAAATTAACTTGCAAACATATAATTGAATTATGTAATCTGCTGGACGTCGAGCAGGAATACACTGCGCTACGCCAAGGGATTTTTAAAAAAGAGCGGCAAACACAAGGGCACTGCAGTCCGTCGGGTTTTTGTAAACGTCACTACAATCATGAGACGTTGTCATTCCAGTTTGATTGTTAGAAAAAGGAATTTAAAATTCATGAAAGGCCCCACGCTGAGGAGGTCCACAAAAAAGATTGATTTTGACGGGGGGAAGCAAAACAAAAGGCTCGTAATCGTGTTTATGGTGCAGTAAGTGGGACGGGAACTGATTAGTGGTGTCACGCCTTATCACACACTGATAAATGCCGAAAACAAAATAGGTCGTCGTAACTATATGAATATATTCTAGCTTATAATGGCAGTTTGATGAGTTAACTATTGAAAAAGTAAGGACGTTTACCTTAGCTACTTGGAAGTTATCGGGTCGGAGCGTTTCAACGATCTCTTGGTCATTGCGCTGCTGCTGGGTCACGGAAGACCGTAAACCATCGAGAACACCTTTGAAAGTGAACTTTTTCATTTCTCCTGATAGCAGGATATATCCATCTAACGAAAATAAACACGTATAGAGACGAAAAACTGTCAACACATGTCCGAAACACGAAAGTACTTTATCAAGATGCGGCTGTTGAGAGGCGTAGTATGTCAACTGTGTCAACCTCTATCGGTCAACAGGTACGTGAACGATGATATCCCCTTGAAGGAGAGGCCTCGATCAACGCCTGGGTTACTGAGACCGGAAATCCACCGCTCGATAACACCGAGGAAAAACGGTCTGGGGGAAAAGGGCCCGAAAAGCTCAAGCGATCGAACGAAAACTCCGCCCCAAACACCGAATACCCGAAGAGGGAAACGTCCGGGCGACCGAACGGAACGGGAAAAATCCCCGGGTCTTCCACTAAAGGTCGAAATAAAACGAAAAAATAACAATCTCTCTGAGGATCCTCGAAAACTGTTGATCAATAACTTGCTACGTCCGTGCTAACAGCTGGAGTGACAGTGATCTTTTTTACCTGGAAGTAATTCCAGGCTGCGACCGTAGATGGCAGTAGCGTACAGGGGGGCGGCCGTGCCTGGGCGCACTCACGCAGCCTCGCCGACAACGGCCGAACTTGGCCGAGTCCGCCCGAACTCTTGACGGTTCTTCCCTCGATTCCCCGGGGTTACGACCGATTAACTGGGTATGCCCTGGGACAACACCCCACAACCCCCGCCCCTCTTTCTCTGCCATAAGACTCTTCCACAGCCTACGTAGTTTGCAAGAAACGAATTTTCTCGAAGCAAAAATATGCGATTATACCGCAATATACCTGTAAATTGGTATTTCATCGACCAATAATGAGGATTTAGTAAATATAACTACCTATAGCCTACTGATGAGAAAACGTTACATTTGACGAGATGCTTTTTAGCGATTTTTTTGAAGTGAAAACTTCTTTAGGCGCGCTTAGGACTTTTCTTGTATGGGCATTGAATGAGGCTGAGCCGTCAGAAGAGGCTGGACCCTGAGCTGTGTTGCGCACTACTGCTAGCGCTAACTCGCGACCCGACGGTAAATCTATTCCTCTGTTGATCAGCAGAGATTTGAATTCACCTGCAACTCACGCGCTGAGGAAAAATAAAGAAGGCGACCAAGTGGTTCTGAGAACGAAAATGAGGGCAAGGGGATAGAGAGTTGAACACAGAAAGCAGAAATGAAAGGTTCATTGATTCCAAATGAATTGATCAATTTTTTCTTTAAGTATTTTATTGTTAGGATGGAGCGTTTTTTCTTCAAAATCTTATAAAGCACCGGGAAGAAACGCACAATCCTAAATTAATGCACCAACGAACGATCGTACCTCACTATTCTGACAGTCTTCATACATAGGTACACTGTGGAAATGCAAAAAATTAAGAGTTTTGTGAACTCTAAGTGTGGAACCTACATGACTTTCCCTTTTTTGAACGCTGAATCTCGTAGAGCTATTCATTACTAATTTGAAACGATTCAAATGGAACAATTGCCGAATTTGGTTATGAATTTTCTTCCTTATCTACCTACCAAGAAGTTAAAATTCCCCGAATAATGAAACAGAGGCAACAAAAACTAACAATTCATCCAACCATAGAAAATCATAGATCCAATATTCTTCAAGGAAAACCGAAACCAAGAGGGAGACGAGAGGGAAGACAAAACTCCTGCAAAAATATTTGATATAAGAAACGTATATTATTGAAACATTTTCATATTGTACAGGGTGTCCAGCGTATGATCCGAAAAACTTCGCACGTGTGTTCTACAACTAGATTCCAACAAAAAGTGCCTCCTAGCGTTCTTTTTTTTAGAGGCTTCGTTTTCGAGATATTTCACTTTCAAGATGTTTTTCGTGTTTTCGGCCTTACGTCACTAAAACGGCCGTAACTCCGGCGTTTTCAAAGTACTTGCAAATCTAAGTATGCCGTTGGAAAGAGCATTGAATTTCCGATCGTTTCAGTCTTTAACAGTAATTTTTTCAAGATAACTAAAGGGTGAAAAATACTCACCATGCGGGGATCTGATCCGCCAGAACCACCGTGACCTTCATTGAGCGGTCGACTCCATTTGCAGACGAGCGACCCTCTGCATCCGCGAGAACGGGGGATTGTCCTTCGCTCTTGGAAGTTGGATGTCCATAATGGCTTGCAGAGGTTTTTCAAATTTACCCTCTATCCACCCTCCCCCCACCAGTCATCACAATATGGAATTTTGAGGACAACATATTTTTTGAGCCTCAAGAAAAATGAGGTCAAAATACAGGAGATATGCATAGGGCACGTAAATCTGTTCTCAACCAAAATACCTATTTGGATTGTTCAGTTGATCATAATTGTGTGCCTCCTGAAATTCAATAATCACTCTATCACCTGTGACACACGCACACTCCAAAGCTTAGTAGATATTCAAATCATGAACGCAAGACAATTGAATAATAAACCCCAGCGAAAGAATTTGCAGCGTTGTCCTGAAAATTTCAGATTTTCTGATTTTTCCTGAAAATTATCAGAATGCTTCAACTTGTGTATTGGCTACAACACCTTTGAGGAGTTCACTCCAGTATCCACATTTTGTGTAAACTAATAAGTTTTTTTCGCCTTTAAACATGAATCTCTCCATGAAATCGCTAAGCAACAGTACACTAGATCGCTAGAAACCTGACTGAATTTCCAGGAATTCCAGTATCATATATTTACAGTACCTAGTATTGCAACATCCACGACCCCCAGGTCGGGAACACTGCAACAAGGGGGTAATCGGACAAAAATCCCCTAGGGCGGACAAAAAAATCCCCAACTTCGGAAACTAGGGCTGAATCACAGAATAGGTAAAGCATCTATTTTTCCAACTGATCTATACTTTACTAAAAGGATTGATATAGGATATTTTTTTGTTTTTGAAATGCGAGCGTAGCGAGCATCCACAACAGCAAACTAGACGATAGGATATTACTGTCATTTTTCAAACGGGGATTTTTTGTCCGGGGTGGGCTAAACGCGAGGATTTTTTGTCCGGGGATTAATTGTCCGCGATGCAACAAAGGGTACCTACTACTGGCGAAGTGGGACCAGCTGCATCCGACCTAGGTAAATACATATGTTCGGACGAATATGAATTTCATTCATCATTATTTCTTACAGATATTCCCTTTCATATTATGAAATGGTAGGAAACAAAAGGGAATATCAGTAAGGAATAACGCCTAATAAAATGAAAACATTTGAAAATAGAAAAGGAAATGATGACTGAGATAAGAGATAACTGCTAGATGTCAAATAACAACAGTGCAGCGCTCTCGGGGGAGTATACATAACTACAGGTTTCATTATACCTAACGCAGACTGCCGGCTGGTGAGGGAACCCGGCTCTCTGATACGCACCGTCGAGCCCCTGTGAACCGTCGATCCGAATATGCGTCGCGTCTCCGGTTGGATTCGGGGAACTGCGCCACGGACCCCTTCCAATCCAAACATGAACCAAGAAGCAAGTCGACATTGTACCCTGCAGGTCCCGCTTCCCTAGCAACCGCCTAGCAACGGACCCTCAATCCACAACTTTTAGATTTCTTATTCATCTTCAACATCACCCATATAATTAAATATATTAGTTTCAACATTAGTTAATAAGTATTAGTTTACCATTGAATTACATTAGTTTAGGTAGAATTCACTATCACAGTCGTGTCTTCGATGCGAGGGTTTTGGGCCTCTTATTTCTGTTGAGATTAGCGATGCCCTGTGAACCATCGATCCGAAAAGTTCGTTCGAAGGGATCTCCAGTTGGCCAGCACTAGTAATTTAGAACATAAGTACCGACTTCAGAAGGCTGAGGGAGAGCATGTGTGACGCTAGAAGGGCACTGTTACCGGCGGCACCTCGATCATTTGAGGAAACAATTGTACACCTTAGAGAATCGGATGTTCAAGTGGGTAGTGACATACCCATTTTCAATGAATTTTCTCAGTTTTTGAAATAAATGTTCAAGTAATTTTACCTACATATGTGGATTACATATTCTGAGGACAAGGACATCATGGCCTATCTTACCGGCATGAGCAATCGGAAGGGAGAAGAATGTAACGAAGAATGATGAGAAAGTTTCTCAGAGAAACACTTGAGCTTACACCCATCAATACACACCTTAAACACCCATTTCATTTCGTTTTTCCCATGGGCCCAAACCCCTTGCATTTTCGGGTTGCGTCGTGAAGATTGGGGGGAATTCGTTATAATATACAGGTAAACCCGTACATTCACCCTCTTCTACGATCCATAGGATTATGAATTTGGTAAAATTGGTACGTAAATTAAGTGTGAGTAGGAAATATTCAAGCAGCATGCAGGTAGGTACCTCTTAGACGAATGTTGTTCAACAAGATGAGCGTAGAAGAAATCATGATGATATAAAACATTTCACCATACACTTCACAGCGCCATCGATTGCCTTTCACCTACACATCCGATCGCGAAAACCCGTACCGAATTCGCAGGAAAATCACTTTGGAAGCATTTTGCAGTGAACACTAAACACGAAACAACCTAACACAAGCGCGACGGAGGACTGAAGCAGGGTAGCGATGGGTATCCATACCCGATATTTCAAAACATCGATACTTTTGTATCGATACTGGTCCCACCGATATTATCGAGTATCGATACTTCAATTCCGATATTTCGAAATATCGGCAAATTTTTTCTCACTAGCATAAAAAAATTGGTTTTAATATTTTTCTTAGGTTGATTTTCTTACTAGTAAGATAACTAACCAACCAATCTTTGGACACTTGTAATGGAATCTGGAATGTAAAATAATAGTGGCTTTAATATTAGAAGGAAAACAAGAAGTAGGAAGGCAGCAGTAGGAGGCTATATTAAGGGTATAGTACCCACTGTTACTGTTACCTTACCTCTCACAGGTTCCAAAAATCAAAGAAAGATTACCTTGTGTTCTGTTTAAGTAGATTCGACTATGTGTTTTGCTGTTTAATTTTGAAAAATTTTGAAAACGATACTCGATATTTATCGAGATATCGATACTTTGCTTGACCGATTGGTTGGTTGGAGATCACCTGATTTTTCAAATATTACTCATCTGCGCAGTTCACTACTGCGCGTACGGAATGACGTCGGGAACCTAACAACTGTGGGAGGATGCGCGGGAAACGAGTTGTTAGCTCGTAATATTACCTCCAAGAACCCAAGTACCGAAAATATTACAGCGGATTAGGGCCGTCTGAGCAGCTACAGTAGATGTACGAGTTCGTTACAATTCCTAGTTTAGGATCTGCCCGGCCTGCAAGCCCAATTAGATTCTTTTGCGAAGAGGGCGATGACTCTATCGGGATTTCGTCCAACTAAGAACATCCTTCCAGCCTTCCCCGTTGTCAATAATTGACAACAATCAATTATTGATTGTTGTTTACATTCCTATTTATGAACCAATACTGATGTTTTGAAGGCCGTGAACTCAGGCTTGGTCTTCAAACGTGGATGAAAAGTTAATCTACCGGCAGGAATCTCTCTCCAGAATATCTTTTCGACCAAAAAAACAATTGTAAGGGGACACCCAACGCCATGGGAAAACCAACTCTGGAACAGGGGTCTCCAAACTACGGCCCGCAGGAGGATTTGGTCGGGCCCGCGGAAAAAAGTGGATGGATGGAAAAAATTAGGCTACCGCCAGAACGTGATGGCTTCAAGAGAATCAAGAGTTTTGCAAGACTCATGATATCAATTTTGGGTTATTATTCAATAATAAACCATTGTAATCGCTCTTGAAAAAAAAATTGCTAGCCCCTCCCCTCCCCTGAAAATTTCATGGTTTACGTTTCTAAGGGTGTAGAATCCAAATCTGCAATAACAATTTTTCCGTACGTCCGCCGTACGCACGATTTCTCCCAAACGGTTGAAGCAAAAAATCTGAAACTTGCAGGAAAAATTCTTGTTGGTCCGACAACGCCCCAATTCTTTAGCCAGCTCTCTCACTTAATTTAAAGTGCCCTTTAAGGGTTGTAAAAGTTTTGTAAAATCAATAAAAAAAACTCAAACACAGTCAAAGCGGCCTAAATATGGACTTTTTTTAAAGAACTTTCCATGAGGAATCGAATGAGCCCCTCCCAGGTCTGTAGCTCGAATCATTCCCGATGTATGGCATGATCTTATGCTGCCAACATTCGCATCCACATTCACTACATCACTAGGTTACTGCAATCAAAACAAACACAACTTTTTTTTTTTGTATTTTTATCGCACTAACCTAGTGATGTAGTGAAGTGGATACTGGAGTAAACTCCTAAAAGGGTTTATACCCAATACACGGGTTGAAGCATTCTGATATGCGTAAAACGCTGTAAATTCTTTCCCTGGGGTTTATTATTCAATTTCATTCATTTGGTTTGCATTCATGATTTGAATTTGTACTAAGCTTTGGAGTTTGCGTGTTTCACAGGTGATAGAGCGATTATTGAATTTCAGGAGTTTTGCATAGAGCACGAGCACGTAAATCGGTTCTCAACCAAAATACCTATTTGGATTGATCAGTTGATCATATTTGTGTGCCTCCTGAAATTCAATAATCGCTCTACCACCTGTGAAACACGCACACCCCAAAGCTTAGTAGAAATTCAAATCATGAATGCAAACCAAATGAATAATAAACCCCAGTGAGAGAATTTGCAGCGTTTTGGTTCAACGTATCTAAGCGAACAAACCTTATAAAAAAAGACACATGTCAAATCCAAATATAAAGCAATGCTTTCAGAAGAACACTACAAACGCTGTCGTTTTCGTTTTGATCGCAGTAATTTAGTGATGTAGTGAATGTGGATGCAAATGTTGGCAGCATAAGATCATGCCATACATCGGGAATGGTTTGAGCTACAGACCTGGGGAGGGGCTCATTCGATTCCTCATGGAAAGTTCTTCAAAAAAAGTCCAAATTTAGGCCGCCTTGATCTTCTGTGCAATTTTTACAAATCAATTGGTGAATGCACATCGTGATTGACAATCAGCAGCGCCGTGTCATCTGCACGAATGAGTGGTATTGGGGAAATGAAATTTAGATCATCTATGGCCATTTCACACAGCTTGCATCTTGTACGGATGTAGGCCCCGGTGTTACTGTTGTAGAGGCTGAACAGATGGGTGGCGGTGAGATAGTATGCCAGTCAGTGCTCTTGAGTCTAGGATTGGCTGAAGGTCCCTTATTATTCCATTTATTTTTTGGATACCAAAGAACTCGATCAGTAGTAGGCAGCGATGTTTCTTGATAATTTACATGAGCTCGAATCATTCTACATAGTTATGGAACATAAATATGTGTTGGTGAAATTGAAAAAAGTGACAACAAGTTCATTTAAAAAGAAGGTGGCATGGAAAAGTTGTATAACACCACAGATTTGGTGATGATCCACAGTGTGTTGGGAAGTTTGTTGTGGAGCTCATACTAAAAACAGGGAAAGCGCTTTTTCCATCTGCGGATTGTTTCTTTCACTGAGGTATAACAAACTCGTTTCACATCCCTGCACTGTAAAGAACATGCACTACGTACTTTTTATGAAGAGGTTCCGTCCAATCCTTGACCAGCTGGCACTTTCACCAATGGTGATAACGGTAGGCAGACTTCTTAACTAGATTTGCAACTTAACATATATGACCCTAAATATTATTGCCCCTGACTGTGTCTGAATCACCCAGTTGCTCACTGTTTTCTTAGTGATCGTTCTTCAACATAGTACTCGTCCAAATCACTCCACTCAGAATACAAGGTAGGGGAGGACGGGCAGGGTTTGGCTGCGGCAGCCTTTGGACCTATTGTGCCTACTATGACAAGTTTTAGCTCAGAAAAATTTGAAGTAACACATACAATAAAAGTTGACTAAGATGTGTGGGTGTTATGTTATTTGGCAGGTTAGTTTAGGCACAGTTAAAACCTCAGTGTTTTGAAGCCAGCTGATGTTAGTTTCCCTCGGTGGATTTGATGATGAGGTGTTATTGAAGGCAAATTTTACGTTTATTGAGTACTGATGTAGTGGAACTTGTGGACACAATAGAAAACTTGTTTAGAAGTGGAAGCTTGTTGTCACCTTGTGTCAACTAGTGATGAGGGGGTCTTTCTCAAATTATTTGGCGTTTCTCTTTCAATCAGGCTAAAAATGTTCGTAAATAAAAATTGATATAACTTATTTGGATTTACGTTGTACCGATACAGATACAATCCCTTTACACAAATAGGATTGCTATTTGCGAGTTCGACGATGTGTTGATTGTCATCATTTTGTGGCATGAAAAGCATGAAAAAAATAATGTTGCCAATATTTACATTATGATTGTGTTTAACTCAGATACCGCAAGTTTAATAACTTGGTTGTTTTGCAACGTGCCCTGCGCCTACTAATACATGGTATATCATAGTAAGCAAATTTTATCTTTGCATAGAATTTTTGTCATGCCTGGACACAAGAGTGTTACCTACATGAACGATCTCAAACTTTTAGTTTCCCATTTCAACTATGTGAATAAATTCAGAAAACAATATATTTTATTGGCACGTGGAGAGGAGATATGCAGCTACAAACTGAGATAGTATCATAATAATGGCATATGTGTGAACTTTTACACAGCCATAACTATAGTCAGTAACACACTTGTCACGCAGTAACACTCTTGACGGATGTTTAACACTATCTTACTTTAGCACGTAGTAATTGGAAATTTTAGCAAGATACTCAGTCCTTTTTTTGCAGTATTAGTATTAGGTAGGATGCAGAATATTTATTCAAATGTTATGGACGATAAGCCCTTATCATATATTTGGAATAAGTTCTGATCAGGCGTCGACGCAAGTGAACCAGGAGGTGTTAGGTGATGATCATGGGCTGATTTCCTCCCCTTCCTTTACAAATTATGGTGACGCGAATATGCCCCATCTTTCCGAGTTCTCTGGGAGTCACATCCTCTATTCTTTTCCTCTTTGAATTTGTAAGATAAGCAATAAGCAATCATTATTTTAAGAACCACCTTTTAAACCCATTCATAAGCTACCCGTCTACTTCATATGTCAGGTACAAATATCAAGATACAAGTACTCTACCAACCTTAGCCTGTGTTTCTCTTTCTAACCTACATCTCGAGCTGGGTCATTCACGAAAACGCTTTTGTTTTTCTGAGTTGGTCAGTACCTAGTTATTTAAATAATTTCATCACTGTGAGAAATGGTTGTGATGCAGGCAGCAGTAAACTCAGAATATTATTAAATTAGATAGGGAGTACAAGAGTATTACTTACAGCACGAGAGTTTTACAAGTAATCAGTAACGCTCTTGTATGGTAACACTCTGGTAAAACTGCAATGAACATGCTTAAAAAACACTTCACAAAAGGGCTTTCACAGTTTCGATCAATTCCCAGTGAATATATACGTCATTACTTAGATAATCTATCACAAGACTGGAGAAAAACAAGTCCAAAAGTACAAAAAATATGGTAACTCTCAGGTAAAGGAATAAAAATACTCGCCATTTTATTGAGGATAAACACACACCAAGTCCACAAAACACGTGGATATCAACTGATGAGGCTAGCTTTGATAACAACGTAGTCCGGACGAGTAGTGATGCCAATTGGACGAAGCAACCTCTCAAATTACACTAGATAGGGGCATTTTGAAGTTTCGCTAACACTCTTGTCGATAGGTGGGGACGAACACAAAATATTTTAAAATAAATAATTGATAGCTCTATGGATTACAATTACAAATAGCAGCTGGAATGTCGGGGTATGTGGAACAATTCTATAGAGATCAATTTCATTTTTATTTGTCAGTTGCACAAATTATTTTCACTCGAACATCAGTAAATAGGTTGGGGGACGGTAACACTCCTGTCAAAAGAGGGTGGTTTCCATATTTCATTCATGAAAAATGTCATTTCTCTAATTATTTTGTACCTAATTTTCACTAAACAGGTTCACAGCATTCTTTACTTACCTTCTAGAGGCTTGATTGTTGAACAATTTTCAAACATTTCTATGAAATAGGGAGGGGACGGTGAGAAGTCAGATAATTTGAGAATGAGCTGAGGAAGTTTGGATGCTAGCGTCCTAATGGTCCCCCAGCTGTTCAGAATGTCCCATCCCATTAGGATGGGTTGGACACCTCATTCTTATGTAAGGTTTGTTTGCCGAGAAAGCATAAGAGGACACTCGAAATAGATTTCATCTACGAATAGGGGCTGTATGTTTCGCATTTATCTGAAATGTTCAAACCCTTCTCGTCCTTCTACTACTAAAAGAATAATTAACAAGATAAAATACTAAGGAGACCCCTTCAGATAACAGCTGATGCACTCAAGTGACCTCCCAACATCAGTGAAGATATTTCACCATTGAGCTAAGTTGGTGACCGTCGACTCAACGCCATTTTTCGTTTGTGAATTCCATTGAGTGTGTGTTAGGGATGCCCACTCAAGGTGCCCTCAAGTCACAACTATGAATCGCATTGAGTGCATGGTTTCCCTTAACGATACACTTGGGGCCCATTCACACTCAAATCCCGTCCACGAATGCAGCCTTAAATTCTAAAAGGGAGACGTATTAAAGCTAAATGAATGGGGTAGGTAGTTGTTAACAAAACCAGCCGAAGCGCTTCAACTTGTACAACTTTCTATTATATCAAACGATGTAAACTTCCATGAAATGGGACTACAATCGACATACCTGGTATTAAAATTAATTAGGTAATATATGTGCCTACACGAAGAAGTCATATTACTTTCATTTTTCTCGTCCATAATTTTGTTTTTAGAAAATATTAGGTTCAAGTAAGCAAATTTAAATTACCACAGTATTTGAAGCCTTATCGGGTCATTTAACAAACTCATGTACGTGATACAAAAGATCGAATGAGGAGCGATGAGTTTTTAATTAGGAGGCACCTTCAGGTTCTTCAAGGGCTGGAGCCGATGGGAAGACGTCCGGTGAAAATCTGTACACGATGTAGCTGGGAATGAAGCCCCAGACCACGTCCCCACCGCTCATTTCACCTGAGAACAAGAGAGTGTTGAGTCTAAATAAATATTACGCTAGTTAAAGAGGATAATGTGACTTCTTTTCATACGTCTAAACTAATATCGTATTGCTTATTTAACATGATTGACCCATCTATTGGAATCAGGGAAGATATTAGTTGTAGCGTTTTTTGATTTAGCAAAGATTAGTTTAGCAAGAAATTACGTTTGAGAAGTTGAAAGCAACAGAGACGAGGAACAGCGTTGCAATGTTGTCCTATCCTATCTGAACAAAAGACGGCAGGGAGTCAGGGTCAATGGAGTACTGGGTGATACTTGAGCAATACCCCGGGCACTGTACTCCTAAAGGCCCATATCGTCTATAACTTATGCGAATTAATTTTTTTCTCTGATGCTGCTACCCGTTGTGAGGATATTATGTTTGCAGACGATATTGCATTGATTTTGTTGTATATCATTACACGCCCCAGGCCAGAAACAACGTTGTTTACAAGCATTTGTAAATGTGAGGATTTACCGTTGATTCCTTTCTTTGATTATTGTTTATTTTGACTTGTTCTCCATGCTTGACGAAAAATCACAAATTTTCAACTACTACTGGACTGCAACAACTACTGGATTGCACCACATCTTAAGCCTGTAAGTGGGAAGGGATTTTTTTAAATTTTATATATATATGAATAAAGAAGGGGAGTATAACGGAACACTGGGTAAATAATTCGAGGCGTGTAATGAAATGCAGGGAAACACATTCCGAGTGTGTAGCATAGGGTTGGTTTCTGGTCTAATGTCCAACTACACGCTAATACCTGGCAGGAGGCTTTCATTCAGTCAGGTATTGGGATGAAGTCAGTTGGCAGATGTTGATTAAAAACAAGCTTACTCTAAATTTGAAAAAAAAAAAAAAAAAAAAAAACAGTGTTCCTTTAATTTTCTTGGTCAACTACGGGCTTACCTTCAGCTAATCAAAAACGTGGACATTATGAGCATAATTGTCCAAGATTGAACCAGGCAATACAAGTAAAATATCAAGGAATCATTATGGATAGCCAGTTAAAGTGGGATGAGAAGATCTCGGCTCTATCAACGAAACTGAGGAAGTGCATGAACGTTTTCATTATTGAAGTAAATTGTAAAAAAATAACGACTGTCCGTATGGGGGAGTAATTATAGATCGACCTTACTTAAAATCAAAGAATTACAGAAATACTTTATTTGGACGGTATGTAAGCAGTTTACAAAACTCCTATCCCTCTTCTATTCAAGGATCTGAGACTCTGTAGGCATCACAAGCCTGTCCATAATTCTATTCAATTTTTTGAGATTTTTAACACCTGTTGAGTCAGTCAGTCAGTCAGTGTGTGTGTAAGATGAGAAATTTTAAACTAGAAATTCTTGAAATTATTATTTGGAGTCAGATGAACTCAACGTGAAATCAACGTAATGAGAGCAGTACACCAGACATTGACAAGTAGGGACTGCAATGTGCCTGTATACTCTTTCCACACACGCTCTACACTTAAAAATAATACGAGCGTTCCTAAACTAAAGACCACAGTAGCGCAAATTTATTCTCATACACAGGTGTGTTTCACTTTAACTATATTCACCAGAAACGAAACTGGTTATAGTGGAATCGATGAGAATATACTTCAAGAGGGCAACTCTGATATTAAAGAAGCATCATTTGTCTACACTGGCCAATTCGCCAATCTAAAGATTTACTTATTTGTTTTCTCTAGTCGTACACAGTTATTATTTGATGTTAAATGATTGTTACACCCTATCCGGTTCGGAGTTGTTTGTTAGTGGTGTGAGTACTTGCTAAGGTGAGAGAACAAATTATAAAAATGACTGAATAAATAATAACAGCTATTTAAAATGATAACTAGCATATTACAACGTCCAAAATGGTAATCATCCTTCATCACGTGCCTAGCCTACACATAGAGTAGATTTCCAGTATAAAAAAACTGTATTTTGTATGAATATATTCTTCAAATTTGCATGGGAATCTGAAAATTTAGTAGCATTATTTTTTTTCATATATGCAAATCTGGGTGCGGAAGAGCACAGCAACTTGATATCCATATATTTACTTACAAAAGAAAAAGAACACATTTGGAAAAGAAATTTCACTAATAAGTCTGATTTTTCGAGAAAATCTTGGGCAAGACATTTTTTTAGCGTCCCTGGTTGCTACAGTCTCATAGTGTCCATACATGCGATGCTGGTGAGAATCGTAATTTGACGAAATTTTCTAACTATAATTGAAATTGAGGCCAGGTGGTCGATTAGCTCCAAGAACCCATCTATGTGCTCTTTCTGATTGTTGGAGCAATCTATCCCTGACGTGTCTGCCAACTTTCTCAGAACGTTCACTCCAAAACACTCGTAAAATGTCTTACGCGACATCGCAAGCATTATGAAGGGGAGTGGACGTCTCGGTTTATACAGGCTCTGTGGTTGTTGATGCGCAAGTTGATGGTGGTTGCTTTGCCAATGTAGAATGCTTCTGTGCACTTTTTGAAGGTTAATTGGTAAACGCATAATTTTAACTGGCACAAAGGAGAAGTCTGGCCCCTCAATCACCGAATTGCATGGCTTACTATGCAATATATATCAGACTTTAGAACTAATATTCTAATTTACCTGTATACATGAAACTGAGTTCACTTCCAGCTCCTTCTATTATATTTATATCCACAGGAACGTTCCCGATGATGATGGGCATTTCTAACTTGACACGTTTGCCGTAGTCTAAAGTCAGCATCATCTGCATAAAAACAACACAAGTTACATCATTTAAGTAGCAAAATTAATTCGCAAGAAAATTTTTTTAATGATGTATTAAGTAAATTTTAAGGATTATTATTTTACTTCAAAATATCTACGAGTCCATCATCTGCATAAGAAAAAATGACGCATATTTTTACACACAGATTTGTTATTTCTGTATTTGAATAACTGTTCTACATAAATTAGATCTTTGAATAGCATTTCCAAGTCAAATGAAACCCTTTCCAAACCAAAACCTTTTTTCCTATTCTACTAAGGTGAGATCTACTTCAATAATCCTTTGCCTAAAATTCATGGTATTTGTTTGTATTTAGTCAACTTCTTTCTACGATAGGTACAATTGCATCTACCTGTAATTTGAAGGATACCTACCTATGTAGGTACCTTATTTCACTAATTTTCTCAATAAGCTTCTTTGGGTTGGAAAAGGTTCCATTTTGTCTGGAAAAGGTTTCATTTGGCTGGGAAATGCTATATATTAGACGCTGTCTAGAGTACATCATCTAAACTCGCCTCCTAGCGCCTCCATTTCTTGTCTTGTCCACTCTAGATGCCATAAAATGAGCCTCCATTTACATTTCAGGACGATAGGTCGATTAGAAACGAAATTAGCCACAAGGAACTTCAACCGATCAGTGATATCCACGCCTTGTAGGAAATAAATTTCTAGATGTCCAAAGACAGTGAAGACTTTGTATTAAATTTAATTCCTTGGACAATAACCGTTACTAGTCCCTTTGTACTTGTGCAGAAACTGATATCTAAACTGTGAGACACACAGACAGATAGAAACAAAACGAAAGTTTTTCAGCATTGTCTAAAATGCATGATGCGAGTGGAAATTACGATTTTGGCGTAAAAAGTTACATTTACCGAAAGTTAAAACAAAGCCTACACATAGGTAGACCTAAAATCAAATGTATAAGAGGCAAATTTGGAAAAGTACCTGGGGGGGGGGGGGGGGGTCGAGTTGTTAAAAATTTACCAACAAGTATTTTGGGAGGATTTAGAGTGAATCAGTCCGATTGAACGAGTCCTCTAGAGTACCAAGTCCAGGAACGAAACGAATCCGAAAAAAAGAACCATTGTTCCTGGATACTAAAAGCAGTAAAGAAAAACTCTGAACACAACACATCAAACAGGTTCTATTTGGTCACCCATCCAACTTTTGGCATTGTCGTTTACTTTTTCTGTATAACTGAACTTTTTTACAGAACAAGATGAAATATATACAAATCAAATCGTATTTATGTACCTATAAACCGTCCTCGAAGAAAGGAACGAGTCCTTCAGATTCAAAAGCAAGGTCTGGGATTCTTGGTAATCAAATTCCATTGGCTGATGCGGAGTCATTCCTCTGTGGGTAGTGGGTAGGCTCAATTCCAGATTTGGCCCTCAAACGAATTTATGGATGCTAAATTTACCGTGGACTAGTTCCTGTAGTGAGTGTGAGGATCTGACTCCTTCAATGGAATGAAAGAATTCAGACTGCGTCTGCCAAAGGAACAATTTTTTCCATCAGCTGTACTTGGAGGACAAGTACTTGTGCTTGCCGCCTTTTAACATGGATTTGATGGACACCCCCCCATCCGAAGGCTGAGGCGACTAATCCTTACACCACCCAGACGAAATCCCAGATGCTAGAAGGCGTCTGGTTTATCTTCGGTGGCGGTTGATTCAATAATAGGGTCGGGGGCTGAATGGGGAAAATTCCGTTATAATAGAGGTAATACTTGACATTCAAGGGGCAACATTTGAAATACATTTTGCTTACAGGGGCTATGCGAGGGAATGGAGATTATGCAATAATGAATTACTCAATAATAAAGGATCAGTGGATCATAACCAAGGTCATGCTATCATGTAACATGGGAGGTGGGAATGGTATGTCCATCTCACACCCAGAAGATATTCAAGATGTTCGAAGTCGTCAAGTATATCTCCTGATGAAGTGGCTTCAAGAATTGGGAAGAAGGAACTAACCATATCCATCACGACCTGGACTTCAATAACAAGGACAAAATTACATGAAGGATGAGTACTTGTAATTGACGTCCGAGTTTTGTCATACAGTACCTGTAATTTGTACTTGTAAATACATTTTCCCCAACTCTGGTCCTAACTATGCTACATTTACACAGGTAGTTTAGGTGGTCCTATAACCAGGAACATTCTTCACAAACATACCCGCAGAATATACGAGACAGACATGTTGTGGTCGTCTGCGGTCGGCGGGACAGAGGGAACCAAAAGCGACTCATTGATCCACACTTGACTGCTGTGGCTCATCACCATTCCCCTCTCCTTCCCGACTACCTTCTGCCTCACACTGTAATTCATCCTTGTTTTCACTTTCTGTAAATAAAACATTAATTACGTTTTAGTACATGAAGCTACATCATCGGGGGGTTTTCATGTTTTAGGTAAGTATCTACGCAGATTGTTGGAAATATTAACAAGGAAGGCATGAATTCTTAAACGAGAGTGAAACTACTCATTTTCTAACGTGAAACTCTTTATGTTGTCAATTATATTGTGAAATTAACATTATAAATAGACATCTTATGTTTCCAAACGACACTTCCAGCAACGATTGACCGGCGCATGTGCAGTAACACCAACCACTGCTCCATCCCAACGAAACTGCGATTAAACTGTTTCATCATTGCACCCATGGGTTGACGGTGGCTGAACGAAAACCGACCGCCCAATGGAATACAGTTCATTTCAGTCCTCACAGGAAACATCAAGCAATTGAAACCTACTCATAGCCCTCATCATTTGAAATTCGAACTCGGTCTGTTCCGTTAGTTGTTAATTTATAAACGGCTACTGGATTTCTGGGTATCAGGTGACTTAGAAGATTTTGCTACAGAAATAGGGAATGAAGGGAAAGGTTTAAGTCAATTATCGATGGAAGAATTCAAATCAGAGGAAATTTTAATAAAATACTTTTTGTTCAAAGAATCAGATCAAAGAATGAGCATTATGTGTTGAATACCTTCACCTCGTACGACAAGACCGAATTCCGTGAGCATTTTCGCTGAGATTGCTGAATTCTTGGATTTTTCAACACAAATTACAACGTCTAATAACATCAAACTGTAAGGTTTTAAACAGGAAGAAGAACTTCACTTGCTGAAATTTTTTCAGAATACAGTCACATGAAATTACTGGTTAACGCTATTTCACTGCCCTTGCGTTTGATCAATGGTTGGATCATCGTTCTGGTCATCCAACTCTAATCCTAGAGGCTGTAGACTGAGTGCTAATTGTGGTTAAAAGCGGTTAGGTTCGAGTCATAAGAAACTGGAAAGTGCTGCCAATCAAACAGAGTTGGAGAGCGTTGTCTGCTTGAATAACATTGAATCACCATGAATCCTCCTAATACGGCATAAAAAGCACTGAACTACAAGTATCGTGCCTTTTAAATTATTTTTTCCGTTGAATCAAGTAAAAATTGCAACAATTTTATCATAGAAGCCGAACGTCTTAGAGAAGGCATTGGGAAATCTGCAACAACTATGTCATCACTAATGTAGAGACTAGTGGAGAGTACACATTGTTTAATTTCTTTGTGACATCTCCGTCCAAATATTTTCAACACGGTACTGCTCAAAAGTGTCACGATTTTATACACGTCACGACTTACGAAGTGCCACACAAATTTTCAGGAACTTTCACTTACAGCCTAGGCATTGGAAGGGAAATTGAACTTCTGCAGTGTTCATTGCGCTGAAATCGTTCATCATTGGTTGGAAAGCTCCCGAATTATCTCGAATTTTTATACGAGTATCTAGTTTTATATTTATATACAAGATATTAATCGGACAATAGATATTAATCCTACAATGTTATAAATGGTTAGTAAACCATATTATTGTGCATTTGTATTTGTTGTCGATTGGGAAATAGATTATTGATTCATAATTATTGCCATTTAGAATTCCATGCAATCGTATTTAGTTTTCAAATTTTCTTACTTTCCAGGGGGCTGTTATTGTACTGAAGGCAGTGAATTAACTACATCAATGTATGTAAATATACTCGATAAAGCATCAGAGGATTTAAAAATGCCAACCTGAATTACGTCCAATTCCGTTTTAGAGATGACGTAAGGGGTATCATTGTCGATATTGGCAGAAACTTGAATCTTTTCGCCAGCTACAAACGCACGTTTCTTGGTTAACATGGATACTTGTAAATCATGTCCACAACAACTGTAGAACCATCCAGCAGTTTTGTGTGTTCCCTTGACTTCAGCTGCAACCTGGTCGTTCAACACACGGTAAGATTAGGTCAGTACCTAAGGGAATACTATATTTTTCAAGTATATACATGTCGATGCATTGACATTTGAATATGTTCCCAGCTGGGATTCGTGAATACCACGGTTGATTTGTAAGGGGGTGTCCCAGCACACTGTGCTTACACCGTCTCTCTCTCTCTCTCCTTGCAAGCAAGGAGGAAAATCCCATGTAGAACACCGGGGGAGACTGTTACACCCACAGTCAAAGGCCCTGCATCAGAGACACTAGTGCCTGTTTGGGCTCGAGGCACTACAGATGAAGCTGGGTGTTCTAGCTCTTGCCCTAAAAACTGAGCAGATTGGTGCCCGAGTTATTGGCAAGCCACGTAACTCACATGCCGGCACTATTTTGGAAGACGAGTCTGCCAGAAAAGTGCGTCCTCCTCAGCTTTCAAGCTTAGCCACTGCCACCATAAAGCCAACCACTTTCGGGGGGCAGGCAGAGGACTCCCCCCAATCGTGGTATCAATTTTGTGCATGGCATTTTCAGCGAACTGGGCACCCAAACACTTGAGGCCCAGGCCCACTACAGGAAATGGGGCAATGTAACTGCCACTTTATCCTCAACCCCTCTGTGGTGAGGTCCAATCATTATGGATGATTGAGGAAGGGAGATTATTGGTGGCTACTAGTTGGTCATGAGCGCCTGTGGCTCAAAGACCACCAAAGTACTTTAAATTGAATCAAGCTGAATTGAGGCACGAATGTCCCCAATACAAGTTCCTATAATGCACCATTAGCACTAATCCTGTGGGGACAACCCAGCGACTTGATTCAGTTTTATTCAAGTATCTCCGTTATAGTTGTCAATGCATTAACATATTTATTTCCCCAATATTTTTTGTTGTTAAATATTGGTAAGTAATGCATGCATTTTAGGGACAACCACTTTTATACTATCACAACTATAAACGATCCATCTATAAATCGTTTATAATCCGTTTGCACAGGGTGTTCCAGGAGACTATGCTTTTTACAACAAATGCCTCTTAGAGATTCGTTTTAAAAGCCGTCATATCCGAATTATTTCGGTTTCAAGATTTTTTCATGTTTTCGAATTTCACTTCATTGAAACCCATAACCGCCTCAATTTGTTAATTGAATTCAAATCTAAGGATGCCATTGGAAAGCGCGTCAGATTTCCTTACTTCTCAGCACAAAATGAGCATTTTATGAACGAGCTAAATGAGTGAACAATCCTGGCCAAGTTAAAATGTTGTTTGTTACATCTTTTAGGTTGAACTTTATGGTGATTACATGCCATTTTGGGGCCACACCCAATCGTTAGCATCTTCGGAAAAAACATTTGCAGTTCAAGAGGTTTCCAAAGTTGTGATCAGTTTTGATTTGACTTTACCAATTAGAGAAGAAAACGGTGTCTGAATGTTTAAAAAATGGATTTTTGGTTGGGAATCCTACTTTTTGCTGCACCATTATTTCTAGCCGAGGCCGAAAATCGGGGGTAATTCAAGAAGATAGTTTGGGATTAGACTTAGAAAATGTAGTTCATTCTAAATGAGAAAATTTCTGTCTTTTATCTCAAAATTTGTGGAGTACAAACTGGCGGCCCCGCAAAGACTGAAATGCTACACTCCGAAGTTTTCAGCAAATAAGTCCCAAACCAAATTTTTGTACGATCCAAAAGATATGGAGCTTGTAAACCAAAGCGATTTGATTACACACCATCAATATTGGATTATAAACCATCTTTTAAAATACAGTAAGTACAAACATTAGAAAATCAAACTAATTTTCGGTAAGCCCTCTTCTACCCACCGTTGAGACTACTGCCCTTAAAAAATCATTTGGCCACCTCAATACTGATGTGATTCAAATTTCCGAAACGACATTTCTTCGAGAACTCTGAGTGAACTGACATGAGCTATACTATAAGTCATTTGGAAAAGGTCGTCAAATAGGAAGGTATAATTTGATCTCAAGATTTACCACGGAATAGTTTGATCAAATTGCAAAAATGAACAATGAATTGTTATATTTCAATTATTGTATGTATTATCAAAATTGAGAATATTACCAGGGCAAATGGATTTTCACTGAGGTCAAGGTATCTGTTCACGCAGAAATACTGAACAGCTTGAAGTTTCACAATATCCGAATCATTCGAGACCTTATAACCACACCTGGCAATGATTTTGTACTCGACAGAACCAGCCAAGGAAACGAGGGACGAAGGCAAAGATGGTGCCAAACAGAAGCTGAAAGGACAGTTGTAGCAACCAGGTTCAAAATCACAAATTTTCCCTGTAATAAGAATGAAGTTCACATGTTACCGCATGAAGAATCCAAGAAAAAATCATCAATGTCAACTTTGGTTTATCTTTTTCAATAATGAACCTTCGTGATCGACCAAGAAAAAAAAGTTAAGGCCCCCCCCCCCCTCCCCAATTTATTATTTAACGGTTTTAAATCGAATTCGAAAATCCGAGCTAGACCGAAAAAAAAAAAACAATCGCTAGTTATATACGAACCATTCATGTCCAACTTGGCCTCGCTGTTAGTGATGGTCTGTTCGTGATAACCGCCGTGCTTGTATTTGTAAGTGTATCTTCCTTCCAATTCAGCTTTGATTACTGGAAGAAAATGAAAACCAGACTGGAAGAATTATTTTTACATAGGAAAATAAAAAACCAACGCCAAACAACAGCATAGCTATATCAACATAACAAATTATACTACATATATTATATTACATTAAAAATCAAAACGTTCATATTCTTGACCCACAATCACTTTCTAACAATTACCGTCATTATGTTATTAGTGATATTTTATATAAAACCGTGAGGGTGAGCAATCTTTTTGTATACAAAAATTAACTTGTTTTGGAACTGATTGTACAATCAACTTTATATACTCGGGAATTATAAATTTGTAATGCAAGCTGCTTTTTGGAAATAAGGGATAACTTACTTAAAGTTGGAACTACCTATGCTATGCCTTATTTTCTTATGATGTATTTTCCCCTCCCTCAGAACAACACAATGGTTATGATTGGTTACGTGTACACGACTGCATGATTTCGACAAACCAAGTTCTGCCAAATTGTTGGGAGTTTCGATAGATCTTGGACTGAACAGGAGAGTGCATCGTTAGTCGCTGGGGAACGACTTCGGTCCAGTTGTTATTTTTTGAGTTCTTTAACCATGGTTGTCTCAACGGAAGTCTTGCTGAGATGCTTTCTTGCGTAGGGCTTCCGCCAGCTTGTTGAGTCTTTGCTTAGCAGACTTTCTGCTTGCAAGGCATTGCACGTTGAAGGGAACCTTCAACCTGGTTCCAACAGTTGGAAAGCTGGTACCCAGATTGCTAAAAATTCATATTGAGATACCTAACCGGAGCTCAGGTTTCACCATTCAGTCTCTACTCCTGAATATCCTGGACAGGGCCCATGCAGAAACGTTCAGCAACCCGTGTGACAGAGCCGAACCTATGTTTTTCCTGCCTTCAAAGACTAAGAAGAAGAAGAATTCCTAATGGTAAAGGCGGTGTTTGGAATTTACATACACATTAGTAGGAAATTATATTTCTCACATCTTACCTGCTACTCTCAGAAACTTGAACACTTTTGCAATGACGACTCCTTTAACAGTTTCTCCACTGTGGTATATCTCTTGGGAACCGTCCAGCAGGATGGATATTTCAACGTCTGACGTTCTCATCCTATTTGTCACCAATGAAAACATGACAATAGAACGTGAATATTAAAATTAGGTACTTGCAAATCAGAGAAATCAGCCTGATCTATAGTGTGAAACATAACTCTTAATAAAATCCCAAACCATGCAGAGGTGTCTTGTCAAGGGGGCCGGGGTAACCGGTGTTGGGCCAAAGGGAAATACATAAATAAGGGAATGATAGTTTCTACTTTATTAATGAGTGTATTATTGTTATATCGTATGAAATTTCTGTATTTACTGAGATTGAGGAATTTCTTCATCACCGTGTGCTGAGTGTTTTCTGCAAAACAATAGACTAATTCTAGCTGTTTGATATCTCATCCAGAACGTTCAAACCCTCCCAGACAAAACCTTTTTCGGCATGCACTCGGAGGTCTCATTCTCCCCGGTTTCATTTGTTCTCAAAGGTTTGTAGCAGTGAAGAAATCTGGTTGTGTCACCATTCAAATCCACGTCGAACATTGCCGAGAACTTGTCTCCTAGCAAGAAAACACTTCCCGTCGTGAAGTGGGTAGTCATTTTTCCCCCCAAACCAACACACTCCCAGAACCCTTAATTTCGACAAAAAACACGTTTACCGACGGGGAAATCAGATTTTCTCCCACACTGGCATGAGTAAATTCAAATTTGTGAATACCATGGGAAAGCTGAGTGGGACAACCCTTATAACACCACAGCTATAGCCACACTAAACAAAAACATTTCCACTCTTGATGCAACACTAAGTTTCTAACAATTATTTCTTCAAATATGTTATCAGTGATCTTTTATATAAAACCGTGAGGGTGAGCAATGATTTTGTACACGAAAATTAATTTGTTTTGGAACTGAATATAGATACATTCAACTTAATCTACTCTAGGAATAATTATAAATTTCCCAAATCCCCACAACGACGAGCTGGAGTTTTGGTTGTTGCCCCTAAGGTGACCTCGAGTCCAATTTCGACGAGCAACTAAAATTTCCAATAGTCAGCAATACTCGTCCACTAAAGCTGCCAGCAACATCGAGCAAATTCCCTCTTTCCTTCTTACTTCACAATAAATATACATCGAGAGAAAAAGCAACCCCGACAATCCTAACTCAAAGCAGCAAAGAACCATTCGAAGGACAAGAGAGGCATCCCAATGGCTCAGCGTCCTCCCATTGGCAGCAAACAACTTCGACTTGTCGCAATCCCAATTCCGCGATGCACTGTCCATTCGGTACGGCTGGGAACCGAAAGGGTTGCCAGTGTGGTGCGACGGATGCGGGAGTCCCAATGGACATGAATCACTCCCTTAACTGTATGAAGGGAGGCCTGATCAAATAGAGACAGGAATGGCGTGACCACAGAACCAGTATTACGTGACAGTGCCGACGGCAGCCCCGGCTTGGTAGCGGACATGAAGGTCCATGGCGTGTGGGAACGTGGAAGACCTGCGTTTTTCGATACCCGCGTTATAAACGCTGTCGCAGTCTCTTACTCCTCCATGGGTTGGCCTACCATCTCCCGGCAAGCTGCCCAAGCCAAACACGCAAAATACGATAGAGTCGCTGAAGACCTGAGAGGGTCTTTCACGCCACTTGTCGTTTCCTTACACCTCGCCAACAAGTGGTCGAAATCGTATTCCCAGGTGATGATGTGGGCACGAGTGAAAACTCAATTCTCAGTTCATCGAGTTTCCATGAGGCTAAGGGGCTCGGGGAAACAAGTAAGAGGACTTGGACTGGAGGATGGAACAGCAATTTGGCTACCAGAAGAAAGAGATCACACACACAGTTAGGAAAAAAGGAAAATCAGATTAGTTTGGCAAAATCAATTTGAATTTTTGGCATATTATCAAATTAAAAATTTTGACAAAGTTTGAACCTTTGGCACAAATAAATTTTAACATTTTTGGCATCTCAATTAAACTTTTGTCGACTCAATTTCAACTTTCGACATACCAATTCGAGCTTTTGGCAAATCAATTTATACTTTTCACAACCCCAACTAATCCTACATTCCACCCCACATAATGATCAATAAACGTTTTTTCTCTATATATATATAAAAAAAAAAAAACAAAACAATCCCAACTCAATAGAATGGTTCAGCCTGAGTAAATCAAGAACACATTTTGTGAAAAAATTCGATTTTCCCTATCTTCGAACAATTGCTCTATTTCAATGGTTTATGGTCATTGGAAAGTGTCTTTGGCGATATATCTAATTGATCGACATACCAAAATATTCCTTTTGATTTATCATTTAGCTGCTGGGAGTGATGGCGTTAAGGCCACACAGTTCTCTCCGCATCCATCCCGAACCGTCCTTCAGTTCGTAACCATATTTCTCCAATGTCTAACGAATCCAACGAATTGACCGCTCCTGAACTTACTGTTCTTCCAAAACGTAATAACGAGTGTCGAAACTCACAACAACAAACAAAAAGATCGTTTCCTAGGTTCGAACCTCGAAACTACAATCCATCAGCCTAACGCTCTACGACCAAAACCACACTACATAACATTATTCTTACACTGTTTACCAAAATACGATTGGCAAATAAAAAGTGTAATAAGAAGGTAAAATCACGTAACACAATAAAAATAATGCTTAGAATAGTATTCATATTACGAAAAAGGAATACTTCCTAATTGATCAATTTAATTTACATGGATGTAGAGCATTAAGGAATGAACCAACCTTAGCGTAGAATGTTAAACACGTATTCCCACCAGGATTCTGTAAATATAACAACACCAGCGATGAGACTGGGCTGTCGAAACAACGTTACAAGGAAGGGAAAGCTCAAAAAACGAAACTCCAAGTATCCCAAATCCAAGCTCAAGTATCGAAAACAGTCCTTGGAGTCAACCCAATTACAAGAAACTATACTGAAGGAGGTATTAATGTTACTCGATTGGGATCATGAAATTCAAACCTAGTTATAATTCACGTTACTACCACAACAAACACATAAAAGAAAAAATCGGGAGCATTGGGACACGATTTAATGATTACAGTTCAAAGTGCAACAATATTCTGTTTGATGATAATCCTTTTTTTGTTGTCCGTGCCATGGAAGAAGTCTCATCCTCTGTCCATTAGATCTAAACTGCCTTGACTTCCTCCACAGGAGACACACACTTAGCGGCTGTTTTCGTAAATCAGCGGTTCCACGGTCACGCGGTTACGACGGTCCTACCACAATTGAATCAACAGTTGAAAATGCCTATTTCATCAACAAACGCCATAACAGAACTACTGCCTATGGAATTTCATTAGCAACATACTGTTTACCAGCAATTCATCAACTTGTATACTAGGAATAATCTGGCCTGAATGAGCTACAAAATTCACTTTAGAATAATTACAGTAACAAATACCGTAGTATAAGCCCCTATTGTTTAACCAGAAAAGAAGCTTGAAGGGCTTTTGAAGTTGATACGAGTTGGTAGCGGACCTGAAGGGTCTTAATGTCAAAATTGAGGTATTACTCTTAACTTCTACTTGAACAGACCCAAACACACTGGGAATCAGGAAAATGAAAGGCACAATAAACATCAACAAGTTTATTGCAATCGCAAATGGATTCTCAGTACAAAAATAATATAATACTTGTAGGAACAGAATAGTATGACTATATAAGATGAACTCAAGTCTCAACACTTGGCTTAATCGTAATACAATGCAAATAATGATCGCCGATATGGCTTTAAGTACTGATTAGTACAGAAAAGTCATGTACTAGGAGCAATGGTCAAAAATATGGAATGCAATATTTGTGCGAAATAATCAAACGAAATAATCATCAATATGCAAAATGCAATATATGTACGAAACGAACACAATGGGTTTGGATGCTCATTCGGCGAAGTAGGTAATGTAAACGTAGAGATAATATCTACTTATATATTATATATTATATAAGTATGCAAGCTCAAATGGGTTAAAATGCCGAAGGCTAGGCTGTGGTAAGCTAAAGTAATTATATAAAGGGAGATATGCGGCTCTACTAAGCTTAAGACAAAATATAATATGGCTTGAAGGGGGTGAGCCAGTGCAAGATAGCGAGCTACCCCGAGCTCCAACAAGTGAATAGGGGGATTGTATTGTAATTAGTTGAATTATTGTAAGGGGTCGAGCTTCAGCGAGCTACAACAAGCTAGAATTGAATGCAAAAGTATATAAGGGTGCAAGCTATGGCAAGCCACCAAATGTTGTAAGGGGATGAGCTACCGCGAGCTGTGACAAGCTAGAACTAAATACAAAGGTGTATAGGGGTGCAAGCTATGGCGAGCCACCAAATGATGTAAGGGGTTGAGCTACAGCGAGCCACTGTAAGCTAGAAGTGAATGTTAAGTTATATACGGGTGCAAGCTGTCGCAAACCTCCAAAGGTTGTAAGGGGTTGAGCCACTGCAAGCCAAAAGTGAATATTAAGTTATATGAGGGTGCAAGCAGTGGCAAACCTCCGAAGGTTGTAAGGGGTCGAGCCATGGTAAGCTACTGCGAGCTGGGTATGAATACAATAGAGTAGGTATGGGGCGAGCCACAACAAGCTGAATGACAATACAAGGCGTCGAGCCAACATGAGCCCAGACAAGCTACTTGAGAAAATGAATATGCTAAGATGTACAACAAGCTATGAATATTACAAGGGGGTCGAGCTAGTGTGAGCTATGATAAGCTATTCAGAGTTATAAGAGGGTCGAGCCAGAGCAAGCTGCTGTGAGCTAAACTGAACAATGTGAATACTGAAGGTATGATAAAGGCTGGCAAGCTACTCCAAGCCGTAAGGCAGCAACACACAATAATGAAATGATATTCAAATATACGAGCCGCTGCGAGCCACTATGAGCCAACTCGAGACAATCCTAAGTGCAGCAGGGGGCAATTGAAACTGTCACAATACCTTAACCTCTGAGGGAGTACTTTACTAGGGGGTCGAGCCATATGAGCCGTCAAGCCAATGCATGCCATTGAGCTGATGCGAGCCAGTCAAAGTCGTCTGCTTCTGATAGGAACGGATGTCCTTTCATCTTCTCTACCACGCCGAGCCGAGCCAACCACATGTCCCTCGGTCTGCTCCCCTCCTCTCTTCAGGTGGCCACAGAGGGGGCTAAGTCGTCCGTCCTGCTGGACCTCCCTATCCCAGACTGGTGTGCTCAGGGGGGTGTTGAGGTGGTTGAATCAACCTGCTCCGCATCCAACCACCCTATGCCTGGCATTGGCGGAGCGGCTGGGGGCTTACAGTAGCTTGGAATGGATCGACTTGTCAGAGGTATGAAAATTGTTGTACCGATTGAGCAACAAGTGAGTGTAATGATTCCTAAAGGAGGAAAGGGACAGACTAGCAATCTCTCTGTATTATGTTAATTAGGATGGCTTTGTCACTCCTTTTGATGTAGAAGTGTCAACAGTCGTTCACTTCTTTTTTTTTCAATCCAAAAACCCATGGTCCGTCGATTCTGAGACTGTGGAATTTCCTCATCAGCTGAGAGGCTCCTAAGGCTAATTTTAACGCTATAGCACTCTGATACTGCAATTTAGAACGTAAACTTCTCGTTTAGGACTTCATATGACAACGCATAATCCCCTAGTCAGGTGAATGGGCTTTGTATTAGTCATTGGAGGATCACATCGACCAATAGGGAGTCGAAGCTAAGCAAGATGACCATATTTTTTCATTTTCTCAGGAGCGGGAATCGAAGGCTCAGAGCTGATTATCATACTCAATTTATTCAAAAGATCACTACCTTAATAATTTTCATTGTTTTCTTTCAATTTTTATTTCTATTGACATTTAATTTTTCTTTTGGTTAAACCAATTTTTTTCTTCTAGCAAAAAATGTTTACACTCTTCACGTATAGGTACATTGTGAAATGGTCTCGGCGTTTGGATCACAGAGCCTACAGCTAAAATTCAAGAAACATAGAACAAGCTTTAGCCGCATTTTTTTATTGTTTAATTTTACTTTCAATCAAACCTACCTAACCTAATTCGAATGTGATCAAACCTATTCTGCTTTTTTGATCCAAGAAATCAGTCCTCAGATGTGGAGGTATTTTTCGTTTTATTGAGATTACATTATTGGAAACAACCCATTAACATACGTTAAACTACGAGTAGCTGTTTTGACTCAACATTTTTCGTTAGAAACTGACTTTGGAAGTATATTCTTATTTTATATAATCAGCGCGTCATAGCAAAATATCGCATAGTGATACTTAGTTTGGTGTCATCGACTAGGCATACATTTCGTGACATTCCTAGATACCGTTCCCAAAAAAACGTACCACTTTTTGACAGTTAAGTCAAGGCCAAAGCATGTTCCATGCTAAAACTCTATTATTTGGAAAAGTTAAGGTTTTTGAATAAATCTTGTTGAATTCCTACTCCACACGCCTAGAACGATTAAGCTTAAATTTCTCAAATGTGTGAAATCACTCCTAACGATAATTTGTGAATTTCTTTCAACCTCACACAGTTTCAACTTTAAACTACACAAGACCAACAAATAATCAAATGCTGGACATGTTTAGTGCAATACAAAATCTATTGTATCTCTTCAAAATTTAATCAAAACTGTGGGACCCCCCCCCCCCCCCCCCCCAGTCCCTTCGGAAACCTGATTTTTGACGGAGAGACAGATAACAACACTAAAACAAAGGGTAAAAAAAAAACAAAATCAATAATACAGGACCACGAAATTGAATTCATATTTATTGCGGCAATTTCTAGTCTCCTAAGCCTGTTTACAATGATGAAGGATAGATAAAATTTGAAAATATGTACACTAAAAAATAAATATAGATAAATATAAGATGAACAACCAATTTATTGTATAAAGCACGGGTCCAATACTGATGTTTTATTGTTTGCGTTGTCCTTGTATGTAGTTACGACCAATCAGCAACATGGACGGAAAAAGGACCTGGAAAAAATTAGGTTGAGCAAGTTTAAAAGATAACTTTTGAAAGTAGGAAAAAAATAAAGCGAGAAGGAATGTGTACATTGAAATACCCAAAAAATCAGAGCTGTAACAGTAAAAGGTTATAAAATGTAAGTATTCTTAGAATAGTTAAATTGTGTTTTCAATTTAGTAAAATGATATGAGAAAATCGCACAGGTCCTCTTCAAGTTTCAGAGTAATTGGAATGTTAGTACGCAAGCGATAGAGAAAGGAATCGATTCAGATTCTCTTCTTATCTAGTGAGTGGGGCGATTAATGTTGTACCTCAATAATTGAGGAAGCTAAGGTATCCGTCACACTTAGCAGAAGTGTTTACATGTTGTGATCATAAAGGTGCAACCCATGTAGATGAGACGTAGATGAAGATGCATGGGAAAACTCTCAGGGTGGAGGTTTTGAGCACCGAGAACGGAAGCCTGTTTGCTTATTGTACTATCCTGAGAGTTTTTCATTTAATCAAGAAGGCTCAGCCCCCTAGTGAGGGGTGTGGTGAGGCTCTTGATTAATTGTTCTCTATGAATAGAGCTTATTGGAGTTTGCGCCCCAAAGAGTTCAAATCTGTGATGGGTTTGAGATCAGGGCACTCAAAGATGACGTGGGATGCCGTCTCATCGGTCTCCTAACAAAACCAACACTGAGTTGAAGCTACCTACCCATCTTGAAAGTCCGATTTCTGAGTGCTGAATTTATTTCGGACTAGGTACGTGGCGATGATTTCTGCGACGGCCTCTGGAATGTCTTCATGGACCGTGTGGCCACACCTGCCCCGACTCTGTTCGAATGCGTGTATTTCAAACTTCCCTGAAACAGAGTTCAGAAATACAAACTCAGCAACTACTTACCGAGAAAATCAATATTGGAGTACAATCAAAGAAATCTAAACAAGTAAAGTTTTTCGGCAAACTAAGATTAAAAAAAAAACCAACTTGATTTTTTGGGCCAACTCCATCACGTGGGTTAATTTTTTTAATAAGATTCGTGTCATTATGAGATTTGTGGAATCACTTTCAAATTTAAAATTTGTGATTATTTGCTGTGGGTGAACTGTGCCAAAAAATGCAGTTACTGGAACTCAATTCAATAAAACTGATTTAATAATCAAGGAACAAGCATTTATCCCAAAGAAGGGGAAATTATCAAGTTACTTACTGCTTACAACTTAAATGAAACCGCGTTAATCGAACTGGAGAAACACAAGATTCACTTTATTCTCTTTGGTTTTCATGTTGTTCTAAAAGGACGCTACACACGATCAAACATCTTTTACAAAAATGTTTGAAGTTTGACGTCGTATCCACACGTTCAAAACAACGTTCAAACACACCATCAGAACGTTCAGTATTCATGTTGCTCTCTTTTTTGAAGAAACATTTTTCAGTTTGGATGAGTGTGGATATTAACCACCCAAGTTATTTATATTGCCTCATCGGGACTGAAGTGGCAAAAACAGCACACAAGAAAAAGAGAAGATCTTTGTGGGAGATAGAAGGGCTGTTGGGAAGAAATAGCAACTTTCAGCCATGTTAACCTCTTGGAAGAGCTGAGATGTACTCCTCAAGATCGGTATAACTACATGAGAATGGGCGAGGATAGCTGTTTTTATTAGCTCTCCCCGGTTTCTCCGATAATAAAAACAGACACAGTCATGAAGAATGTCATTTCTCCACACGAAAAATTGACTGCAGCCCTGCGTTTTCTGGCATCAGGGACCAGTTTTGAAGATTTGAAGTTCTCAACAGTTATTTCATAGGCATTGAGCTAAATTATCCCTAACACCTGCCTATTGAGTATTGAGGAAGTGAAATCCACTACCGTTTTTCTTGGTGGTGATGTTTGAAGCCCACCCACACGATTATGCTTGTTTGTCAAATCTCATGTTTGCCAACAAATTTTCTGACACTGACAGAAAACCTCCAAAAATGTCACTCCATACGGTGAATTTTGTTCGACAAACGAGATTAAGATACGTATCACCAAGGGAATTGACGTTTTTCAAATATCACATATTAGCTAAACGAGAATTAAAGTACTTAGGAGATGCATTTTTGAAAAAAAAAAAAAAAAAAAACACGAATAAGGATACCCTGCATTTGTGCAACTGTGAGATCTGTGTCCATGCGATCTAGACTTGCTAGTAACAGAAGTTTTTGTGCAGGGCAGGAGAGGAACAGCTTGGATAAGCCTTGGAACCATCCAGGCCAGTGTATTTCAGTAGCTCGAAGGTCTATCCTCCAACCGTAAGTCCCTTTCACTTCACCCTGAAAATGATAAATTACTGCCTATAATTAATTTATTCGTTTCAGATGTGGTTCTTTTCTATTTAAGCACGGAACCTGCTTTAACTATGGACTACCTACAGTAAAAACTCCATTAACCATGGTCCGATTGTGCGGGAGACTGCTGGCCCTCTGTTATTCGTTCTTGTATGTTTTCCCCACTAAATACATGTTTATTCTTTCACTCTGCAATGCGATCTGTTTGAGTGCTTTTGAAGCAGGGGTTGAAATCGATATATGTTTTTGAGCTACCCCGATTGAAACCATCAATTCGACACAGAAATTTACTGATCCCTAACGAATTGCCCCAAATTGGATGGAATCCTCCAGTGATGGGTATTTTTGAACGGGAGTGGATTCGATTTGGGAAGGAACGCCATTTGTCCGACACAAGAGGATAAATATCAATCCATGTTTTCCCTCCGTCGTTTTTTTTTTCTCACACCTTTGAACGGGGCAAATCATGCAGAAATCAACTCTGAGGTTCCATTTAAGGCCATGATAGATTCCGAGGTCAGCAGCCCAATCCATAACCCAAATTAACCCAAGTTATTGTTGAGAACCTGCTGATTAATCCGCGTAGTAGTGATTTTTTCAATTACTTCACCGAAGTATTAGAGTCGTGGGTTTATTAGTTTTGGTGTATGTAAGTGTAAGAGGGTGAACATAGACTGCGTAAACTGCTTCAGGGAATGAATTTGGGTGGCTGAGTATGGGCGATTTGATTGTAGTTTTCGTCAGAAAAATAGGGTACAGGTGGTTTCATCGGACACACAGCGCCTTGTATTATACTGGATCGCAACAAATGATAACAAAGATATAGCCCACGATGTTTACCAAAATACTAAATTTTTATGTACGAGAACACTGCTGGAAAAGTTGGCTAAACCGGAGAAAATTTAACTGGCTGATTGTCCCAAGTTTCGTAGTGGTTATTAAGTATTTTAGGGACAGGAAAAAACGATTTTTCAAAGGTAAGGTTGCAGGAAAAAATAACTCCGTTTCTTTAAAACAAAACAACACAAAATTGTATTGATTTTCCTAAAAACTGATTATTTTAACGGGCACTGGCCTCTTTGGAGAGAAGGTTGCTCACAGATCCGTTAGCCCATTTGGAACCACTGAGTGCTGTTCAACTGTCTGCAAGACTGTTTACTTGCATTTCGACAAAAGTAATTTTCATTGGATTTCTGGTGTTGACGCGCATTTCCATGAAGGCGTAATTATAATCAACCATGTTCCAAAAATTTTACAAATTCATGCTTACTTCCCAAGTATTAAATAATAATTTATGACTAACCGGAGCTTTGAACTGAGCTTCTTCTTCTTCAGATATACTTTCAACTGACGTCACTGGAACAGACTCCCGCGAAGATTCGCTGTGTTCCTCTTCTACATGAAATTGATACAAGACACCAAATCAGTGTATTAAAATAATCTATTAAAGTAAAGGATCAATAAATACAGAGAGTTTTAGTTCGCCACTAACGGACCTGTAACGTCACCTAGACGGCATTGTTTTTTTTTTTTTTTTTTAACTTTTTTAACTCCCAACCACAGAAATAGTTAGAAATTGAACACATCTAGCAACTGTTTTAAACTAATAATTATTGGTGGAAACTAGTGATTAGTAATTAACATGTAACTACTTTCGTATACTTAGTGCGTTTCCAGTACTTATAGAAATGTACTTGGGTAAGTTTAATGACCTACTTAATAACTAAAAGACTATAGCAAAGAATACACTCGAAATTTCTAGATGGATGTTGCAAATACAGCCAAAATATGATAGTACCATATTATTACCATAACACTATAATAATATTATTATGAAAATCAAATATAAAAAAGTATATTTATTATAACACTAATAAGATAGTAATATGGGATTATCGTGTTATGATTGTAGATGAAATGTCTATCTTGAAACCTCGGAAGTGCAGTTTGTTTGTTGTATGTGATACTGTTGGTAATAGCACGTCACAAAGGACAACAATTTAATGAAACATGTGATATTAACCCACTAGTGGACGCTAAGCGGTACTCCATACCGCATCTGAGCTCAAAAAGAGATTTCGCTGAACATTTTCGATTTATGTCCATGTCGATCAATGGGCCCCTCGAACGTAAGATCTGGTACATGATTGAGGTTCTAGGTTTATATAAAAGCATTGACTGATTTACCTTGGTGGTTAGTTCCAGTTGCCAAGCCTTCCTCCAGTTCCACAGTTGCCGGTTTACCTGTCTGGATGCTGATGACGAGGAATACATTTCAATATAGTTAGAATTTCAGACTATAAATCAACGAAAGATTGTAACAAACTGAAGACTGATTGCGAATTGAAAACAAAAATTATGTGGATGAAGATGAAATTGTAAGAGATGAACCGAAAAAATGAAAATTAGACATGATTATCAACTCACTTTTTGATCTGCCCAGGCATTGAAACTTTGGCCGATTCCAAATTTTTGACTTGACCACTCTGAACACTGAAAAACATATTCATTACAATTAATATTTCTCTCCCAAAACAACAAACGTAAAATATGGAAAAATAATGCTTGCATTACATGGGCGTCCCCATGTATGGTTTGAAGCAGTAAGTATGAATTATCCTCGATTCACTAGCTCCAACACAGGCACAGTGAATAGTTAATGTGATTAATCTAATGACGTTAAAAATGGAATACCTTAAAACAAATTAATTGATTTGTGGAAATTTATTTCCAAATATTTCATATTTGTAATTTTGGAAAAGTTGATTTCTAACATTTACTGTTAAAGTGAAAACTTATAAAATGATGCTAGAATCTAGAAAAATCAGGAGAAAATGGTGAACCATTCACTCCACTCATAATTCAAATATTTTTTTGAGAAAATAGTTACTCACTCACTAAATTACTACAAAAATTTAAAATTACTTACCTCCACTTAATGGCGTCTTCTATGGAGTTGAAATATTGGGGGCGACCTCTGAGAATGGACTGCATTGAGGATAGAGCGCCCAAGGCGGTCCCCTCAACCACGTCGATCACAACGAGGCCCACGATGGAGTGGACACCAGGATGATGACCTACGTGCACGGCGACGCTCCCTCCCAAGCTGTGGCCCACGAGGATAAGCGGAGTCCCTTCTGGAACCACTTCGGTAATGACGCTCACGACATCACTAGTGACAATACAAGCCAACTAGCATGAGCGAATTGTCAACATTT
The DNA here is from genome assembly GCA_031894815.1 of Creontiades dilutus. NCBI lineage: Eukaryota > Metazoa > Arthropoda > Insecta > Hemiptera > Miridae > Creontiades > Creontiades dilutus. Next base: position 193,339 of record JAVIWC010003945.1, read on the forward strand.
TCCATAATTTACGAATGTTTTGAACAAGTTTTGGGGTTATCAACTTCTGGTAAATAGGCCGATTTTGGTCCTTTTTAAAAACTGTATTGCTAGCTTTCCGCTACTCTCAGTTACTCTTCATTAGGCGAACACATAGTTTTGGTCAATTGCATTGTCAATCCATATCCATCCCATTATAATATCTATCCATGTTGCCTGATGATAACTATCTGATGGTACCGAAAGCTAGACATAAAGTTTAAATAAAGAACCAAGATCGTCTTATTCACCAGAAGTTAACATTTTTCATGTTATATTCATGTCAAACTTACGAAAGCTGTGCGGATTGAGTGAAGCGAAATTTTAACAATGAACACTATTTCTGGATTGTTACAAGTACATTTAAATATTATGTAATGTACATAAGTTTGTATACAGGACGTCGCAAGTTAAGACCCCCCCCCCCCCTCCCCCTTTTAAATCCGGTAAAATGCATGTAAACAAAAAATTCCAACGGGCCGCCCTGTAACTTACTTTATACTATTCAACTATGACATTTGCACGCAAATGAGCGGATCGATCCAACTTCGTAACTGTCAAATAAATATACCACTTTTTTAAATGTAGATTTGAACTCCACGCTCGATTTCATGAAAATCTGACTTCCTAATCAATTATTTTGGTCGTGCGCTGAAGACTACGCAATCCCAAACTTGCTAAAATCGTTATTTTTGGCCTTAAAATATTGTGGTAAGTTTCTAGATATATATATTTAAAAAAATAGCGGAGCTAGTGCGTGTTGAACGAATTTGCTACTTGAAATCCGTAGAAAAAACTTTGTAGATTTAAAAAATATATTCACATATTCAGCGCATAAATAACGATTCCACCAGGGACGTGCAAAATTGCGATTGCAGCTAGTTTAGAAAAAAACCTTAAACCCTACTAGTGATGTTATTAACCCTGATCAAGCAACCTGATTACATTTTGTACAACATGAAACCTACAATATGATTTAGGCGATTTTAAAGTAGATTGAAATATTGTTTTTATTACTAACTTTGTAATAGTTTCAATGGATAAATCGTTGTCGTCTTTTGTAAATGAATCTCCATGCGACCGAAGATCCAAAGCCAATATTTGGCATTCCACCATGTTGTACAGTGCAGTCTGAAAAACCATCAAAATTTCTGTAACATTTAGAGACGTAGGTATAACGTAGCAATCTCAATGCGTGAAACCGTTATTGTAGACGAGAGGATCAGCGCTTGTCAACGGAATATCTCATGGTACACGTCTAAGAGTACACATCTTCTGCCAGAGTCATCTTGAGTTGAGCATATTCGGATTCCAGTAATAACAATCCAAAAAGTAGAGCTGTTTTTTGAAAGAATAGTGGGGAAAACTATATTATAATAATTATAAAAATGATGCTACTAACCAAAATTGTGGCTTTTAACAACAGTAATTGCCAAAACTGTACGTACAAGTGTAAAATTATGGAAGAGGGTCAAAATTATAACAAAAGAACCATGGGAAAAACAGCAACAAATCATTAATGATCGGAACAGTGACTCCTCAGAAACAACCGTTATACAGAGAAGGTGAACCCAAAATGCTATTATAAGATGAAGGAACGATAAAATAGAAACTATTTGATATGTTGTGGAACACAACTTTGTTTAGAGTTCTTCTTTAAGCAAAGTTGATGGGAGCTTCACAACTTATGGTATCCCAGAACGACTATTCCTTTTCGCAGATTTGTCTCTGGACCCAGGACTGTCTACTTGGTCACTCCAAATAGGTTGGAGTAGGATGTGACTTGTAGCGGTGGATCTTGAGAGACAGAGTGCATGGTTGGCTTTATTGAGGGAAATCAAACTATGTATATAAAGACGAAAATATCAGAGGAGGTAGGTATATCCGCTTTTCAGCGGGGACTTGGAATATACGATTTTTTGACTTTGCGTATTGTTTTCATACTCCCTCATTGTGTTACTCACCTATTTCTTTTTAGCCCAGTGTGTGTGTTTAACCTAACCTTTAAACTAGTGTGCTATAAGAGTGGTTTTTTGGAGCCCACTTCTATGTCAATTTAACGTTTCAACGTCATCTTGGAATTGCCCATATGAACAACATAGTGCCGTTGTCCCCTCTCAAAAGGTCACCAAAATCCCAAATAGAAATGTTCCCTTAGACAATATGTACCTGCACTTTATCCCGCATGAGAAGCACCTCTTGGTAATCTGTGTGGCCTGTGGAGCATGAGAAAGAACAGGGAGAAAGCATATCTGGAACCTGCATTGCAGACCCATGGAGACTACTGTTTGCAAATCATCCCACCATACTTCCTTTCTCCCGTACTTCTGATGAACTTCTACCATGGTAGACCAACAATTTCGTGGTAGTTCATAAAACACAATAGCTTCATTCGCAGAAGCTTTTCCCAGAGGTTTTATAACTGTTATCAATTGGTTGGGGATTGAAACAGTGAGCGCGCGCAATCATCACCAACTTTCAAACCGTTGACAAAAGGATGATTCAGTGAACGGATTAGACTAACTGCAGTATTGGATTAGACTAACTGCCATGCAACTTGGCGGGAGGGTAAGCAACAACTATCATCAATGAAACACACGTAAAATAAGCATTGAGGGACGAAAGCTTTGAAAAGGCAGCAACAACTTCGTAGAACTGATTCCTAGTCCACATTACCGAGGAGTGGGGAGGTAGAGGGATACTTAATTCTCTATTTGTTCTGTACTTATATGATGGGCAAAAGAGGGAACACGTAGCCCTCTACTATTTTGTTACTTACCCTAAAATGGGTGAAAAAAAAAGGTTTCCCAAGAAAGCTTTGAAGATGCAGCAATAAATTCGTAGAGCTGATACCTAGTCCACATTGCAGAGTAGTGGGAAGGTAGAGGGATAGGTACTTAATTCTCTATTTGTTCTGTACTTATCTGATGGGCAAAAGAGGGAACACGTAGTTCTGTACTAGTTCTCTACTATTTTGTGACTTACCCTAAAATGGGTAAAAAAAGAGTTTCTCGTCGATTTTGATGAAGTTTTTTTTGTTTTCTCGTCTCGGATGATTTTAAAGAAAAAGATCTCATTTTTTCTAAGGTTTCATCTCTTTATTGGAAGAGAAGAATTGCGGAGGTGAAAAGGCCGCTGACAAGTATCAATAGCAAAAAATAGTAAAAGCTACTACTAAAAGCAGTAGTAAAAGCTCTATAAAAAAAAAAAAAAAAAAAAAAAAAAAAATTATTGGGGTAATAAGAGATTGGTTGGAGAGAAGGGTCGACGAAGAAATCAAGCAAAGGTATTGGTGTAATAAGAGATTGGTTGGAGAGAAGGGTCGATGAAGAAATCAAGCAAAATTAGTTGAAATGGAAAAGGGGGCTGAGTCGGCAAATTAATTCTATTGGTTGGTCAAGAGATAGGAAGTAAAGGGGATAAACAGTCAGGAGCATTTTGCAGAAATATCTCCAGTACTAGACGTTAATGGGAGGATTCTGTAGCTTTGGCTGCTGCAGGAAGGTCACTAAACGTTGCCAAATGGCTGTTATCTCACCTCCTACGTCCTTGCCATGGCCTAGAACACTATACGCTCTAGTGGCTCAACTATGAACATCCATTAACAATGGGAATACGGCCAATTTGATCCACAGTTATTCTTAGCCATAAGAATTAGATTACGGACATGAGGTTAGGAGATCAATTCCTGCACAGTGTCAATAATTTTTTGGTTGTCGGTTAACACATTTCAACATTACAATGCACGTCTTTACATGAAAACAGGTACACTAGTTTTAAAATAGAATCAAATCTATTTTTCCAACCGATCTATACCTTACTAGAAGGATTGATTTAGGATATTTTTTATATTGGAGATGAGAGCGTTGCAAGTATCCAGATCATCGAACTTTACAGTACACATCAGGTTACGAAAAAATGGCTAATCAGCTGGGTTCGACCTTGTTCGTGCACAGCCAAGGACACGCGCGATTTCTCCTGAACGTCTAGTTCTCCGGTCAGTTATGACGATCTGACGCCAGGTGAAAAGACCTAACGTGACTATGTGGTGGGGCCAGAATGACGTCACATTTAAAACCAGTTTCCGAACGGGTTCAAACAGATGTGATGGCTACTGCCAACCAACCTACATTGCTCATGTTCATTACGTTTGATATTAGGAGCGTGATGGTGTTAGTCCATAGATCAAGAGGGTCGTGTTGTGATGACGCATCGCAACCTAATTTTTTAGTCTCCGTCCGTTTGCGAAAATATTCATTTAATTACGTGGATTACCAGTCAAGTTTGAGTTTCCACCGTAAACGTTTACTCTTTCGGCTCCTCCGTCTCCCTAATTTGTGGTGGTACTTCAGTAGTACTATTAATAAGTTAATAAATACGATATTTAGTGGTGTAACTAATCGAAATTATCGTCGCCTTTATAAACATCAACTATTGTGAAAAAAAGTGCTTCAAAAATATCGTAACAATGGCACCACTTCTTGGTTGAGCAGTTTTTTTCCGTTTTCCTACCTAAAGCTGAATCAAAGGGTTGGATCGCTTCAGAATACCCATATGAAACAAAGCGGCATCTAATGCTAATATGTCGGAAAATTGCTGGTAAGAGGTGAGGGGAACATTGGATTCCAGTCGGAGGTTCTCAGAATGAAATTGTGGACAGGGAAATCAAGATTTTGGATTACTGTTCCTTTCCCAAGAGGGGCGGAGTTGAGTCCACAAATACAACTATACAAAGCACAAGATAATGAAGTAAATTCGCAATGCTTACCGTGAGAAGCGACCAAGTCAACGCAGAAAATCCACCTCCGTGAATGAGAATCAAACAAGGGCCTGAATCCCCTTTTCTGTAGACACGAAAAGTGTTTCCATCGACTTGAACATCTTTTTTCTCCGAGAAATATTTGCTCCAGGTGTCAGCTGAGTAATCTGCTCGAACTCTCTTTCCAGCCCCAGCTCTTCCACTACGATAAGAAATATGAAGGTAGAGAGTAAATAAGCATAGGGAAAGATGATACTTTCAAATAAATGTATCCATTAACTAATTTCAGTGGTGCGATTAGTAAAGTGTCTATATTTCTACTTAAGTACGAAATGGACATTTATGTAAAAAAAAAAGTAACAGAGAATCTTGGTAACCTCGTTAATGACCACAGGAGGTATATACGGTCCGTTTAGCAAGAATGTCCTTACTGCCCTCAAAACCAGAGGCTAATCAATACAATCATTATAAGTTTTGAAACTGGATTAAGTGGACGTAAAACGTGCCTATCCTTTAGGTTTCACTCAATCGCAATAATAGTTTGTACAAACCTGAGGCTTCCTCTTCCTTTAGCCATTGCCGACTTAGGAGGTAACTTGGATGTAAAGAACGATTTTTGGAAAGCAGACATATCTTTTATAACTAAACGTAGATGAAGGTTTTTTAGATGATGAGTAATAAACTATTCTTTATTAGTCCAATTTAATAAAACTGGAACAAAAACTATGATAAGTGTGAGGAAAACACAAACATTTTATTTATTTTGTTCGCGTCTAAGGTTATTGAACTATAACAGCTATCTCTTTTAATTATTCCCTTTCAAATCAACATCCATGAGAAAGCCAACTTTCCTCCTCCATCATGAAGAGAACAACAACAACTTACGACAGTGTGCGAGTATGGAATATCCGTTCCTATGAAAACTACTTGAATATCAACCCTTCACTCCTTGCCTGGTATCCTTCCCTTAGACTAGAATATTCACTAAAATATAACATACATCGTCAATAACTCAACATGTACATTATTAATTTAGAAACAAGAAAATAACTTTATGAACCACAATGATCCTTGTATTACAAGTACAATAACAAGTGCCACAGAGTGGAAGAAAGCATTAGAGGTACAAAAGAGAACTATTGAGGAAATTACGATATTCTTACCAGACATTGCAGTGCCTAAAAGAGGGTGGAGAGGAATAATAAAAACCAATGTTCCAAGAGTAAATAAAAAAAATAAAAAAGTGATGGTCTTCCAACTGAGCCATTAGTGCCATGTTGGGGTAGTTTTGTGGTATGAACAGCATAGCATTGTTAGAATAGCCAAATAAATCCAATATGCTCAAGTTACCAGGCATATATAGAATTCCTGAAAATACAGTGAAACACGTTTCTATACACGACAAAGCTCCCCAAATGCAGACTCGTAATCAGCCCTTGAAGCCATTTAATCTCAACCCAAATACCACCAATCAATCTGCTGCATTTGGCTCATAACTACTGATGCAAGAAAGCATGTGGGATTATACATACATTTGCACCCAGGGGTTCCTGGCAATGAAGAAGCTGACAACTTACTAGGGATAGAAGTGCACCAATTGGTCATAAAACGTTTCATGTGAATTGTCATTCAGAAATTCGAAATAGTTTGAGAAGGGCGTGGAATGCTGCATGTAAAATTTCGAATGGAACTAAAGACTGTACAAGACTGATTTTTGGTTCACCTGCTATTAAACCCTGGTACAGTAATGCAAGGGTGCCCACCCCCCCAAGCTTCATGACGCACTCCCCAACTCAAAACCAGACCCCCCCCCCCCCTGTAAATTGGTACCCCTCCTCAAAACTAAAATATAAAAAATACTCGGAAGTACCCCTTATTTTTTTATCTAAAACTAAAAGAAGATTTATATAGGTATTGAAAAAATTCAAACCCAGTCGGCAATAGACGAAACGTGTATATTTCTTGAGGTTCTTTAAAACTCACACAGAGTTTTTATATTTTCTGATAAAAAAATGTTTCTTGGTGCTTCAATTAAGTGAAGGACTTATTAGAGAGAAAAAGGAAAAAAGTGAACTTTACCCCCAACATTTTTTTTGCCCCCCCCCCCCCCCCCCCCCCCAAAGAATTTTGATGACTCAGTCTGCGATATAGCCCCCCCCCCCTCCTCTGTGTAATGACAGAAACCTTTTAATGGACATAATCTGGGCATAATAACAACAACGAGTTCAAACAGCAAATGAGATCTTCAGAGAAAAGCCCATTATGTGATCAGTGTGATGCCAATGAAATTAAATAATCGACACATACTTTCACTATTCATAGGACAAAAATACTAATAATGATAAAAATACTCAGATACATGAATTCCTTAAAGAACCCCTAAATTCCTTGATTGAAACTGAAAAGTTTACTGCGCTAAATGGTACACTAATAAAAAGTGCAGTACCTACATAACGATAAATATAAGCAATAAGCAAACAAATGGTTTTTATGTTAATCAGCCCTCACAGCTTTATTATAAGTTGCCCTTCAGGCTTAATTTTTAGATTATTGTATGCAGTTGTCCATTGAGTCATTTTTTTGACACATGAGGTGGGACACTATTGTCCTTTATGCCAAATAAACGTTATTATTATTGTAATCAAAGGGTGGATTGGTAAACATGGCAAAAAATAAACGTTTCAAGACAGTCAAACAAATTAATAAACAGACTTACACAGTACAAAATATCTACAAAACAGTGACCACGAGACCATGTTTACGATCAAAAAATTAGAAAGAAGAAGAAGAATATCATTGTTTTCATCTTCACTAGTTTGAGCTTTCAACGTTTTTTGTTTTGTTATTTATCTAATTATTAATTAGTTGAGGGTGTAATTAGCAATTTATTTAGGTAGGTAGGTAATGGTTTTCTGTTCATTACTATGACGAACTGTCCTTCATTGGTGCATGAAAATGGGGTGCAATTCTTGGCCAATGAATCATCTGTTTGTCAACGAAAAAGTTCGATTTACTACAATAAGGAGTATTCGTTCAACAGGTAAGTTGAACCTGAGAACCAATCGAGTATTTTACCTCCTTACTATTCAAATCTAAGGATTTATTTTCAGTGTTCTTACACAACCTGCACTCAGTAAAAAATGTTTCCGTAAACCCACTTTGCCTTTCACAAATTTTGTAGCTGCACCTCACAAACCTTGAAAAAAGTCGGTACCAATAACACGTTCTGTAACTAGAGAATTAATTGATTCACAATTCTTACAATAATTGTACGAACGAACGTGTTCACAGAGGTCTTGTGTTAGTTGAACGTGGGTGTATCAGAATACAATTTGAAATATTGGGATGTACCAGGCATTTGTTATGAAAGTGCTTGTGGGGGAAGTGTTCCAATCGTGGTTTTAGAGATATACTTGCCCATACCCCTTGGCAGTTTTTTGTTATTCAAGTGCTAGAATTTCCTTGACTTTATGTTGCTTTTTCATAGTTTCCTGCTTAGGTAGAGACACTGGTATCTATAGCAATTCCATTACTTATGCAGATTGAAAATGACGCCACCAAAAAGGGTTTCTATAGAAGAGCTGAAGGGGAGGAATTGATGATTGATTATTGAACCTTTACTTTTCTAGTTTATCAGTATGATAGACAGATCGATTTGAGACTTGACAAGACTGCACTTTTTCCTATTATTAAATGATTTTTCATATTCATAGGTCCAGCAGTCAACATTTTAGCAAATAAAAATGCATGTCTTCCTACCTCAAATGTTGGCATCAGGCCTGATCACTGTGATTCCCAGTAATAATTTAGCGACTAAAATTGGCTCTTCAACTTTTTAAAACTATTTTTAATATACAAAAGCACTCGTTGACTCGGTATTTTGTTAAAAACACTTGTGTGTCAGTTGGAGGGATGGTCAGTGACCTGGCTCCATTGTATAATGAGCACTTGCATTTTTCTGAACTACAGGGGGTAGAAAATTGTCCTTTCTCTGAAACAATTTAACCATACCATTAGAAAGCGGAAGAAATTTGCAAGTTTTCTTCAAATTTTACTGCATCTAGCACGTTTTTTGAGGGTAGGCTGATAAGTGTTTTCAGAAACTTATTTATTTATTTATTTTTTAAATGTTGAACGTTTGAGCTGCAATTAACGTCCTTAGAAGTTAGTTCTTTATTTTGAAAATGCTTATATGCGAATCCAAAAACGTGGTCAAAAGATTTAAAAAGTTGTTTTCAAATGGAGAAAGTTTGGGTTTCAGGCAGAAAACGTGGTTGCCTGCAGAAAGTCGCGGTAGAATCTCAAGCTTCCTCAAAGGCTGCTCTAATCCTTCAATAACCTCACTGGTTGGATTAAAAAATGTTTTTCTCATTTTCTCGTTTCAGAGTTTAACACCCGTTCTTCTGTTTCCATTTCCAGGTCACTTGTTTTAGCAATTTTGGAACAATACGTCAAAAGTGGGTTGTCGAAATCCAAACCAGTTCGATGTCTTGACCTCCAAGGTGGCCCAGGAGTGAATGGTCTGCTCTGGCGGAAACATCTTGCTGACCATGTGGACGTGATCGTGAATGCTTTAGGAGCGCAGGAAATCGTCGCGGGAAATTTCGATAAAAACGGATTACAAGGGACCATCTACGCTAAGGATCCTTGCGTCGTTCTCCACGAGCGAGGCTACAACTTTGTGTACGATGCTAACCTCTTCCTGTTATTAAGTTGCTACTTAAATGCATTCTTATTCACCAAAATTTACTTTTTAGTAGGTCAAAACTGCAACATATTCATTCTTATCATGTGATAGATTTGAAAAGTTCCCCATATGCTTTTTCTTGAAACTATTACCCGTGAGACTGTACCTGGAGCGTTTTAGCTTTCAGGTGTTCTCTGGGTGTTGCAGGTTAATCTCTTCAACCCTTTAAAGGGGTAATTACACCTCTCCATCACCCTTTCTGCCCAACCAATACTTGGCTCAACAATTATTAATCTCATCTACTTGGTTATTATTACTTTTTCTCAGCTCGGTTGAAAAATTTTCAATAGTACTATTGAATAACTATTTAATAGTATTATGGTCCATAGGAACTTCTGAAACAACAATATTTACTCGTTTCTGTTTAATTGAAGGTGTAAATGTTCACTTTTCTCCGGTCCTTTGTGAACAAATGAGCTCAAAAGAGTTCGTTAGATTTGCTGCACATGCATAAGAATCAGATTTGTATTGGATGTTTCGAGTCTCAAAAGAACCATAACATGGATTTCACCGAACAAATCCACGTTTTCCACAATCAAACGTAAATTTCTCTCCTAACTTCCAGCGTAAAATAATTTTTGATTACAGCGTTGGAAAGCTCTTGAAAATTATTCAATGAAGGAATGAAATGTATCGTGACTTTCTGAATGAAATTTACTGATTATTCTTTTATTTAGTACACTAATACTTTCAGGTACATTGATTGCACAATTGAAGCGTCTATATATTTTGATGCAGTTTTTCGGAATATTGCACGAAATGGCGTCGTTGTCATAACCACAAAAGACGATAGTTCATTGCACGGCGGCACCTACGATGTTGCGTTGAGGAGATATGGCGGCCGAATCGTCCGTACGCACTACGCAAACGAGCTTGGGATACGGTTGTTTTTGGCTTCCCTAGCAAGGTATTTCACAAGATTTGATTATAAGTGTTTTTTTTTTTTTTTTGTGTGCATACTGTAAAAACGTAAACTACTCCAAATATATGCAAAAAGGGCAAGTCAAAAGTCACCCGCTTTTTTCTCGTGTTTCTTTCTCACTGCTGATAATCGGAATATTTAAGGTCCTGTTGTAATATTCTGGTACATTTCTTCTAGCTTGTTATTTAAAATGAGTTTTAGTGTAGTGGAAGCACTAGACGTTTTACTCCTAATGCAAAGCCTTTAAAACTTCCGATTTCAAATATCAACTCCTTTTCATTCAACTGCCAACTCACCAGCTTTGAGATTTAAGTCATCTTAGGTCATTTCATTAATTTGGCCGGCATTCAAAAACCCGAACTTGTCACAGATATTCTCTAATGATTTAAATCTGGTGCTCATTTCCATGATCAACCTATCAGAAATTTGCAACATGGATGCAATGAACAGCTCTTCAGGGGTGCGGGTTACAGCTTCATCTTCACAAAGTTCATCATACATTGTTTTCCTTTTCCTCCTTGCTGTGCTGCTAACTATGCTATTAGGGCTCTCAGTGTTTTCTACTCCGTTGCAAATCATATTGATTGCTATTGTAAAATTATTGTTTGTTTATTACGTTATGCGGTTTTGAAATTACTTAATTGACGTTCCTTATGACGTTTCGCTCATTAAAAACGTTTACAAACTGTATTAAACAAATTTTCTGCAACCAGAAATTTGCCGCCCCTCAACCCTGCCGCCCGGGGCAACCGCCCCCTCTGCCCCCCTCCCCCCCCTTGTTCCGGCCCTGGTTTTATTTATTAGGAATATCTTTGCAGATAATGGTAGTAGTAACCCTTGTTCGGATTAAGTTTTCATATGTTGTAACCAGTATTGATTATTTGTATATTTATTACTTTCTCCCTTTTTCAATTCATAGAGCAGCTGGAAGATACAGTAAAGCCATCAAAGTGTTATGCTGTACCGTCTACAAAAGTTCTTTCACAGTAGCCATTTTGGCTCAGAAAGGCCCTGAAAATGCAAATCAGTGCCTTGGCCTGCTTAGAAACCTCAAGCATTGTATGGTGTGTGAAGAGAGGAAGTTCTATCCACCTAACGAAGGCTTCCCTACAGGTACCAACTCAAACTATCTCTACTTGTATGCTCATTTATAGTGTTAATAGCGTATGATAAAATGAAGATTACGTTTCTACTAGAAGCTGTCAACATAGTGTGCCTTTGAGGATTCTTTCTACTTCATTATTGTTTCTTTGAAGGGAAGAGTAGCTCAACGAATTCAGATCCGATTTCTTATACATACCATATTACTCCAAGAGTACGGCTCTCTCTTGACCAAAGATAATATCTTATTGCTTCATACAATGTATTGATAGCCAACAATGTTACAATGCTAGAACTAATTGGTTCTGACCACATTTCAGATGGCAAAAATGTTCGTTTGAATTGCAAATGTGCGGATGATGCTCCTGGTGAAACGGCACTTGAGTTGGGTCCATTGTGGTCTGGTGATATTTTCGATTCTGGTTTCATAGAAAGCATGATCAAAAACAATACTTCAGACGACTGCAAAGTGAATTATACCTTGGCGTGCATGCTAGAAGAATCAAGGTTCGTGAGTACTTGTTGAAAAATGTGTTTTAAAGTAACTATTTTAATTAAGGTGTTAAGTAAATGCTGGAAAATTATCTATGTGGGAACTCTTGCAAACTGATTTACGTTGATTTACATTTGTAGTGGAATAGTTCAGTATTTCGGCAAACATTAATACGAACTGTCTCTAGATGCTTCGTCAACCTCCGTCAACAAAGTGCTGGTATCCCCCAAACACTTCTTGATGTTCCATTACGCCAGAGAAACCCCTATTACGAAAAAGCTGATACCAAAACTTATAGCTCACGAAGCGCTATACACCATTCCATATCCTTTAATGTGTTACGTTGGAAAACCATCGATTTCCCTCAAATCATCATGCTACATGAGTAAATTTATACATCACGTGTACATTTCATCTTTCTACACCATTTTCCAGTTGAACTGAACCTTTATCAAATACAATTACACATTTTTTCCATAGTAATTGAACCTCTCAAAAGAAGGGGACGTAACAGAAAATAAATAAACGCCGTATCAACCAGTGAATTGCTGGACGATGGAGAGAGGTATGGAAGGAAGTGGCCATATGGAATAACCACCAGTTTAAGTAAGAGCCCTGGATGGTGATACCACGAAGTACTCCTGACGAGATAACCAGCTCAAGTAACTCAGTTCCCCTTTTCTCGCACCATGACATGGTGCTGTGAATGGCATTTTGCTTCTCTTTACAAGTCATTTCACCATATTTTCTGTCGTTTTTTTTTCTCAGTCGAATCCACTCTCTGTACTATGCAATATTGTTCCAGATGCCCCGCCAAAGTGGAGTCAGAAATTGGAGGAAAACGCCTGAAACTTGATTACTCGTCGATGCCTCCCTTCTACTACAATCTCCACAAGCACCACCCCGAGGTGGCCCATCAGGCGAAGTTGACCAAAGTAGTCGACAAACTACAGCTCCAAGGTTACCGAGCCAGCAAAACTCATTTCGACCCTCTCGCAGTTCGAACCAACGCTCCTCTTAACGTTCTCTTCCAGGTTATGAAAGACGAAGCGAGTAAGATTTGTAAATAAAAGTTGTTTTTATTGAACCTTCAGCACTATTTATGAACTTCACCTGAAATAGTTGTCATAAGAATTGAATACGTACTCATAAGGTTCACCATATAGCAATGAATCAAGAGAGTGAATTCAATGTACCTACTTCATGATTAAGATAATGAATTAACATATTCCAAAATCTCGTGCGATACACCAGGAGCCCAAGCCGAAATGGTGCACTCATTTGAGGTAGATTTTCATCTTGATACCGACTGGTGAATTATGAAGTGCGCCTCTTGCACTCAATTTCGATGATCTTGACAGAAATGAGGATTTTTCACACCTTATCCTCATTTAAATTAATCTTGTCCACTCAATGATTGCTAATGAGTAAAGTTAAACAGATTTTGTAATGTGATATTGATGTTATTAGATTCTGTATGTTCTGTTGGTCGTTTTTATTGAACCATCAGCACTATTTATGAACTACAACTGAAACAGTGGTCAAAAGAATCGGATAGGTATTCATAAGGTTCACCATTTAACAAGAAATCAAAACAGTAAATTCAACATACCTACATGAAAATTCAGATAAAAATAAGTTTACATAATTCAAAATCTACTATGAGATGAAGAGTTGTCAACATACAACGGAATTACTTCGGAAAATAAATGTTAAATACCTACAATTACTTTTTATAATATAATTAGAATCACGTTTTATGAGACTCGACAAGAAATTCTTCAATTTTTCGAGCTATGTGACGATACTGCTCTGCCTGAAAATCATACAAATTAAGATAATAATTATTTTCTGTCGTTTTTTATTAGTAATTAATGTATGAATCATAAACGGGGGAAATTATAATTATATAATTGATGAAAGTTATGAAATAACAAATAAAATTATAAAATCAATTAAATATGGGATGTCTATTATGCATGACAGTTGAATCGAAAGTGCACAGAAGGGGAAATCACTACAGCTTGCATCACCTTGCAATTTGTGGAAACATTTAGAAATTTTCCTGAGAGTAAGAAGAAGTGATGCCGGTTCTTACATGGTAACCGAGTTATTGGTAAACTTACCAGTTGTCCAGTCGGGTCAGACACAACTGCTGGTTTCGATGAGCCTTCATTTTTGTCGTAGGTAAGTGGGATGTCAGCTAGTATTTTTACACCTGAAACAGTTTTTTTAATGTGAATTGGATGGAAACGCACTGGCGCACAGTGGTCCACAATAGGTAAAACCGCTTAAAACTGAATAACTTGATGTGGTTGTGCTAGAAACCTGAGATTCCGCTCACATACCAGTGTCCTAACTACGAGTACAACGTATTGATAATTAAATCAAAGTTGAACATTTTAAATAAGTTAACAAGATCGAATGGATTCCACCTTCTCCACCCGACATCAAGTTCAATATTTCTGTGGTTTATTGTGCAAGAGAGGTTTGTTAAACGAAAATAGGGATGGAGAAAAAAACCATTTTGGATACATAAACTGTCAACAAAGTCTTCGATAAAGCTAAATGAAACCTTCATTGTATTTCAGCAGATTTTCAACTATTTCCATCGTACAGTTAAAGGACAGTTTATAATATTACAACAAAACCACAGTTACTTTTTTCATCTTACCTAAATCTGAAGCCAGCTTTTGAGCCTCACTTCCAAATATGGGGATGTTTGTTTGACAATTGCTGCAAACTACTGAACTCATATTGGAAACTATCCCAATGATAGGAATGCCAAGTTTTTGGAGCATCGTCGCTCCTCGTCTAGCAACTTGTACAGCCAACTTTTCTGGAGTGGTGACTATAACGACACCTGGAAAAGAACAAAAAATGTCTAACACTCTTTCGGTAAAGTTGGTAGTTTTCTTTGTTTGAATCAAATAGAAATTAGTTCCGTGAATCAATTAGACCACTGGACGATCATCCGTTCGCCTTCAAATCGGAAGGCTGCTTCAAACGCAAGAATGGATGCTATAAAAATAACTGACGCAGAACCAGATGGATGCCACGCCTCCGATTCAGTTTTTCAAAATATATTTATATATTTGAGGACATGCAAAGAGTGGATATGTGTTTTTACTGTATCTAGTTAAATTACAGTTGTTCTATTGTTGGATTTCTAAATCATAGCGATATATATATATTCATCACATCAATGTAGATTTTGACCAGTTTCCACAAAGAGACTAGTGAAGCATTGTTTACAGAGATTTATTTAAGCAGAGGTCATTCCAACAGTCAGCTGTCCTTCACCCCACACTACGCTGTCCTTCATCAATTTTATTCTATGGAGATATTCACAAAAAAAAAAAAAAAAAAAAAAAAAAAAAACCCCTAGTAGTAATTAATATTTTGAACGAGCAATAGCAACTATTATGAGCTGCTGAAACCTTCAATTCCTGAGAAAGACCAATGCTCTCCAAGCGAGTGGTTTAGATAGTCATTCACTACATGTCATTAGTATGGGCACGGGAGGGCGTGGGATAAGTGGGTATTGATCGTCCAGTGACTATTTGTAAGGTAGCCTGGGGATTTTAGAAATCTGTAGACAGAGTTGCCACTGTGGATTACGAGGCCACAAGCCACAGACGCCAATTTAACCATTCGAATTTCGTCAAACTCCTGACCAATAAAACGGAACTTTTCCCGCGAAATGATGACGTCAATAGTCTCAATTCACCTCTGGATTGCTATAAAAACAATATTAAAAAATCGCTTATACACTCATAACGGATTTTATTTCTTTTGATTATGTTCGAATCAATCATATCACTATCACCCCTCATCATACTTCAAGTTACCAACTTACCTGAAATGGGTATTGTCTGTACAAGAGACAGAATCGTATCTCCCGTCCCTGGAGGGGTGTCAACAATTAAACATTCGGTGTCGCTCCAATCCACTTGCCTGGTTAATTGTTCAAGAGCTTTCATCACCATTAATCCTCGCCATATAACCGCAGATGTCTCGCTGACCAGAAATCCCATCGACATACTGTAAAAGTGAACTGATTCAAGGAACATACTAAACGAGTTATAATGAGTGACGTTAATAAATCGGTGCCTTATCCCAATCAACTTGTATATTGGTGGTTGCTATCAACGTTTTATCCATCCAGGTCGCCCTCAAGGCTTCAACGTATGAAAACATCAAGGCATGAAAACGTGTTAATTAATCACCTCATTTCAAGGTGTCACAGAAAAGAATCAAACTGCCTTAAAATATACGAGATAACAACCATATAGAAAACTTTTGTTCAATTTCAAATTTTTACTCTTGAATCGACCTTAAATTGTAATTTATTGATTTTCATTGTTCACCTACATACCATTTCACTCCATGGTTGACAAGTGGGATCATCAGATTTTCTGAAATCAATCAGTATTGTTGATCTCAACTTGAATAAACAGAGTTGGGGTGTACCCTTTGGTACACGTACCAACAAATAATTATTAGATAGTTAGTTTATTTACATGTTACATCCTTCAATTGAATAATAACCAATGCCTGAGCTGGATAGTGTAGCATTGTGGCCAAGCCCAGAGTTGGTTGTTACTTCTAATTTTTATAAAGTACCTGTAACACTTTTTTTACACCACATTAATCATTAAAATTTAGATTCCGCTTCCACGGAATGACGATCTTAGTAGATACGTAATGTATATCCCGTAAAATGATTAATTTTCGTTTATTTAAGTGCTCTCATAATGTTTACAAGTTTCTCTTTTGAATAAGCTGATCATTATTTATATTGATTAGATTTTATTCGTTCCTAAAAAATAAAAACCAAAAAAATGTCCAACTCCTTTTTACGGGTTTTTTGTTGCACAATTCACAACACATGGAATAGAAAGGTGTATTTTACATCACATCCTTTTTCATTTCTGAATTACCCATCATCCCCCCTCCCTTCTTACTTTGGTTTAAATCATTCGGAGAGTTTTAGAAATACGTTCATTCGATTCAGCGGAAAAAATAACATAGTAATTTCCCTCCTCCCTCCAATTTCATCGAACACCAGAGGCAACATCTCATGCCCAAACGGTGATTTCTTCTAAAAAAATCACGTTTTCCCACGTTCAAACTCCAATTTCTCTGTTTAAAATTGCTCCGAAATAAAAATTTAATAGACCGATAGAAAGCTGATGAAATTTAGATGTTTTCACCGCAGAGCCCATCAATTTTTCAGTAAATGATATAGTAATAAATCAACATTCAAAATTGTTACAAAAGCAGAAAGTTGACAAAAATTCAAGTTTAAGCTAGAAAACCATGTACGACGTGACTAAAGAGAAAATTTAATGCAATGAATTAAAGGAAATTTGAAGTGAAATTCGATGATGAAATGATTTTGAAATTTGAAATGAGTGAAAAAATGAAATTAAAGAAAATTTAACGCTCTTTTTAAGGGTAAAATTAAAAATTTATTTATTTAGCAAATTAAGGGAGTTATGGCAATTTCGGAGAAGTATGACCGAAATTAGGAAAAAAAAAACGTTGATGCCGGATTGGAAAAAAAGGACCAGACTAACAAAATTGCTATCAGTTAAAAGTTGTTGCAAATCATTTGTTGAATCGATCCTTCAAGTTTCATCGTTCTTATACCAAGCACCCTGTACATATAGGCGCACTGATCAGCTGAGGGCCCTTGTGGCTTATTTGTTTCCAATTCGACCTGAGAAAATGAATGCAAGAGGAGTTTTTGAGGAGAATATAATAATTAGTTGAGGATGCGCAAAGCGGTAAGCTTAGATAATAATGTAGACTACATCTAAAAAGGCAGCAACCTACGTCTGTAATAAGCCTTTGCGTAATAATTTCAACGTTTTCCAATATTGTTTTCTTCCCAACATCGCCATGGACCACGGAGATCAGAACCATTGTTTTGACAATGCTGAATAAATGATGTATAGCAATACGTGTATAACAATCATTTCCCTCACCTTTGTTAACTTCTGGATTTAACTCGCCGAGGTTCATCATAAGAGGGACAGATGGACCAAAAACGTCAGCATCAAGAAGACCAATATTAGACGGCCTATTTGCAGCCAGGGCCGCAGCAATATTCACTGCAATGGAATACGAATTCTTGTAAGGTTCTGATCAACCCCATACGTAAAATGTACACTTCTAAGTCAATTTAGTACATTGCTAAAGATATTTCAAGACCATCACCAGCAGAAGTTGACTTTCCAACACCTCCTTTTCCTGACACGATGAGAACTACGTCACGTACGCCAGGAATAGGCTTTTTCTTGGGAAGTCCCCTCGCCATCATTTCAGCTTGTCTCTTTTTCAAAGCATCGGATTCATGACAGAGTAACTGTAATACAATAAAGTATACAAATATGGTAAGTAATTGAAGTTTTTCCAGTGGAATCTGTTTCAGAAACATAAAATATTAGTTTTTATCTCGTCTCAACGAGCTTTCATCTTCTACAGGCAACAGGAGGGGGTTGGAGAATAATCAACGTTCGAATATTTGCCGCTGGCACTTAAACCTCAAAATAGAAGAGCAAGGGATCTGGTGTTGGGAAGGTAGTGTCAAACCTAGATATTTGGACATCCAAGGTTGACTAAGCTGAATTAGATTCAATTACAAATGGCCAATTCGTTTAGTTTTCTCAATCACTATCTTCAGAACACCAGTATCCTGGTTTTCAATTGACTTTACCTTGACAGCCATTCCATTAGTCGAGACAACAAAACAATAACTTTGAACATTGTAAGGACTATTTACAGAATAGCCTAGGGGTTTCGGAAATCCATAGACAGGATTTCCAGCAGGCCACTGCTGGTTAGACGTCATGGTGACAGTCGAAATTACCAATTTTGTTAAGCCCCTGACTGATAAAACGAGAGTTTTTCCAGGAAACAATGCGTCAATAGTCTTATAGGGACTGTCACTTGAAATTAAAACTGAAACTGCACATATACACCATTAGAACATGTCAAGAGTAATGTATGTTTAGTGCAACAACTGAGAATTGCTTCAAGAGAAGGTATACAGGGTGTCTCAGAAAGATACAGCCCAACTTCAGGGGTCAACTCTACAACTCGGAGGTCGTGAAAGCTGTAGAAGCTTTTTTCACCCGATTAGGGTCTTAGACCATACCTGGGTTCTGGGTGTACCGCTGCTCGTTTTAAGTCAAGTTTCACTGAGGGATCTGACGTGCATACCTACTAAACAATAAATAGCGAATTATAGTGTCCTTCTACGTGGGGAGTTTAGTTAAGTTGCTTTTTGAGGAGCCCCCGGTTTACTGACTTTCATCTTCTGCCCAGGGGCCCCACAGCTCACAAACTGTGGGATAATGAGGAACTGCAATCTACTTCCCAGCGAGTTCACTACCTCCACGAATCCAACCTCTGACGGAGGGCAGGCCAGTGGTGCTTTGCCTTACAACGGTGCACTGGTGGCAGATGGGGCTCCCTCCTCCTGTGGTACCATTTTGGGTAGAATCGGCCTGCAGACAGCCCAGACTAGTTGGGCTGCCCCCCGTCCAACTCACCCTAAGCCTTGAACGGTCGCAGGCCCGACCAGAACAGTCTACCACTTTTCATGTCTGCTTGTCTCCTGGGGGTGGATTTACCCCATTCGTCAAGCAACCTTGGGAGACACGGCCCCTTTAGTATCCTCTACAATGACTCTCCATAACAATGAATGGGAACTCATTTCAAGTTCGCAATCGTGAGGCAAGTGTACTTGAAGGCAAAACTTATTTGCGATAAGGTAATTTTTTTTAATATGGGCTTTATCATTATTATTTGAAGTTTAAATCTTAGAAAATTGAGTAGGTACTTGAAAAAAAAAAAAAAAAAAAAATAATAAATAATAAATAATAATAATAATAATTCCTTGACATCACTAGATATTTTTGTAACTTACTGTCGAAATGTGAAGACACCTTTTAAGAGGTGCGACGTCTCCATTTCGTAGAACGTGACCTTTGGTGACATAGCTGTAAGAAGAAAGTACGAAGGGTGACTCAACATATTTTAATTGATTAAGAAAAATCAAAACTTATTCATATATATTTTTAGCCAGATATTTTTTATTTTTAGGCAGATAATTTTCTGCCTTCGACACAGACAACTACAAAGATCCAATGCTCCCCTTTTTCAAGCATTTTGATAACTATATTCTCCGGTGTCATGTCCACAAATGGCATTTCCAGCTCAACCTGCAGCCATCTTCTTTGTGTTTCCCACTGCTTACACACGAAGTATGTGTGAAACACATCATCATTTCCATCACAGTTTGGACAAGTTGGATCGTCTACCGGATTTAGCATTATGACCGTATTCCTGGCAGCGGTATCAGTGAGTTACCTCTATAAAGTCAGCCATTCTACATTGGTCAATACCGAAGTAAAGCACATTCCTCCGTAGAAATGCCGCCCTTAGTTGTTCTGAGGTCTTGAATATGGGTATGCAACACAGTTGCCTATTTCACCTCCGTCAGGCCAAATACGTCTGCCCATCCATTTCGGGCTCGGATGTTTACATCTGACACTACATACAGTAGGAGGACCTGAACGATTAGTAATCCATTTCCCGATCAATGCCATACACATTGATCTGGAGGGCACGATCCGTGAGTCGCACCAACCTGACACGGAGCCCCTTACTCGACATTCTGTTGTCTAGTTTAGCCCTCTCTTCTACTGTCCTAGCCACGACTTCAACAGCTTTGGGACCAGCAGGGACAACTTTGTCATTAAGTCAAATTTACCATTCCATACATTGTTGCAACCCGCTGGATTGGGCATATACACACATTTGTAGGCAGAACGTTCTGGTATTAGGATAGATAATGAGGGTTGGACGCTCTTTTGGAACTTGGTGCACTTCATACACATCAGAAATTCAGGGGAACTGAGTTTGACTCTGGCGGCACTGTTGCACAGTAAGCTAGATTGCTTAACACAAGCAGTAGTAACAATTTTTTGTTACTTTTCGAACTGTAAATACTCATGGTTCGTTGGAATTAGGTAAAAACAGACCTCAAATGGACATCCAAGCCTGGTACTGTTAAATTTAACCTAGCAACGGCGACGAAATAATTGATTTCCTCAGTTGTTTTGTATTTCTCTGCATCTTCAATTTCTGCAAAACTACTCACAAAATGTGAGGCTGTGAAGTAGAGAGGCTCACGTTTCTAATAGGGGATCAGATCAACGATCAGACTGCGCACTTCTCCCTCTCCGTTTTTCGCATTTTACCAGTACTATAATGTGATCAAGCAATGGAAATGTAGATCGCAGTATGGCTGAGTACCATTCAGAAAAACGGAAAAAGACAGTTTCATCTGATCAAAACTTGAGAGGCAGCTAGGTATTTGACAGAAGCCCTCGGCCTTATTCGAATTATTATAGGTAACTACAATTAACCCACAATTTAGGTAATTTAAAAAACAAACCGTATTGCCGAAAACAATTCTCTCATCTTGAATAGTCTCCGAACCATTTCCAAACACATATGTTTAATCTAGAAGTCCATAAAAACTTGCAAATAAAATAATGTACAGCGCACTACATTCTCCAAGAACTCTCTAACGACTCGTTGGGAGGAAATTTGTTAAATAGCCAGATTCTTCACAACAAATTAAAACAAATAATTCCTGATGTACGAATTTACTTTGTTTTGAAATTAGTAGCGACGTGAAAGTAACCGCTGCGCCGGAGAGGTTATCCATACTACAGTAATACACTACAGTATAGGAATTAATTGTTAATCTTGCAATGGATTATTTTCGTCTGTTTCCCGATGGCCTTCAGCACACCTTAAATATACACTTAGTTTTTTCCTTGATGTCATTTCTATTACCTATGTCATTTTAGGGATCTTCTTCCACGATTGCCGTCTGCAGCATCCCTAAACATCCTTTGAAAAACAACAACAACAGTCATAATAGACGAGTTTACCGTTCGTTCTAATCCCTAGCGGTGTTTGTTGTTTTACTTATTTATTAAGTTTGTGAATTCATTGCTCAAGTTAATTGATCGTAAATATTAGTTTTTAATCTATAGTACCATGGTCGAGCTGGACAACATTGTATCCTTACGGAAAAAGCTGCTTGAAGCTTTGGGAGATCGTGCAGTTGAGTAAGTTGAAATCCTTTGTTGGTGTGTTACGTGTGAGAATATTAGTGACTCCTATTATTTACGTCGGAAGTTTCCATTTCGATACTTTGTTGAAAATCAATGAGAAGTCCAGGGATGCTTTCTGTTAATTCACAGGACTGTATTTAAATCCAACATAAATAACTTCGGTACCTACATAAATTTCATTGTCAGTTGGTAGGAAAATCCCACGTCCAATTCAGTTTCAATCTATAGATTACGGTGGCATTATGTTCGCAAAGTTCGTGGTATTAGATTGTGTAATCTATGTCCAGGTTCATATTGCTTAAACCAAGGAGTTGGTCGTACTATGGATGCAACAATTTTTTTCCGGGGGCCAGACAATGAATGAAACAAATTGAACATTGGTAAAAGTCATTAATCCTGTAAACCAGTTGCTCCAAGTTGTTCTTTCATAATATGCCCAAATTTCATTTGAATATTGAATGTTGATAGGTATTTTATACTGACACAAATTGTCAAGGGTGACACATCACCATAGTTGTGCTTGTTTCGCCTGTTCGAGAAAACTTTCTACCCATTGCATTAATGCTCCGATTTTTATCCGAGTGAATGAACAAATGCAATGGGGTGAAAGAAATCATTCGAAAGTATTCAGGTTGTGCTGGTGATAGAGATCAAATAGCTTTTGTTCGCTACCACTTTTTAGATCTTTCGGTGATACCTCAGTTGACATGACAGCGTAACCCAAGGGTAAAGGTTAGCGTGGTTTTTGAATGATTTAAGGTGCATAGCTTCATTCCTGCCCTTTACTTGTGTAGGGCACGTTGCTCATATTACGAATCATTAGGAATGATGGGACGAATAATATACAGTTGGATGAACCTTTTTTCCTTCAAGGATTCAATCTTAACCGTTACGTTTATGCACTAACTTACACTTATTTTACGATGATCATAAACTTTTAGCAAGGTGATAGGCAATGCTAAGGTTCATCAGTAAACAATCAAGAGATGGGTTAACTTTCGACTACACTTCCATCTCAAATCAAAGAAAATAAAAACGTTAAAAGCTAGCAGAATAGAGCTGGAAATTCATGGAAAGCCGGAAATGTTAGGTTCCTGTTCCTTGAGCAGCGAGAACATCTGCTTCTCCTTCATCACGGCGCAATTGCTGGTTGACCTGAACCAGTTGAATGCAGTAGCAGAAACGTAGGGAATTATTTGAGCTTTTACAATCCTGTTAAATAGTTAGAAGTAAGTTAGGAGATGGTTAAATTAGGGTTTCCTCTATACATTAACCTACGATCTTAACAGTAGTGGATCTACTAACGTGAAACCTATTTCCTCCTTTGGGAATGGGATGAATCGGTATTAATTGTTTTTTCCTTCTCAAAGTTCATTTGCATTTATTTACAAAGTTGATTTATGGCTATGGCCAATTTTGTCCACAGGCACAGAACACTAATGAGGCTTTGGTTTACCATGAAAGTGAGTATTCCCCACTGAAAACGTTTAATAAAAAACTTATTTAAGGAGTTCTATAAATTTAGTTACTTGGTGAGGATGTTCATTTCATGTTTTTGAACGGTGTTCGCGGCAGCACGGTAGAAATAATTGTCTCCTGTGGAAGAGCCACACTTTGTCTCTTGTTCCTCATTGTCGTCAAGTTGCCAGTGATTGGATTATATTCTGGATGAACGTCTAATTTCTTGATTATTCCACCAGCTCACAAAAGAGGAGTTGGATCAGAAACTGGCAAGATTTCTAACACCCGCCCAGCGTCACCTTCACAATCAGTACGTCCTGGCGCTTCTAAAGGGGAGCCCCAAGATCGAATCCTGGAAGAAACATCCCGAGTGTTGTCAGGCGCAGTTCGAGGTAAGACAAAACTATTAATCTAAACACAGTTAAAACGAGATTCTATTTTCAACTAAAACAATTCCTTTCTGTGAATGTCTGCGCTAAATGCACTTTAGATAGATAATCTAAATCTGTCATAGATCTATGATGATTAGTAGCACAAATTCTGTAGTTTTTTAAAAAGAGGAACTCGTGGCATCACTCTGAGCACATGAGCAGGGTGAGGCACATTAAGTTGAAGAGTTCCAGTCATGCAGTATGAATATATCAGCGAATTTGCCAAAATCGTCATCATCATCATGTTAAATTGAAATTAAATTTGAGCATTTTCAGTGCAAAGAATGTGTTAACTATCGATTTTTGTCTCGAAAAATCTTGATGTAAATAATATTCACCCATTAAAAAAGAAAATTGTAAATTTTTATATAATTTTTTGCATTTTGATCAATTTTTGGTTAAACATTTTCAAAAATCATACCCAGGCGAAGAAATTTAAACCCCCCACCCCTCCTTTTAAAATGTGTTGGTTTACGTTTCAAAATAACATGTAAACTCAAAAACCATGTAAGGAATGTTTGTTCTCTTATAATCTGATGTCCTGAGGTTAGAATTACCGTCGATTCATTTTTGAGAATTGAGCTAGATAATAGAACCATTAGTGCTGGATTTTTCATGCTAAATTCAAATTTGATACTGAATTTCGTCTAGCTACTTTAGTTGGCCGAAGGGCTGAAATTTCAAAAATCTGAATATCGAAAACATTGGAAAAAAAAACGGTCGGTTTTACGTTCGTTATTGATAGATTCGTCATTAATGAATCGAATGGACTCAGCCCGGCCTAGAACTTTGATAGGAAAAAGAACCTCAACGAGAATGTGACGATCGAATCAGATGACATAGTTGCAATGGAAGTTTGTTTGCTAGAGTTCCGTTTCAAATCGAGTCTGACTTCTGCTATATAATTGTGGACACATGAAAGTGACAAAGATAGTTGATTTAGTTCCACAAACTTACTTAACTCAATTCAATAACCTAATACGATAATTTTAGAAAAATTCCGAAGTATTTGGAAAAAAAGTGCTGCATGGCTGGAACATGGGCATCTTCTGACAGGTCATAAATGTTTCTATAATAGTTTGAAGAGTTTATATTCACCTTTGAGGGAAAATGATGAAACTTTCCACAAACATTTCATCACATTGAATGATTTCTTGTACAGCCAGTGGATCCAATCCACTGTTCGGTGATCGAGCGGCTCCCCATATTCTGCGAACAGCCTCCTCTGATGGTGCACGAGGGATCGCTCCTCACCACCAACATGATGCTGGACCGACTGCAGTTCGGCGCTTGGGAGATGGAGCTCAAGAGCGCTACTCCTGCCACGGCCGAGTTCCTGTGCGTCGCGACCAGGGTAAGTTTAACCCACTAGTATTTGAGGCAATCCACGTGAACGATTGGACTCAAATAATTAAAATGTACCATTTTTTAGTGTGTTGTACCCCCGAGAGAGAGTACATTTTCCTCATATTTACATACCGATTCGTCACATTCTCATTTGTGTAATGTTTATTAACCATAAGTAAGGGTTAAGGTCCCGTACAAGACTCTTTGGAACTATTACTTGGTGATACATCAGCTCTGGATCAGTTGAGAGGCTCCTACAGCTAATTTCCAAGATATTCGCACTCTGAAGCTGTAATTTAGTATGTAGACTCCTTAGGACTTTTGCAAAGCTATTTCCCCCCTGGATCCCTCCTGGATCAGCTGAGTAATATCTAAAGCTGATTCTGAAACTGTTATTTACTATGTCAACTCTTTAGAACTTTCGCTTGACGATGCATAGGTTCCAGATCAGTAAAGAGGTTTTCTCATAACGAAATAGCAGTATAGAATGTAACGAAGCTGTGATCTGGACTATGGGTTTCTATAAGGAAAGAGATTTGTAGCAAAGGGCTTTTTAATAAATAATAAAAAGAGACTGTCAAAGTTTAAACATTTTATTTATTTAATTTTGTAACTAATTTTTTTGTTAAAAAAATCAGGTTCAGCTTTGGTGTCTAAATAGCGTAGATATTGGCTACAGGAGCCTATCAGCTGATCCAGAGCTCAGGTAAAAGTCCTAAGAAGACTACATCCTAACAGTTCTCGCGAACTGTGACGAGAACCGGGGGGGTTCGGGTTGTTCCCCACTCTGCCATTCAGGCCCCCTGTTAGGATGACAAGTTCTCCTTTGACTTCATCCAGTGTTCGTTGCAAAAGCTCATAAAAGTCGTCCTTTATTTGACTAGGTGCATTGTCATTGGGCTCATAAGCAACCAACACAGAAATAGTGACTCCGCTCTCCTGGATGTCCACAGACATGACACGTTCATTTACAAATTTCCGCTCTCTGGCATTATTAATTTTGTTCTAATGTACCAAGAATCCAACTCCAGCTCTAGCTCTTTCATTCTTAGGAACACCACTGTGAAGAAGAAAGAAGAAAGAATCCTTTCTCTAGTGCTTCACTCCCATGCCCCTTCTTTTTAGTTTCTGTCAAGGCCAGGTATTTCACCTTGGTGAGAGAGAATTCCTCAACTATCTCCACCTCTTTCCCATTCAAACCTCTAACATTCCATGTTCCAAATGTAGTAGATCCTAGTCCACGCCAGTTTCGAGTTCCATTATCCAGTCCGGGTATTTTCTTTCTCTTTGTTCTTGTAATCTGGTTGATTCAGCCATACGGGAGATTGTCCCGTAATTCCCTAAGCCTGATGGGGTCTCCCCCTTGGCCTTCAGGCGAACCCCCTCTTTGCTTCAGAGCTTAGGTGGTGTCAGCCCCTACTACCTGAGACAGTGATTTGCGTTCACTCATTCAGGTTGCAAAGAGGGTCTCTCCTCCTTTATCCTGGCTTGGGACAGGCAGGGTTTCCCCAAAGGCGGAGTTCTAAGGAGTCTGCTTAGTAAATTAGAGATTGGGATCTAAATAGTGTAAAAATTACCTTTGGATGCCATGCATATGATCCAGGAGGCTCTTTGTGGCCATGTAAAAGTCCTTAGGAGTCTACACACTAAATTAGAGTTTGAGAGTAGAAATTAGCTTTAAATGCCTCTTAGCTGATCCACGGAACCGTGTAAAAGTCCTAAGGAATCCACACACTAAATTACAGCTTCAGAGTGTAAATAACATAGAAGTTAGCTTCAGAGCGAAGAAAATGAGTACCACATGACATCTTTTTGAGCATAAAACACAGCGGTAAAACCTGATCTTGTTACAAATAATAGCAAACCAGCTCCAGCTGGTTTCAGATGGTAATCTATTTCAACCGCAACTCCAGGAATGTGTACAAATTCGACTAACAATGAAATACCTAGTTGCTGTTTCTAGTTATTTTATTTTAAATTCTCTGCCTTTAATTAATATTTTGCTATGTAATTTTTGTATCAATCATAGTATTTTCATGTTTTCAGCATTTCCTCAAGGATATAATTACTGCGATCGTTTGTCGAAGAAAAGGATTTAGAACCAAGCACAACAAGTTCATTTGCGGAGTAGGAACCCCACAGCTCAACCCCTGGCTAAGAAACGTCCCACGAGGGAAGACTGAACCTTTCCAACCGTGAGTTTCGTTTCAACATTAAAAAACAAAATTTTAATAACTGCCCTCCTGGGATGGTATATTAGAATTTTACATTAGCTGCTATCTAAATTGACCTTGTAGTTTCTGTTTTCCCTATGATTACAAAATCGATGCACGGACATGCTTAAGACCGTAGGTGTAGCTTTCTAAGAGAGACTGAAAACGGCTCGGTGGGGTGGATTTCAGCATCTGAAGCATCGATAATTACTTACACCTCACATTGAACGGCAGTTTTTTCCTCGTGTTTACTTTTCTAACTCTAAAAGATGACAAATAGTTGAATCTGCCTACATTGAACTAGAATTCTTGCCTCTAAAATTTGTTATAATTATTATTTTATCAGTAGCAGTATCTCCTTGCGCTTGTTCATTAAGTAATTTTATCTCATTAGTCTATACCTGACAGATTGCACCTTTAGCATCTCATTGTGCAGCATCATCACAATATCGCGCATCGAGTGATTAGGTTGAGTAGCTGTTAAAGAAATGATTATGTGTATTTGTTTCACCAGGCTGAGAATTGACAAGAAGATTGCAGGATTCCTAGCTCCCAATCCAAGGCCTTCTAGAGAATACTTGGAGCAGTCGGCAGCCTTTGAAATGGCAGCCAGCGACTCGGACGTTGAAGCATTAGAACCAATATCCCTGACTGATTTAGCTGTGACCTTGAAGGTTAGTGGTACAGGTGTATTTAGCATCTTGGTTAGAATCTCCTAGAAGTCTGCTTTCGAATTCTAATAAAGAATTGATAGGTCTATTGTGCATAATTGACATGGGTGAATACAATGTAAATTGTGAGGCGAATAAAGGAGAAAAAAGATCCCTTTAAGAATAATGGTCTCAGAATTGGCCATTTGCACGACCTGGAGGTGAGATGGGTTCCCTTGAGGACAGAGTCACCATTTTTTAAAAGTAAATCAAAGATTTATTAAAAATTCCTCCAGTACGCAATAATTTGTTGATTAGTTTACAAAAACAGGCAAAAATTCAGTTTCCTAACATGTCCCTGAAGCCTTGCCCCTTCATTCTTGGAGTTCGCTTATTTCATTGTAATTTAGGTACAGAATTGATCTTATAAACGTAAGTTTCGATCAATCAATAAATGTTATAGCAGAAAAAATACAAATTGGTAGGAGTTGGGAATACAATACATTCCATACAGGTAAATAAGATATATGAAGAGAAATAATCAACGATTCCGCGTATTACAAATAGTGAACGAAACCAGACTAGAGAGCGTGACGACTTGATTACTTTTGACGTTTCAAACGACTGCAGTAAGCTACTTAAACTCGACTAACAACATCTTTCCCCATGTTACTTTTCTCTTCATTCGTTAAGCGAGAATGCTCTCAGCCTCAGTGAATAGATAACACATTTTTAAATGGTTTGGTAGCAGTTGATGTTGTTCAGATTCAATAATTCACTTAGGGCAAGATGGGCTGTATGGATTGTCAATTTGTCTGCGGTGAAGTAGCCAGGAATCAGTGGCGCCAAATAGGTGTTTCGGTAGATTTTGTAGTGTATTGGAAGAAATGAGCTACCGTCACTGATTCATTTCTATTACAGTTCATTCGCCGTTCCTTGTCGTCGATGACGTGTTTCAAGCCTTTGGTGTAGAACTGTAGGTAGCAATCTCTCTTTCCATATCCAAGGACGGCATATTCCCCTGGTAGGCTTCTGGTTCTTCGAATGAACATATCATCTGGGAAAAACCACTGTATCTGGAGTTCAAACAGAGGTTTATCTCAGTCCACAGCCATTGGTTCCACCACTTCTCCCTTGATCTGGTTACAAAATTAATTTGCATCATTCAAAGTGCAATCTGTAGTCCCTCTACAATCTCACGAAGGTGAGAGACCCAGTCCAGACGGGTGAGTTCACATTCAAAATTATCAAGATCTTGCAATAGCATCAGACAGATCCTGGGCCTGCTTCAAGTAATACGGCAAAGAAATGTTGACACCTCTGACTGGGCTCGAACTCTCGTCTTTACTACTAAGAGGAAGTTTTCCTTTAGTTGCAACATTCTAACGGATTAAGCTATGAGATCAATGTAATCAAATCTCTTCGACTGTACCCTACTTTCCTCGAACATAAAGTATTGAAAGGTTACTTTCTTAACAATTTTTTACGAAACCAAAGTGTTCTTTAGGCTCTATTTTTCGGTTTGAAACAACCCATGATCGAGTTTCTGTATATCATTGTGTTTTGTCCGGCAACAAATCAAATTTGCGGGCTATCCTAAAGACATAAATTGAACTATGTTACAGTAGATGTCCATGAGTATATATGTCCATAGATATTGTGAATTCTATTCTGGGTGTATTGTCAAATTACCTCTCAGTGATAACCTCTCTGATATCATTATCGTTATTTTCAGATGCACCCGAGCTTAGTGGCTTCCAATTTCGTGAGGACTGTAAACTGGGAGCGACTGTATTCAAGAATTCACCATCCAACGTGGGACAGCTAGTGACAGAATCACCAGTTAGTGCGTGCTACTGTTGAACATGTCAGGGGGATGGTATGGACACCGATCCCAACAGTGCGTTGCTTCTGTCGCTGGCGCTTGCGCTGTTCAATACTCGAAATTGTGCGGTATGTGATATTTGATGGATTCAAAACGAATCTGACGTAGTAAGTTATTTGTTATTGAATCGCCCCAGACAACATTAACACAATCAGTATTAACTTAAGGAAAAGAGTGTAACCCTGTAACCAAAGATCCTTTTTGATGACGCAACAACTGTATCAAAGTTTCTGGTTGAAAATACAACCAGTAAAGTAATATTTATTATGGAAGAGGTAAATGCAAGAAGTATGAAGTCTATATTTGTGACAGTGGCTACTTTTGCTAGTTTCTAATCCAGAATTTGCTAATGGTCGATTGGGAATTCTCACATCTCAAGTACTCGAAAGTTTTAATTTAGAAATTTGGTAACTAGGTTAACCTTCTACCATCACAACACCATTGCTGATGTTGCCAATTGAACATAATGAAATTAGTGTTTCTTATTACAAAATCAGTTTTTCGTTTGTAATGTTGTCATTTTTAGTTTAGTTTAATGAACTTTATCGAGGTAGGGTTTATTCATCTCATTCAAATAATAATAGCTAATGATGGGGATGAACAGGGTCTATCGCGAAAAGGACGGAAGTGATGATTTTCTTGACTAAAATCAACCATATGCAGATGGGATGGACCTAGAAGAATTTCTCATTTTGTACAATAAACAGGCCGCTCGAAGTTTTATTTTCAATGTTCAATGTACACTCTAGGGATGATGGCAAGGGACAGGCTTCATCATGAACAATGTACTTTTATATGGCTGACAAATGGGAATAGTTAAGTTTGTCAGATTGTACTGAATTATGTTTCATCGTACTACTCACCTAACATTCATAGATTATTTCGAAAATAGGTACAGAAGAAAACAAAAAAACTGAAAACAAACCAAATACAAATTGGATTGAACGGCAAAACAAACACTGATCATGAAAATGATATGAAGCAACGTAGTGCTGATAGTGGTGGAACGTTGTGTGTTCATTGTTTTGATTTTCAAGCTCTTTGATTGGTCAGTCTTACAGGCCCTTCTCAATTAAAATTGAAAATTCTCTGAGATTTCGCCTTTACCTTGGCCAACCTTGAGCGCCTGATCACTTTTAATTGGTTTGGTACGCCCCTCTCAATTGCGTTCTTCGCTGATGGTGGCGAGCTCTACTTTGTGTGTTGATTCAAATTTTGAAATCCAATCCACTTGTCAACTTACTTTTTAAATGACAATGGAGGGATTTTGAATTTTTTTCGCTTCACTACTTGATGCACATGCTCCCATCCGTAGCCATCCTTGTTGGCAAACTAGTAGGCTGGGGAAGTTACAATTCATGTGTCCTTAAGTGTACATAAAACTTGTACAGATTCCAAACTCTGATTGAGTGCAAACTGTACAGAGTCCAAATCAAAAGATTCTTACGTCGAAATGACGAACGCTTTCCAACCTTCCTTCAAGTTCCCTCTGTCTGTTGACATTTGGATGATTTATTCATTGCACTTCTTTGAGCTCTAAGCTCTTCTCTGTGCACTTCTCTCAATCGCTCCAATTGTGAACAAGCACAATCTTTCATCTCTAAGCCTATTTCTCACTACAATGTTGTGGTACGTTGTGGCTTGGTAGCGGTCGCATCCAAGATTCTTTCCCTTGAATCTTCATTAGCCGGTGTACAGTACACCTATTGATGGATGAACCCCCTATTCCCATTCGGAAAGTGCAATTCCACTAGCTCTTAGAAAAGGTTTCTTCCGTCTATTACGCTTCTTAACAATGTTGTATTGGCATCTGATTGATGATGACCTGTGTCATTAAGAGCTCAAGCGGAATTCCAATGATTTGCCCACTTCTATAAGGGCTGATCCCAAAAATACATCACCGTTTCAATTTGTGCTGTTTTTTTATTGTTCTAGTTTACCATCTCTTGCGTATCTTTTTTCATCATATTTCGAAAATGACAACCAAAGAATGAATTTCAGAAGTTTGACTAATTTCCATTATGGAGAGATCGAAACCATGTTTTCTTTTATCATGTCCCCAAGTATTGAGGAGGAAAATGGTAAGAAAAGTGACAGATATGTCTGCTTACATAGTATGTAATGTACCGAATGATGATTTATTGTATACACTACATGTTAATGTGAAGTTGATGCTACAATTTTCCAATTGAATCAATCTCACTAGATTATGGCGTGGATCTGAGATGTGTAATCTGGTATACAATGACTGTCCTATTCTATTTATTCGATGTCACACGAGTGAATCTCTTTGCATTTGTTTGGAAACCGTTGTGATACAAGATGATTTGCTGTTAACCATCAAGTTACCTCTAAGAGAAACTGGTTAATTTATACCCATATTCATTACGTTATGCTGATAAGTGAATACATTTTTCACAAGCGAAATTGCAATTGTACTTATTATTGTACCTGTGTTACTTGACATTGACATCCATAATTACTTTCCAGTAAAGCGTATTTGAGTTTTGGTTTACCACGAAGCCTTCTTCATTGGCACCCAATACACGTTATCAGCGTTAAATCAGCAAAGAAATAAAAAATAAAATAGGAAAATCCGTTCGGAACATTAAATATTTTCAACAGGCTTTCGTTTTTCCTTTTTACTAAAATGACAAAAGATTACAAAACTTTGTGAAGTTTATCTTCCAAAGAAGAGAGCACAGTTTGAAAATTGAAATTTAATCCTGATATGGAACAGGTTCTCTCAAATCGCTAAAACAAGTCTAGCAAGTGGTGTGTGTCTTGTAGGTTTATCTATGATCACCGCGTCTATTCCTCGCGTCTTGTTGTGGAATGACTGTTCAAATTAAATCTGATTTCCTGTCAGAGTCATTGATCGGCAACTTGAAATAACTTTGAAACGTTGTCTATAGCATTTCCAAGTCAATATCGAACTTTTCCAAGTCAAATCCAACCTGTTCCTAGTCCCCACGAATGTGGTTGAAGAAATAGTTTTATTTTCAATAGTTTGCCACGTTCGCCCAGCATTTATCAATTTTGCTGCGAGCCAAACTCGGAATTCCCTTCGAAACAGGAAAATATAACATTGTTCTCGTAAAACATTTCTATAAAATCTCCCTCTTTTCCTAAACGTTTTTACGCTCATTGGACGACTCGAATTTAAAATAAATACCGCTACTCCTTTAGCTTTGTCTTACGTCGTGAGGGAAACGTCTGCCTACTGCAGGTTTTGTCGGAAACTAATTTAAAAGTTTGAATTAGCGCTGCCTATTGTTCTATTTAACTTGCTAATTGTTTTGTTGTTACGACTGAACTGGCCGGCCGCTTAAATTTCCTTCGATTATCGGCAGACGCAAGTAAAAACGGTGTGTGACGTCTGTGTTGAGGAGAAGTTGGAAGTCACGAAATTGGTCGATTGAATTTACTTTCCATCTATTTGTGTAAATTAATACGTTATTTTGAATACGCTCTTCGTATAAATACAAGTTAAATTTAATTTTTAGAAATTATGATTATATTTTTTTTAAAGTTCCAGTCATGATCATATGAGCGAGTTTTTCAAAAATGTTCGTATTACATCTTCGTTAAATTGGGTTGGAAATTGAGGACTTCTCAGATTCTGAATCAACATGCATTGAAACGTAGATTGTCAAAATTTGAAAGAGAGCTAAAATTGTTTGCTACATGATTACAAATTCTTAGTATTGAAAACAATAAATGAACCGAAACAAATTGTTTGAGACGACCAGTAATGGAGCGAAATGCCCCAAACCACAGTTTTGTTCCCAACCTGTTCCCAAACTTTCAGTTACAGTCCAGAACTCATCCGTTCTGCTTAACTTAATTTAACAACCCATTATATTTTTGCTAACAAATCCATACACCTCCCACCACTTAATTGTGTTACGTATGCTGGTCTCTATGCTCGCACCTCATAAATTGAAAAGTACCTATCCTAAATTAATCATTTTAGTGAAATATAGATTAGTAGATCAGAATCCCTGATTGGAATGAGTGTTAGAGTAGCAGCGATTGGATTTGGCTAAAAGTCGCGAAGCGGCAAAGGCCAAGGTTGACATACCGCCTTTCCTTGAACTCGCTGTTGCCTCTTTCCTCTGCCAAACTGTGATCTACTATCTATATTTTACATTTTATTATCTATATTTAAATATAGATTAGGCCAACCAATCTATATTTTACTAGAAGGATTGATTTAGGATATTTTTTTTTTCATATTTGAGATGCGAGCATCCAGACCAGCTAACTTAACACAATCAGGGGAGGGGTTGACAGAAAAGTACTGAAATTGTTAAATGGGAATTTTCCTTAAATCAATAAGATGGTAATTCCATGGTTTTATGATGAATTTAGCCAGTTTATGGTGGCCAGTGGAAGCAGAATTCAAGTGTGACTAAGTGGATTTGGTGCGAGGGGGAAGCTGAGCGGCCTTTTCCATTATTTCATGTTTTAATGTTCATAATTAATTAATGTTGTTTAATATTTAAAATATGTTTCCCCTTCTGGCCTCATCAGGTGTATTGTCAATATTTTATTAGTTAATGTTTTTATAGTTTTATATTATGTTGTGTAATTGTAGCCTCATCAGGTGTATTGTCAATATTATTACAGTCCTTTTTTTATAGTTTTATATTATGTTGTGTAATTGTAGCTGATGTTATGTCATCATAGCTAGCCAAGCAGTCAAGGTAATTGTTTAGCAGACTATGGTTAATTATTTAAAGTTGGTCTGAGTTAAATTTTTTAAAAAAGGGGAAAAAGTAACCAAGCTTATTTTGACTACAGTCTATCTAGATAATCAGCATATATGCATCTGAGGCCAACCTGGACACTGACGTGTGTCAAACATTTTCATGACGGGATACTCTGACAGTAAAATTGGAAAATATATTTTCTTAAAGAAAACATTATGAAGTAGTGATGTTAGGTACAGGCCAGTGCGTATATTCGGAATCAACTCTAAATTTGCATAATAAAAAGCTCATGGAACTATTTGTTTGCACCTGGGGTTGATGTAGATTAGAGTTTGGAACCAATAATTGAACTCTAATCTATATCAATTATTGATATCGTAATCATAAATTACTAATTTATGCCAAGAATAACTTTGCCATTCTTGTAGATTACCTACGCAAAAATAGGAGAAATACATCAATACAATAACGTTTCATTAATGAATTCCCTGTATCGAAATTATTCGTGAAAATCCCACCAATTTGCTAAAACATTGATCTCGTAAAAATGTTTAATGCGCTGACAGAACTGAGACAAAAGCAAGAACACGAAGTTCGATCGAGTTAAAAGTGCACCTCACTTTTGCATTTGACAGCCAACAACTTGAAGCTAATTGGATGTAGGAAAAATAAAATGAAATTTCAATGTGATGAAAGACTTAGCTGTTAATTATTGCCATAACGTTATCAACACTAGTATCATTTTAAACTAACCTCCAACATGACATTCGTAACACTTACTTTATACGTCCATCAAAAATATACTCTGTCATTAAGGCGCGAGTGAATCGCGAAGACTTTCCCCAAGAACACTATCATAGTAGTGCTACATTATTGTATCATTTTTTGTGTAAACTACTGACATAACATAACTAAGAATGATTGAATTGGGCGATCCTTATTTGATTTCTTGATTATTCAAGAGATAGTTCTCTGCAACCTGCATTATACTGTATTAGTAATTATAGATAAAATTATCATTGTGTGAGCATGAAAAAAGATCAATTGTTTTATTAATGGAGAATTTCTGTCTCGAAATGATAATTTGATCAAGTAGGTATATTCCAATACGAGATTAATCTCTATAAATGGATTTTATGTCCATAGCATTTATTCTACCATATTAGAATGCAAATCTTTGACGATGTCGATTCACTTACTTTGACCACTGGATTAGTACTCCACATTTGCTTGTATGGTATCGTCTTCCTCAGTAATGTGTTCTGTATATAATATATACAACTTTTTAAACAAGACCAACTTCTTACAGGAATCAAGAAATAATTTCATTTTAGTTATTGAAAATTAGTATAGCTGGGTGAGATTGAGAATTCTCAATCCACTCACGAGATACTGAGAGTAGAACCACACAGCTATACCAATTTTCAATAACTAAAAAAGATGGAATTATTTCTTGGTTCCTTTAAAAAGTTGGCCCGAAAATGAATAATTTTAAAAATTTGAAAGCTCCACTCATTTTCACTGAACTCAATACACTTCCATTGAAATCCAGGTTGAAACAACGAAAGAAACTGACAACTAAATATATTTTCACGGGGTTTATTATTTTTCGAAGTACAAAACTTGTATACACATTGAAGAACAAAATTTCAATTATACAAACATTCGCGTTCTTACATTTATTCGCGTTAAAAACATTAACAAACACTAGAATACGAACTACAATAATCAACACGTACGGCTAAAGCTTACAATTCTAAGTTTAGATTTTACTGGTAAAATCAAGTTCACAGTCGGATATTGTCAATATTCTGGATGGTTGTAATTTCACGTACATCATACTGAATTGTACATTTTCCACATTTATAATTTTATAATTAAATGCTGTAAATTTTTTTTACAAATGTGCAAATACAGCCTGGAAATGGATACATGTTACGCTTATACATCGTGAACTTGATTAACGTATTCTGTAATAATACTTTTCCCAATGATTCGTTCGAGACAATCAATTATACAATCGCTACAAAATTTCAAATATATTTTCGAAAGAAAAACAAGTGGCTTTCATAAGCCATAGAGGTACTCAAGTGACAATAAATTACGCAGGTATAAAAATAAATAAAACGTTGTTTAGTATTTTTACAAAATCACAAACAAAATTTCAAACTAGTAAGAGATTCCTGCATTTTTTTTTTCGAAATCACACGAGATTAAACGTTTAAAACTAGTACATGACGTACTTATATTTTCAAATATGGTGATATAATTTATTCTGTTAAACAAATTACGTATTGTTAAAACAATGCAGCTAATAGTGTAACTAATGCGTTTATCTTTGGCTTAGACAACGTACCAGTACATCAAAAACGCACGACAGTTATCTGGGGAGCTTCCTCACTTCGCAAAAGGGCTTATGTGATGATTACACAAAATCGTTGATAGAAATTATTTAAATGTGTAGATAAATACCAATATTACTCGTGACTGACTATGATGGGGCAAGAAATTGTTCAAAATGCAAGTGGAAATTCAAAATTGGAGGGCAAAATAACTATATATGGGCCTTCAGAACAAATTCCTTCATGCGGTGAGGAAGCGATGTAAAATAGAAATTTTACAAGTACCAAGTTACTCCTGATTATTGGCGATCCATCGGCCGAAACCAATTTTAACTTTAACGGTAACTCTTAAGAAATGGTTGGAGAACACAGCTAGCGAGTTTTTCGTACTAGTACTGGGGATAATATTTCGCTATTGAAATGGTACGTGTATTGCATAACGAGTTATTATTCAATTAATAATATAATTAATGAATTGACGTGTAATAATTTGTTTTTTAAGGCATTCCGCAGCTCCCACTTTCCTTGGATAAGGTAGATAAAGGCAGCTAGCATAGATTAACTTTTGATGTTCTATTTCGACAAACATCGTATTAAAAAATTGTTTTTCTTTTTAAAAAGATTGTGGAAGTAAAAATCTCTTTAAAATAAAGCAACTTAAAGAATTGACAGCATTTTCAAGTAGCTTAAAATTATCGTACGCGGGTTTAGAAATTGAACGTTTCGGGGTTTTTAAAAATTAATCAACAAGGCGATTCTCTAATAAATTGTAAAACTAGCCGAGGGATAATATACAGTTAGGCCGGAAGATTACAATAAATTATTGACGGATTATTGTACTCAATCGATAAATTATTTGAATAAATAAATACCTAATACCTATTCAACGAAACGACTAATTATTTTCATGTCTCATCCAAACTTTTGACGCTTCAAATTCTACCCTTTTTTCGTATATAAGCAACAATACAGACTCTTCCCAACCCTAAATATTAAATTCAAGGAGCAGAAAAGTGATTAGCACACATAAACTCACACCTGTGTGTAATTTGACTAACCCCTCGTGCTTCACACAAAAAGCTGCTGTTTTTTTGGTGCAAAAAAGTGAATTTGATAGCGTTCAAAATACGAATTTGACGAGGAAATTCTCTACACGGGGAAGTTCATAATGGCGCGATACGTTTTCATTCGACGCATCAAAGGAAGATACATAAAATGTCCACTGATTTTTGTGACTTAAATATGGGAACGCCACAATTGATTCACCGACAAAAATGAACATCCAATATGGAATGTGATTCTACTCATACACCATACCTCGTATGTATGATATATACCTAGGTATCTACTACATATACCTGTATATACATGACACACATTTGATTTGATGTGAGCTAAATTTCTTCTTACTACGGTAAAATGTATTTTAATGCTCATTTACGGAATATTGCTGAACAAAATGTTGGACATTTTTGTTTCGGTACAATTTGTAATCGTTTATCGACCGTTGAAGGTCGAATGAGGCCGAATATTGAGCGTTTTTGAATTTATATATATATAAAAAAGAAGAAAATTCGCATATTGCTTACTTAAATTAATTAATATCCTGGACGGACACATCAGTCGAAAAAAGGACTTAACACCTAGGAATCATGGACCTCTGTGCTCTTGTCGATGTATTCTCTTAGACACCGGATCTCATCGAACACTATCCTCTAGAATGGCACGGTTGTTTTTGAGATTCAATACTTATAACATTTCCCAGTTTAACTCGGGTTTTTGTTACATTCAAATTAAATTTGTTGTAATCTTTGACTGGGAATTGTTAAGTAATAAGTAGCTAATTTGGTTTACAGGACGACTACATTATATCTTTTATTCGGGTTCGAACGCAACCCAGACTGAATAAAGCTGATCTTTGAGAGTTTAGGATGTCAGTACTTTCTCTTAAAGATTTTAGCTAGGTCTAACTGGCTGGCCGTAAATGGCCACTCCATTGGTCTTTTTAGGTTCAATTTGACTTTAAATGGCCGCAATTTTTGGTCTTTTTTAGGTGAGAGTTTGATTTAACATGGCCGCACGTTGGCTTTTTTAGGTCTAATTGATTGACCGAGAAGTAGGTTTACCGTTATACTGGGCAGAAGGGTTGCCGTAGCTCTTCTGGGGTGCCGGGGGCCGAAGGCTCGCTCGACTCGATGGTGCAGAGCGGGTCTTGTGTGGGCGTCTTGTGGTAGATGGGGTTGTCGAAGTTCATGATCTTGAAGTTGCCCTTGAGGTACAACTTGTAGGCGCAGACGCAGACGGACACGAGAACGAAGGTGGTGAGGACAGAACCGGCGAGGATGATGACCAGAACGAGGAGCCAATTGATTTCGCGGGCCTGCTCGATGACCGAGGGGATCTCTGGAGGGACGAAGTCGATGTAGATGGGAGGCACCCGGGTTCCGGGCGTCGAGGATGACGGGGTTCGAGGTGGCGGAGGTCGGGTGACCGGCGTTCCGCAACCGTTTCCTCCTTCCAGCTTCACCATTCCGTCTGGACACTCGCACACCACCGAAGAGTTTCCTTTCCCTCTCATCTGCAACACAAGGAAAAATGACCAAAAATTACAATCACACAATAATGTCCGTAATTAGGTGGGCGGATCAAACAGTTGGCATCCCTACATTAGTCCAGTCACTATACAGTTTCCCCATTTCAAATTCAGAATGCTTCTAAACCACCAACACCCGACCACCTACTGTAGTAGCTATCGGGGGCTTGGCGTCACAGGATATCGAGATGGACATATTTTTCGCCACAACTCGTGCGTAGCTCATATAAAATTGTGTTTTAAAAACAAGTCACTAAAAGTTCCATTCCCAAAGTTGGATATTGTACTGAACAACGTTCTTAACATTTATCAAAGTAAGCTAAAAATCGAAAAAAAACACACTAAATTGCTACAAGTTAATTTCCGCAGCAGAATTCAATGGAACTGCGTTAAAAAATGATGAACCTTGTAATGATTTGCCGGTTTCACTCACAGTTGGGAGTATTTTTATTCGCGAATACGAATATCACTCAGAGCCCCCCCCAATCTGCAAATACAAATACGAATATTCGTTTATTGGCAGAGAAAATGTACGAATAAATTCGTATTCGCAGAGAAAATATACGAATATTCGTGTACAACGGTATAGGGTAAAAAATGTGTTTTTCAGGTATCAATATTAAGAAAGGCGTTTTCACCCTGAACTGCTGGTCGTAGAGGTCTGAGAGTGTCATCATTCGATTCAGCGCGAAAAAATACATAGAAATGAACTCTTGGGTCCTATGAATTTTCAATAATGTAATTAAATTCGTATTTTCCCTTAGTAAATACGAGAGTATTCGTAAATTTTGTCTGCGAATAAAAGATTATTCGTACTTAAATTCGCGAATGAAAATAAATAAGAATATTCGTATTTGTATTCCCAGGTGGGGGGAGGGGGGGGGGGTAGTGCGCTGTGAGTTATATTCGTATTCGCGAATAAAAATACGCCCAACTCTGGTTTTACTGCACCATGTAGAAACCAATAGTGGAGTGAGGTATTGAAGAAGTACAATGACTCGGAGGTCCTGAATTGAAATATGGGGAAATGTTAAGCATCATTTCACTCGTTATTTGGAGATTTAAGGAAAAAACAAACATGAAAAGGTTTTCTACAAACACCGGTTCGTGCTTATTTTGTAGGTTGAATTTTCAGCGCAGGAAAAGAGCAAATTCGGAAGAAAAATTAAAGGCAACGAATAAAGGTGCATATCAAAAGCGTAATTCACGTAGGCAGGAGGTAGGTATGACTAATACGTCTTTCGGTTGAGGCATAACTGCAAGATTTAGCGATTATTTGATGAAATAGGTACAATTAATAACCTTCCTACTCTAGTTTATTTTGATTAGAAACTGGTTGAGTGCATGCAATTTAGGGGATCTTCTATTTTCAGTTGGTAATAATTACCTACAATTACAATTATTGTGGAGCTTTTAAAGGCTGTCAAGTGTCAAACGTTGGCGCTAAGCTTTTTACAAGGCAGTCGGAAGGTAGGTGAGGTAGGTAATTCGTATTCCACCGCTGTGTTCTTTTTAAACGACGAGGAAATTGCGGGGTGGAGTCGTTCAAGAGTATAAAACCGGTCGTCTCGCGATAATTTCGGGTGAGGGGAGAAGAAACTCTACACATAATCGCCGTCGTTTATGAGCCATAAATTATGACGAAGGGAAACAAAAAATTGAACCAGGAAAATAGCAGGCTAAGATTGTTTACGATTCGGATGGTGAGTTGAATGAAGAAGTCTGATAAGCGTGAAGGTTAATAGATTTAAAAAAGAAAATTAATCAACTCCAAAAAATTTGATAAATCAGTTTGTGCTCATTC
Organism: Creontiades dilutus; assembly: GCA_031894815.1. Lineage (NCBI taxonomy): Eukaryota > Metazoa > Arthropoda > Insecta > Hemiptera > Miridae > Creontiades > Creontiades dilutus. Next base: position 234,983 of record JAVIWC010003945.1, read on the forward strand.
TTTCTCAAAAACTTTTTGAAAAATGTTAAAACCATTTCCGGACTGAAACATGATTTATACTTCAATCTTGCAGCACCCACTCGGAAACACCCCGACGAATTACGATTCAAATCATGAATATAAAGGAAGGTAAATAGGAGACTTTGAAATTGTCAACAAAAAATCAGAACATAACGATTTCATGTGTAACTAACTAAAATTTTAGTATATTGAAGTTTTTTAAATCTCTAAAAATAGAAACAAATTGATAAAAATGAGTTTGTATACCAGAATACCAATCACTGGAAGTTTATTCGTAACAAATGTCGGTGGTATTACTTCAGTTTATATGCAGAACAGTGTAATAGAGAGAGACATTGTTGAGGTGGATTGCACAATCTTTGAGTACCTCTTCAGAGCAATGAAAAAGTGATAACCATTTTTGAAACAATTGACAACTTTTTATCCTTTGAGCTGCGATGCGATAGAAAGGTGGAATTCATTGTCAAGCTAAACGTATCAAACGATTTTATTAATAGACCCAGACGAAACAAAAACACCGTCGACGGTATCATCTTATGTTGAATGAATTGATTTGAATTACCTATCGTTTTTTAATAAATGAAGATGTTACGCAGGCTGCCAGTCAAAGGGAAGACACACCCACTTTTCGTTCCGAGATATCCCGACGATTTATAAACAATAGCTGTTATCTGGAGCTAATCGCGTGGTTTCCTTTCGGGGTTTCAAGACGTGTTTATAAACAGGAAATCACGTGAGATGAGGGTTTCCGTTGATCCTGCAGTCCACAGAGTTCACGAAAAACCCGAGTTCAATGTCAAAACAATTTCGCGGACCTTTTAAATCACGTTTCTCTCGCACGACCGTAATTGAAACGCAACTGATGATTCGTTTTTTGAAACTTCAACTCGCTACGCAATAAGAGGTGCTCAGGTATCAAATTCAACTTCCTACGATATTGGTTCACATAATAAGGTACAAATAAGTAAGGTAAGTACAAATTTATCAAATGAAGGAATAAATAGGAAACATTTATAAATGTCCAGACATTTTATACTTGGCGAAATCCCGACCTGCAGCAAAAATACGATTCGGAAACTAGAATGACTTACGGGTGATATGAATCAACTATAGTAAGACTAGAAACCCATTTTTCAGACTGATTCCTAGTTTAGAACCGAATTTGATAATAGGTACCTTCTCCGTGATTCGACTAGATAAGACTATCGTAGAAATACCTGGCTTCTCTACAAAATGTAGCTTTATCTAATCACCTTCTTTGTGGAATAACCCATTGAAGATGGGAAAACCTGCGTCCCAGAACACTAACTATTTGTGATTTGTTGTTTTCGATTTCCGGCATAACGAAACTTGTTTATTTTGCCCGAGAAAGTTCGTTGGCTTTCACTTGAAGAGACTCGCTTTCTTGGTTTCGCGTCAAACTTCCGTTTAATGACAATTAAATCTTGAGCATTTGAGAAATTGTTAAAGAAGTTACGTACCACGGACGATAAGTGATTCTCTAACAGGAATTTCAAGTAAGTGTAGCAATATGTCTCAAGTAATCCCAATGAGGGAAATAATACATTAAATTTCAAATGTGGTTGGTGATATATACATAAAAATGTTCGTATAACCAACAATGATAGATTGTCGACACTTCAATAAATTTTAAATGCTTATGAAAACCGGACATAGGGATGACGTTTGCGTTACATACCAATATGTTGTGGTTGTGAAGTGTACGTTTGTGAAATGGATCAAAATGCATATCTTAAAATCAAGTTTACATGTGAAGGTTGATCGGAAATACTGACCTTGGGGGTGGGAAGGCAGAGATGCGAGCACTCCGCAACCTTGCACTGGTTTTCTCCCCTGATCTGCCGGTACGGGTGATAAATCTGCAAGACCATCGGATTCTGTAGCGTCCGCCTCTCGCTGCTCAAAGGCTCCAAATCCCGCCCGTCGAATTTGTCCGCTCTGTAGATCATTTGCGTCTCCCAATCGGACCAATAGACGCGATCTTCGAACACCGTCACTGAATACGGATGGTGGAGATACTCTTCGGACCTGAGTACCAAACGTCTATCGGAGCCTTCGTAACTGGCGGAATATATGGCGTGGAGTTTGGCGTCGACCCAGTAAATCCTTTTTTGATCGTAGTCCAAAGTGAGGCCGTTGGGCCATTTGATCGTGTGGGAGATGATCGTTTGGCGGTTTGAACCGTCCAAACCGGCTTTCTCGATTTTGGCACTCTTGCCCCAGTCCGTCCAAAACATGCAGCCTTCCTCAGGGTCCACGACCAGAGCTCTAGGCTCCTCTAATCCCGTAGATATCAACGTTTTCCTGTTATTTCCAGCTAAATCAGAAACCTCAATAGTTTTTTTGCCCGTGTCCGTCCAATAAATATTTCCATGGACCCAATCAACTGCTAATCCTTCAATGGTTTTTATTCCTTTCGTAATCACAGGCCTTTTAGGAATCAAGCCATCAATGTCGCTCTTATATATGACCGATTCTCCAACAATTTCACTCTCGCTCCAGTAAATTTCCTGACCTTCATAATAGAAATCTAATGCCGCGGATGTTTTAGTGTCATTTAGGATTATGGACACTTCCTGATCGTACGATTGCAATGCCAATTTTCTGACGTCTTCTCTCTTGGTGAAAATCAACTGTGCGGTTTTGACATCGGCTACGCACCTCGTGGAATCGTTAGGATCGATTGAATATCCTTGATGGCATGAACACGTATAAGATCCTATCGAATTTTGACAAATTTGTGAGCAGCTTCCGTAGTTTTCGAGGCACTCGTTGATATCAATGCACGTCGAATTTCCGAGAAGTTTAAACCCTTCGTGACATTTACAATGGAATCCAATGGGATCATCGACACAACTATGATCGCAATTTCCGTTATTTTTTGCACATTCGTTGATTCCACAGATAGGACTTTCGTCTACTCCGCTCGCGCATTCTCTGACTCCGTTACAAGCTTTGTCCATCGGCAGGCAAAGTCCCGATCCACAATCGATTTCATGGGCCGAACATAATTTGTGATTTTGACAATTTTCCTCGTCGCTGCCGTCGTTGCAGTCGAGGACTCCGTCGCACTGAGCGCTCCCCGGGAGACACTGTTTATTGGAGCACTGGAACATACCCGGAGCGCATACATTGGCGCAGTGGGCCGGACTTTCGTCCGCACCATCGGGACAGTCCCACTGTTGATCGCAAATCCAGGAAACGTGAATGCAGGTCTGTCTGTCCGGGCACTCGAATTTGTCGTCGCTGCAGGTTTTCAACCCCCGAGACAAACCCCCCAACGTGCAGTTCGTCTCGTCGGATCGATCGGCACAGTCGAAATCCCCGTCGCAGAGAAATTTCTGAGGAATGCAACTCCCGTCGTGGCAGGTGAAGTCGTTCTGAGCGCAGACATTTTTCTTCAAACAACCTTCCTCGTCGCTGCCGTCACTACAGTCGTGGTCGCCGTCGCATCTCCAACTTTTGTCAATGCATTGATCGTCTTTGCATTTGAATTCGTTTTCGGTGCAAGTCCGGTTGCAAGATGCCTCGTCGAGCCCGTTCTTGCAGTCCGACCTTCCGTCGCACACCCAATGGTTCGGTATGCACTCTTTGTCGTCGCATTTGAACATACCATCGAGACAATCCGTGGTGGGGCACTCCTCTTCGTCGGAGCGATCCCCGCAGTCGGGCTCCCTATCGCAGACCTGCTTCCGCGGTATGCACCGACCGTTGTCCCGGCACTTGAACTCCTCCGCCGTGCATGATACCGGCGCCACGCATTCCGCCGCCTTCTCGTCCGAGTTGTCACCGCAGTCGTCGTCCCCATCGCACATCCATGCTTTCTGCACTTGTTTACCGTTGGCGCACTTGAAAAATCGCAAAGTATCCTCCCTACTGCCGAATGCTGCCGGGCATATAAGAGCAACTATCGACAACAACCGAATTAAGCCCATCGAAGTTTCGGAAGGGCTTTAAAAGAAGTGTTATTCAAAAGAGAAACCTTCAACTATATAGAAATTCGTGTTTTTATTCACTTGTAAAGGGTATAACACGCGGGAAACACTCGCGGAGGTTCTCACTAGAGCTGTGCTTGAGCCACAAACGGGCACTGACAGCGTGAGGTGATCTTTCTAAAGGGATCGGGAGACACACCTCGCTCTCCCATTGGTCGAGAAGCATCACGTGAGGTTTGTAGGGGGGTAGACGGAGAGCGGCGACGGCTTTCGACGTGGAGCCGCGAGTAGCGGGGGGTTCGCCACCCGCCCTTCCCGCTGGTATCGCGTGATCCCCGTCACTGACTGTCGAATCTACCCATCTCTCTCACACTCGCTGTCTTCTCTCCTATCCGTCTCTCTCGGTCTGGGTGGTAGCTATCTCACCCACACGCCGACAATCCTCGAACGTTCTTAATTGCATTAACATTCCAGGCTCACGCGCCTCCGATCTGATCCGACCTCGAACGCCAGCGCCGCGTCACCCAATTCTTTCGTACTTCTACCTAAATCCACCTGACCTACCTAAACTCACTATTGTTGTATCGTCTCTATGCAACAGGTGCTTCTCTTTTATGCCTCGTAACATGAGCTTATTAGCGGAATTGAGATTTTAATTCTTCAGATTTCAAACTCATAAATGTGTACCTCTAAGGTCTAAGGTGCATCATAAGTGCAATTTTTTCGATTTTGGTCATATATTCACTTTTTTCAGAAGTTCTTAGAGGAAAACCATCCTACTTACAAAACCAAACGGCCTCTGAAAACGGGAGTCATAAACCATCTCATGTAGGGAGGAGAGAGGTATACCATAGTAAGCTCTCTGTGGTAGTTTAATTTTATCCTTAACCGCACCCAAAGAAGCTTTAAGATTATTTTTATTCTAGAGTCCAACATTGAAACCTCTGGACGACAGAATTGTACCTAGTTTGTCCGAAAATTTTCCGTAATAAGACACGTACACTAATCCCCTTTTTATCTTCCAACTCAATTTCTCTCAATAAATTACATACCCCTTCCCTACTCTTTTTCCTAAGAAGCCATACCCCAGGTTGAGTATAGTATTCACCCTTGAATAGAAAATCCATACAAGCAGACATCAAGGAACAGAGTTCCTTCAAGATTCGCTGAAATCTCCGGAGTGGGTGCCTCCATGTTTCCACTCTTCCTACCAGAAAATCCCACAGAAAACAATACCCCAGAAAAGGGCTAACAAATTGAATAACATGGATCAAGATGGTCCTGGTGTCATCATTTCATTTTATGACTTTTACCAATCATTTTTATAATTTTAATAATTCATTATTATGAGTTCGTAAAATACATTTTTTCTACAACAATTAGGAATCATTTTGAGACATTCCATCAAAAAACGCGAATTTTTCTGTAATAGTGATGATTAGAAGCTTAGATATGGGAAACCGGGCTAGAGATATACTAAATTCTTGTTGGAAAACATGTCGTGCATGCTATACAAGCAATCATTAACTTGGGAGGACAACTATCGTAAGTGCTCCTATCCCCTTGGTAACTGACGGAAATTATGAAAAAACGTGCACAGTTTAGGAGGAACAGTGTATGATAAAAAATATTGTGGCTCGTAACCATTATTTTGAAACGTATTATTTTAAGGCAACATAAAATGAATTTTGGGAATTTCTTTTGGCTCTGCTGAAAAAGTTGGGGTTTTGGGTAAATTATGGTCTACGTTTGAGGTACAGAAATAGAGGCCGGATTTGTAGTCAACTGCATCATCTTTTGTTTCATTACTTTTTGTTTCATTACTTGAATCGACTCCAGGTGCATTATATCAAATTTTAAACGGCGTATTTAGCTATAGCTGTATACCTATCTATTTATTATTATTGTATCGTCTCTAGGCAACAATTTCTTCTCTATTTTATCTGATAACACTAGCTGTGTCTCCTTACTGAGGAACGAATGTGTAAGTTGTTAATTCAGAATACACAGAGTTGTTGGCACAATTGAGGTTTTAATAGATAGCTAGTTTTATTTGTCATATTGCTTCCGAATCTACGAAGCAGTGGAAGCCTTGTGTTCACTTTCGGGAACCAAAACGTTTTTGTTGTCCGAATTCAAAATTTCCACTCGCATTTTGCGTTTCATAGCCTACTGAACGAATTTGGTTCCGTGTCTGTCTGTCCGCATTTCCTTGTTACAGCCATAATTTCCTCAATTTTGAATGAATTTAGTTCATATTTTGAGGGACTCTCGAGGACCCATAGGAATTTCATCACAATGTTATCAGCGGTACGCTCTGAGCATGCACTAACGTGAAATAGGTACAGGTATAACTTTCACAATTTTGATTCAATTTAGCTAATATGATAAAGGATGTAACGATGAAGCTGCTGTGCCATCTCCTTGGCAGTGTATTTTGGTTTGTTGCTCAAATTGAAATTCAAATATCCATCTATTTGCCAATAGGCAACAATAATGAAATTACATACATAAGTTTCACAAAAATGAAGGAGGCAAAGCAATTTCACAAGTTTAGAATAAACAGAAGTAAATAACGTTGGCCCCCGAAGAATAAGTTCTAAAACTTCGGGGGAGTTCAAATAACAACGGGAAAAAGATTTTGAAATTTGGAAAAAAGTACCTATTTTTATGTATAAAAAATAAAATAATTATAAATTAAACCAAAAATTCTTAGAGAATGTATAATGGAAATAAATGAAGAATAGTTTTATGGGCCTGAAATAAGTCTTTCCTTTTTTGAACGACACTAAATTGCGAGAAAAAAAATGTTGATGCCTTTTTCATGAAAGAATCGTACAGCTTGAACACAAGCATCTATTTTGAAAAATTCAGTCTTGACAGTCGGTAACGACATCCTTGAGGATTCGAACCTTTTTGTCCTAAAACCTCCAACTTTCTCTCAAAACGTTTTCCTTTTTTTATCCAATTAAATTGTTTTTCCTAAAAAAACATGCTGTTTCTACTGTTTTTCTACACATTTCACTGTTTCATTTTTTAAAAACTTGATTTTACCGATTTACGAAAAATTACATCGATTTGACCGGTTTTGCTAAAGAAATAGCGTTTTGTTCTACATTTCACTAATTTAACGTTTTTCTCCAAAAACATGCCATTTCTTGCATTTTGAACATTTCACTGTACAGATTTTCCCCAAAAACCGACACTAGCTCATAATGTCACTAATTTGAACCTTCCTGTCGAAAAACCTCCTATTCTCTGAACTCATTTTTGAATTTTCCCCTTTTCTGAATGAAAAATGCTGTTTTTGTTTTTTTTCCCAAGTTTTAGTACCATTTACATTCTTCTTCAAAAACATGCTTTTTCCATTTATTTTACATTCTTCATAAACGTGCTGCTTGACGAGGTATACAGGGATACTTTTGGTTCTAACGGAGAATTTCCAAAATACTACATAGAATTCATCAACTCTTTCGATACGTTAATAACCGCTATGCCTTGGAATCCATTTAAGTGGGATCCTATTGTTTCGATCGTACGGCCCCCTTTTGGGTGTTTTAATTTCTGTTATTAGGTCACCTTTAATTTTTGCTCTGCCCATTGTTCCAATGCTTGCTTGAATGTCTGTACATAGATATTGACTTGTATTGTACATTTGAATAGGCGAATGTTCAAGAAAACTGACTTCGGAAAAACGAAAAAAGAAAAAAAAAACTAAAAAAACTGTGTCATTCCGAAAATGATCAATGATCAATTGGTTAATTGGGCTTTACAGAAATCTCAAACCAAGGTCAGAGGGATATTTGAAGAAAAAGAGAATTTGAACAGGTACTGTACCCTATTTTACAACGTTGTAAAATGAAAAACTCGTTAAATTGTTGAAGAGTTCATACTAAAAAAAATCATTTTTGAAATGCTACTGAATGTTTATTTCGAATCAAACGTCACAGAAATGGAAAACCATCAAGCCGAAATTAAACTTTAAGGAAATGAAAGGCCCGTTGGTCCCTACTTCGTTATTGAGAGGTTTTCAAGGTAGGGACGTGTTTACGTCTTTACTATTTTGTGTTAATCGTGTTTTTTATTTCTTGCAGTCATAAATATGTGGGATAACGCGAAACGGACAAGTTGAAATACCAAGTCTAAAATGTCTGAATTCCTAAAATTATCTCAAACCTACATTTTTTGGGACTCGTGCCCTAGATGGACCAAAGGATGAAAATAATTACAACGCTTTTCTGCTTTATCTTGTTTGTGAACTTGGATTCCAAGTGAATACCAATCGAAAATCACAACTATATATATATATGGTGCCGCAATTATGGGTTAAATCGAACCCACATGACCGGGAAAAGGTGGGGAAAACCCCTAAAGTCCCCGGGAAGTGCTCGTGCCACCGAAATGAGGAGTTCCACCAGGAAACTAGAGCAGCGACATGTTGTGACTATCCCCGTAGTTGATTTGAATTAGGATCTGAAATTCAACCTCCTCCACAACTTTGCCCAGTCAAGTTGGAACGGCGGTCGCGAATTCCAAAAACCCATTTCTTAAAAATTGAAAAAATAAACTTGAAAAAGTTTCACGGTGTAAACAATTTTTGGTACACGGTTATGTAAGTATAATTTCGAAAGTTTTCAATATTCTGATTTTGCTGCGGACGGACGGATTTTTTAAAATTAGATTTTCAGATTTTCGGATTACTTTTATCATGCAACATAAAACAACAAATTTTGATGAGTGTGAAGGGGGGGGGGGGAGCTTAAATGGTGTTTTCTTGTTTGATTACGATGGTTCATTATAAAAAAAATAATGAACCAAAAATAGTGTGAGCTGATGAACATAAGTGCATACGTTGTGAGAACCTCCCGGTGAGCCATTCTCAAGCTGGTTACCGCATTGCTCCCCCACGCAGCCAGCGACCGTTCCTATTATGTGTACATTATAATACAATCAAACCTACGATAAGTTGAATGAATATTTATAGCCCGTATTAACATCAGCGCCTACTTTCATCCCTTCCTTGATCCTTGACACCACACACGCCTATGATTATAATATTATAATGGATCTGGCAAGACAACTCATACTCATTTTATGATGCACTAACCCAGTTAAGTAAAATGTTAAACGCAGTTTGTGAAAAACTAGCTAGAGGATCTTTATTTTTTTATTTTTCATAACCATATTATAAATATTGTGGACCACAGGTTGACAATGAAAAACTGCGAAACTTCCTTTTCAACCTGTTTTCAATCGTCCAACTCGCAGTAACTTGGTTAGTAAGTGATGCTGCACGCTTGGTTACCATGTCAACAAGCTTCAATATCGGACTCCAATCCATTAAAACAACCTTCGAAAATAACAAATGAACGAACACCATGTGAACCACGACTGAACGAATAGAGGAAGTTCAAGAAATCTGATGACCCCCTCTTGATTTGGCGTTGAGGAAATATATTTATTTAGTTTTACACTGGATGTTTCCCAACTGTACAAGATTGAAAACGACACACGCTATAAAAAGTTGGAATAAGAATTGCCTCACATAGAGTCGAGAGTTGTTGTACTCAATGGTTTTACCCGGGGACAAGTTCATAAATATCCTTTTTGACAAAATTCGTCTTGTTTTATGCCATCGTGCGTCGTGACATTTAAAACCGCGATGAAGAGCGGTTGGCTAGTGCACTTGAACTCGCCCGTTTTTTTCCTGGTTTCTCACGATTAATTCTGGCGGAGCTCCTCCAGGTCCCGAACTCCTTGCGATATTCAACCTTCGATGGCCTCCAGACGAAAAACCGATTGAGAATGCGAGAGTTTGAGAGGAATTTTAATAGCATCCGCTCGATGTTCACGTTACACAAACGTGCATACGTTTGTGCGTCGGGAATTTCCCGTTTCGTGCGAGTTTTTTTCCGGGGTTTTCTCGCTGTGGAACGTCCGTAAGATATCTCCAAATCTCCTTCATTTCGGTGCATTACATAACATTACCTGCAAGGAGGGAGGTCTGCACGAGGTACCATAAGTTGCAGGTGGTTCTGCTACAATGAGCAGTCATTGTGCAAAATATAGCAGAATAAAAACCAGTGGCGGATCCTCCTGTGAAACTGCACGGAGATCACCAGCGGCTTTCGCAAAGGGGAAGAAAGAGATGAGTTCCTTAGATAAATACTAAGTTCTACCAGTCAAATTGTCGTTGTCCCACTCTATTTAGAACGATAATATAGTTCTATAGTTTAGTTTTCATATTATGAAAACATAAACGTTAAAAATAAATAAATAAAGACGCCAACATTTATAGACCTCAAAATAACGCTTCTGAACAAGGAACTTCTGAATAACGCTGCTGGCACCACTGGCTGTTCGTTCTACCGCTAAAATGGCGTTCATATTGATGCGCAACAAACGCAAACTCCTTTGATGGCTTGTCAGTTATCTGCAGAGTCCCATTAGGTTTCCTGATAAGTGGTTCCCAAAGTCAGTTCAGGGCAGGTGACAGTTAAAAGTGTACGAGCATCTTGCTCACGATTGTTAGAGAATAATGCTTGTTCGGTGTAAACGGACCTCAACATTATTAAATAACCTCAAAAACGTAGAAGCAGAAAACAGAACTGACAAAATTTTGTGGAACAAACAACTAATAGAAATTCGTTGAGCTGATCGATTGGCTGATAAGACACTGATAAACGAAACGAAAAGAAGCAACAGTTACCACAGGAAAATCTTTGCTCCATACCGTGTTTTTCGAGCTCTCTGATTGGAGAATTCCGTAAGCTCGCCTCAATTCTTTAGGAAATTCTGTGACCTTGGAGCACCCCGTTACGTTGGAACGAACCTCAAAAGGGTATATTTCCCTGCGTTGGATTATTATTATCATTATTATAAATCAACAAACATTTTAAGCTTCTATCTTTTTGGTTTATTGGCTGGGGGTGCTCAGGCGCCTACGCTCCATTTAAGGACATAATTTGCTATCTTTTTTCCTCACACACAGTAAACCAATTCAATTTCTTTTGGCTAATTTTGCGGAAAATGCAAAAATCCATCAAAATTTGTTGCATTATCTTCCAAATTGAAGATGTCAAAAATCGAAAAAAATCCGTCCTCCCGCCATACTGCTTTGCATGATTCAGTCGATGGTAAAGACAGGCTTTGAATCCTATATTTGCTCCCATTGGGAATTTCCGATGGCTGCATTCTACGACATGATGCGGTTGCCAAGCAGAAAGCAAATGCTTTCTCATCCAGCGCGCTGACAAGTGACGAGGGCAAAATGCAAGATATCGTTGCTATCTGGAATGCTGGGTCTGCCATTATCCTGAATGCCTAAGTTATCATTGGCAACATGGACATGGTGCAGACCTGGTGGGCTGAGATAAGTAAATAAGATGGGGAAGACCTGCGCCAAGAAATATCTGTGCTAAATAAGAAATGGCGCCTAATAACTTTATGCCATGGAGCTTTTCGAGTTGGGCATATCGGCGGAAGTGCTTCGTGATACCACCATCCGCGTCTTTTGAAGCTCTTACCTCAACTGCCGGTCATTTTATAGGGCCACCGTCAGGTCCTCCTGGGCGCACTACCCACTTTTATCATTTAGTTATTTCGTTTATATTAATAATGAGCGTCGTTTCTTACGATGCAAATAAAAAATCCGTACATTCTTCAAAACGTCAGTCCGAAGAAAAAGGTTGAGCACTATGCACTCCAATTTCGTAACAGCCTAACATCTACCTACGTTACAATTCAAATAAAATTTACAATACAATATAATAATAAAAATTTGATCAATCATGGAATGTTTTTTCATGTTTACATTAGACATCTGAAATTGACGTAGGAATCATGTTCTTACCATCGCCGAGTCAACGTGTTACGTAAGAATGATATTACCGAACCTCCATTCGTGAACTCAAGAACAGCAACCGAATTCATTCTGAGCATTTTCATAACTTTTTGTTCGTCATTGATAAATTTATTTCCATAGAATCGAATGAGACTTGCTGGATCATCGTTGAAATGTAGCCAAAAATAGAATTTAAAACAATCGGAACAGGTGACTAAATGCGGTGGCTTCTTACTTCTCCGTTAGATGCAGGAAGTAGGAGGCACGTTGACATGCACACTTCTCATAATTTGCCAGCCTGTAATGACTGGTCGCATCGCTCGGAACAAAAAAGAAGAAAAAACAACAAAGAAAATTCCTCATTTACAAGCAGTAGGAGAGATCAATTGAACCGTAGGGGTCAATTCGCTGGGCTATGTAAAATACTTTTTGCGTCAGAGCTAGTCCATTAAAAAATTGGTATTGTTTTCTCAACCTTTTCCCCGATCTTCTCAGTCCCAAGTTCACTGACTGAGAAAAAAAGGGGGGAGAATTTCCATGACTTCAAGGTTTGTTGGGTGCATTAGAGGGACAAGCTTACATATATGCTACCGAATTTCTGGATGCAGTCACCGAAGTTTTTCGAAGATGTCGATCTACCATTTGAGCTCGAACAATTTCATTGGTTAGGTACTTTTTCGCAATGATTAAGTAATGATTTAAGTAAGTAATAAGTGACGACTTGGTTTACCCGGCATTGCCAGGATTTTCTACGTCAGATGGGTTCAAACTGGTCTGTGTCCCATTTCTATCGATTCGAAGTCCATATTTACTTGGAAATGACACCTCACTGGCCTATATCAGTAAAAACCTCCTCGTTACAATCAAAGTAACACCATTCTAAAATACGGCTGTTTCAGGAATTTCACGTTTGCGCTTGCGCAGAGCGTACCGCTGATTATATTCAGATGAAATTCCAATCGGACTTCAAGAGGCCTTATACGCATAGTCCCTCAAAATATGAACTAAATTCATTCAAAATTGTGGAAGTTATGGCTGTAACAAGGAAACGCGACCGACAGACACAGAACCAAATTGTTCAGTAGGCTATGGAACGCAAAATGCGAGTGGAAATTCTGAATTCGGACAACAAAAAAAATACGGCGCCTGCAAGTGAACACAAGGATTCGGCTGCTTCGCAGACCCACATTGTTGGAAAATCATTGAGGACGGTTTTTGTCATTGTTATGTTCAGAAATTACTCTTATTTGCTATGGGTGAATTCATACAGATCTGAAACCTATTTTGCGCCCTGGTAAATGGCACCATAAACCTGGGAGAACTACATTTTTTTCACCAGTTATTGGCCCACGGCTTCCATGCGTGTAAAGCGATTGAGATGACTGGAAGTTAGTACCACAGAACATAGAGTAAAGAAGTGTATTCTATTTTCTGTGGTTAGTACCAACTAGAAGCCAAGTGGAGTCCATGTGCGAAATGACAGGTTATTTAAATCAATTCTAAGACCTTTTTTTGCCCGTATCGCGTACGACAGACAGTAGGGCGACTGCCCAGATTCCACGGACATCCCATTTACAGACCCTTCCACATTTTTTTTTATACTTGTAACCTCGGTCGTCCGAGTTTTTGGTGTGCCGAATCCGTTACTAAAGTCGCTAGAACATCCAGTTTCCGAGATTCACCACCCTAAAGAGGAGTGAATGTGCAAAATTTTCAACTCATATGAAGAAATAAACCTTAAAACTGAAAATACTTGACTGGCCGCCAGCCTTGCGTGCACAAGCTACCCAAGTAAAAAGTAAAAATCGTACGCCATAATCACAGCCCAAGTCCAACACCGCCTCGATTTCGCTCTCCTTGTCGCTGTTGATGTGGTCGTACATATTATGTTCATTGAACAAAGATATCGTTTCAGCAAAGGGCTGAAAATTGACACAAGAGGTACCCTCCTTTCCTGGGAAGAACTTCAACAAGAGAGTTCTCCGAACTACTTCAATGGACAGTGTGTTTCTCAATTCCGTTGTGACGTTGTTGTAAGCTGAAAAACACTTGATCCTTAAATCTGAGAATACTTGACCGGCCGCCAGCCACGTGGTCTAGCTCAGACTTTCCGTTAAATGGGAACTGCAGCCCGTTCTCCTGCTTGACCGTCTACCTGACGAGCAATCGACCTAGACGACCCATTTTCATTACCCAAAGATGAGGTTTTTCAAAGGGTGAGCAAAAACCAACCCGAGTGCTCTCATTCAATTCAGGGAACTAATTTCTAACTTGATACAACAAAAAACTGCGCTCTTAGAATAATATTTAGTGAACTGGGGCAAGTGCGTTTTTCATCTATACTTACCTCTGGGATCCCTCCAAATGATTAATATCAGCGATATGTTGATTGCTTTGGTGTCATTCACCTAAACAGTCATTCGTTTCATCAGATAACAGAAATGATTGATGATTCGTGTGTGAAGTTGAATGGTAATGCAATTACAAGGTATGGAGGCGCGAGGTGCCGAGTTTAGGTAATGTACCGCAGACTACGAGCAATATGTCAGTGTCTAACAGAGGTCAGTGGTTTACGTGGAAATGGTTTATTTGATACAGAAATAATAAATGTCTATGTAATGATTTGCACGTTTTATATTTTCATTTAGGTATTTATTCATTTGTTTAGAGGTAGTTCTGACGCATTTCTCAGTAACGTTAAAATAATGCGAAACTATGCCCATTGAAGAACTCCAACGGTACATGTCTACTCTTCGGCGAAAGAGACCGATTGCTTGGATGCAAGAATTCATTCATCATAAATAAATAAGTACCTACCTTAATGATAACATGATATAAAAAAAAAGAAAAAAAAGTAGGTTATATGTCCGTGGAAGCATTTAAATCCCATCATGTGATTTTCATGTTAAGCGTTGTATTTCATGAAAAAGCACCCACGAATTCGATCGATCGGTGATGGTCATGTGGCCTGGGTGCAATGGTGCGAATAGCTTCCATCTTGTTACAAGTTTTAGCATCCACTTTCAGCTTCCTCGCGTTTATCAACAGACCTGCGATTTGTGAGCGAACGGATAATAGTACAGCACCCGAAGTGGTCACATTCATTTCAAGGATCGAATTTCTATGTGAATCGAAAGATTTTGATGTTCTGACTTTTTTATAGATTAATCCTTAATGATTAATCAACTTTTGATAAATCAACCCCAACTGATTATAATTTTTTTAATGATTGATCAAGATGTCGAAATTACTGGGCCGTCCCGGGTCGATGCTGGAATTTTGAGCCAAATGTCGTAAACCTGTCCGTCCGCCGACCAAAGCTTTCCTCCAAAACTACTGGACCGAATTTGAGGAAATTTGGCTAAAAAATCCAACAACATTTTCATATGATTTTTTAAATCGACGTATCTAGGAACGTAAACCAACAGCGTTGTAGGTGCTGCTAAAAAAGTTGTTTTCTTAGTCAATTCCAAAGGTTTATTACCCAAAATGAAAAACCAAAAGCGTGGCTAAAGCATGTTCCATGTTTCTTGAAATGTATGCTCTAAACAAAAGCATCCGCCGTCCCAAGCATCTCTTGCCCCCAGGCAAGTTTTCGCGAATCCAGCTCAAGTGGTTGACTCACGCGCCTGTTCATTTTCAGTGGACTGGGCCTTCAAGTTCCAAAATTGTACCAACTACATATGCACGGATTTCTATCTACAAATTTGTATAGAATGAATATCTGCCCTACCATTGGTTTACATTCGGGCGATATAATATGATATTCTGCGTTCTTCAACCGAGTCTAGAACGTTTTGGGGGCCTGAAAGATCAACGACCGGTTACAAGGTGATGAAGTAACAGGTACGAGCGACCTCGAAGGTCGCCGTTTTTTAATAACGAGGGCGAGGGAAATTGTTGTTGCTGAGGCCGGCGGTCTCCTTATCGACTTCTGTGCGCCTCTTTTAATGGGAATTTCGTTACACGAGTTGACGGTTGTCGTTTATTGTTCATGACCAGTTAAAAAACACTTTAATTATTAGAAAATGGTTCATTATTTCTGTATTAAGCCCCGTTTACTCTGCTCGAGCCCGAGCATTTGTCGATTTTCAACGAGCACCACTGTTGACACTGCCCCTAGCGTTTCCGACAATCTGTCAAGATCGTCGAAGACAATTCGGCGGATGATAGTGATATCCTAAAAAATCCCTAAATCTAGGGGGAAAATCCTCAACTTGTCAACCGTGGATCCGAAGAACATCGGTCTTGTTTACACTGAGCGGGGGACCAGCGATAATCCCTTTGTAGATTCGTCGGAAAACCGGCATCGGATGGACCAGCCTCGCACATGGGCAAGCCTTCCGCCCGAACATTGCTCGGCGCCAAGCGACTGTTCACATTGCCTGAACGGATGCTCGTTCGAAGCCCCAGCTCGCGACTTCTGCTCAAGCAGTGTAAATAGGGCTCTGGGTACACCCCGAAACAGACGTTCAAGATAAATTTAACGAGATAAAATTAAACTACAGGCAAAAATAATAGTTCCACTTGTTCTCCTTAACTGAATTGAAGCTTGGGAGATGGCGTTATAGATAGCATGATCGGTATCGTCAACCGCGCTATTTGATCTGTCGCCAGCCACACGTCTTATTAGCTACGCGAACTTGAAGTCCGTGAAGTCTGACCGTCTACCCACCAGAGTTTTTCAAGTGCTGAGCGAATGGATGATCGCAAAGGAGAATGAGTGATCTCATTCGATTCAAGGAAATAATTTCTCTCTAAATCAAAGGAAGAAAAAAAAACTATCCCCTCACACCGAAAGTTTTTGAGATTTCGACTTTTTGGTAGATTAATCCTTTAATATAATCACTCAATGTTGATTGGTTCAAGATGCAGAGAGGACTGGCACATCCCGGATCAATGTTGGATTTTTGAGCCGAATCCCATTTACTTTGGCGAAGTCTTTGAGATGCACAAATCTTCTACCTAATCCGCAATTATAATAGTACAAAATGTTTGTTCTTTTGAATCTTCCCGTTTCGGAGCCAGTGGAGTATTGACCATGCTTCGGCAACGTCGCGGTCGGTGTAAGGGGCGTCGTAGGCTATCGCGGGGTCGTCGAATATCAACAAAACAACTACTATAGAAGATTAGAAAGCTTCAACTTCAGAAGAATGTGAACGGAAAGTTGGTAGTTGATCTTGTTATAATTTGCTTCTCGGATCACGCATCCCATGAACGCCTTATTGAGTAGGAACTTCACGTCTACTTCGCGTCCGAGTGGCAAGTGCGACATTAAAAAAATGGAATTCCTCGTGTGCCGTACGAATAAAGGTGTGTCATGAATTATTTACAATAATTTTAAATATAGTGTTCAAAGGGAGAGGGCAGTTGATGTTTGGTGGAGGTGTACTCATCGCGGATGTAATGCAACGCTCGTCATCGATGCAGTATAAGAATAATATCATTGGGTGCTCAGCCTCATGATCACGCCTCTCCAACCGAAAACCAAATTCAAACTTGTAGGTATAGTGAAGTCGTCATGCAAGAGAAAGGCAGCAGATGACACATGCACGAAACCGTTAAAGATAATACTTAGGTACAGTAGCTTCGGAGAAAAGCTTTGAACTGCGGTCGATGTAGAGCGGAGGATGGATTCACGTAGAAGGGCTATTTAACACAGAATTAATGAACCACTGCGCAATAATTTGCTGCACTTTGTGAACCACCCTATCGTACCCCTCAACTTGGCAACTGCGCTGCCCGTTCATTACATTCCCAGTGGAAGATAGGTGTGGTACAGTTCTAGTGATTCGTTAAGAACCGAAATAGCACCTCTTATCTCCTGCCAGTGGGACTTTCTTCGAAGATTCCCTCGTGAACACTTCAGCGGATCTTATCGCCATCCCACGTCCGTTGCTGAATGTGCTCCTTCAAGGTCGCATAGCAGACGCCCCCTCTCGACTCCCAGTGGGCCATCACCCGACGCGATATTTCGTTTTATTATTTCCCCGAGGATCACGCCACTCGGCCTGAGTCATAAGCCCGGTCTAATAACGACATATTCCGACTCAGACGATCGCGAGATGACTTGCTTTTCGCCATATCAACAAACAAACAAATCAAAGATTGCAATTTATTGTACAATCGTGTTTATTACCTTAGGTAAGTGAATCTAGGCTGAGGCAAAGAATAGGGTCTCAACTAGGTAGATACACCTACCTTTAGTGTCCGTATTGATGAAATTCATAAAACTTTGCAAATGATTACATAAAGTTTAATATATGTATTCCCTTCCCTGTAAAAGTCTGCTTTTTAGACTTTGTATACATTAGTACATTAACTAAACCAAACGATTCTTTTCTAGATGTCTTAGAAACAGCTGCATCTATACTTCACTTCAGCAGATCGATTAGAAAAACGAATTAACCACAAGGGTGCTTCAGTAAACGAGCAGGTAGGCCTTCTTTTTAATTCCATCACATCTATGAGACTGATAACCGTAAGTAGTGTGTAAATGAGAAATCCTTACAACCCTCCTGCTAATTAGAAGTATTGCTCGTTCTCCAAAACGGTAGCTTGCCTGATTGGAGCAAAATCATACGAACTCACAAAAATTTGGGCCGATTGATTTCACCCTTTAGGATTGACAGAAACTGATGGCTAGAACTCAGTCCCTACTAGTGATTATTGTCCCAAGTTTCATTAACTTTGGGAAGGCAGTTTCGGAAAAAAGCTCTAGACAACAGCACGAAAACAACAAATTTTCAAGAGGTTGAACGTTTTTTTTTTCCTTGGTCGATTACAACTCCATTATCGAAAATAAAAAAACAAAATAAAATACCTTATCATACGGATATCTCGCTTACCATAGGTTTGCCTCTTACCCCAATCATCCAATTGACGTTAACAATATGATGTAACAATGGACGGAACTCCAGGTCGTGTGAAAGAAATACCAAATATGTGAGAACAGATAAGTTACAATCCTATTAGGTGTGTAAAGGTGATGGCGATTAAGATGGGGTTAGTATATCCTGGAAAGTAAGTTACCACGACCTGTAGTCGACATCTGAACGGACCCTCTCTAAGTACTGCTCATCTAATGAGAAATCCAGAGCCGACAAGGGCCAATAAGAACATAGTAGCTCAACGACTACATTTGCTGTATCAATGTACAACAAAAGGAACAAAATAGTATTTCTATGGGTCAACGGGTCAATTTCGGTGTTTATGGCAATATTAGGGCGGACGACTTAGCCAAGGCTAGGGTAGGGCCACCAACTACTATTACCCTGCCAAAATAGGACGTGTACCGGGTTACAAAGGCGCCCTATACGCACCTTACGTTGGCGAGGGACAAATACACAAACCGATACAGCTCAAAGGATAAGTTACCGATGCCTTTTAAATATGTAAATATTCTCCAGCATCCTGTAATTTACCCAGAATGATTTAAATTTATAAATTCATGTAGTTTCAAGTTCTAATAATTATGAATATTGCAATACTTATGGCTGTATGATGCAGTAATGCCAAATCAATAACGAAAAAGGTGATGGCAAAATTTTTCGAATAGCGTTTATTTATTTATATGAACGGGCGAACCCAATTACAGGAAAATAATAATATGAAATAAGTTTAGAGTCACTGGTTATATAAGATAAATATAACTGTGGTGAGGATTTGAAACTAGATGTAGGATTATAACTGCAAAAATCAAGATGTTGGAAAAGACATAATTAACGACTTCAAAAATCTAATAGAACTGTTGAAAAAGTCCAACTCAGGATGTAGATGAACGGGGCAGTTTGCTAAACGAGGAATGCTGCATAACGGGCGATCAAGAAGGTGGAATTTGTGGGGGCGAAACTCACGTCGAACGGCGGAGAGCTGCGAGCGGAGAGACGAGGCACAATAGGCCCAACTCTCCAAGTAGATCTGATTAACACATACAATTTGATACCACCTAATAATAACAAATGAATTTAAAACAAGTAAACTGAATAACACGGACGCTTAGCCCGTTCTAGAGGGCAAGGACCTGCAAACTCCGCATTTTAGAGGTATTGACAAGCAGCTTGACCTAGATTGTGCAAAAATGTCCCTTCTACCTAACCAGGTAAAGTAGAACCGGTTTTTTCCCTCACCTGTGATCTTATTCTGATTGTCAACGATTCAAGTCTGTTTGAGTTATGTAATCTCCCCGGTGGTAACGTAATACGTTCGGCTGCTAACTTTGATCAGCGTTCAGGTTCAGACTTCCTCGTTCGGCGGCAGTTAGCGACAACTTGTCGTCTTGACTCGTCTGGTCTGGACGGTTTCTAGAGCCTTCAGAGGCCTCGACGCTCTGGGGCGGTCATAATTTTATTCAACGCGAGCACAAGCACATTGACTGTAAGTCCATGAAGGTAAGAGTATGCTTTCTCCAAAAGAAAGGAATTTCCTATGTGCGTACTGCGTTTGGACCACTTGGAAGTGAAAGGGCACTGGAAGCAAATTGTGTTTAGCCCAAATGTCAGCAATGCGTAAGGGCCAAAAGCTGCTTCCGATGAGAGAGTCCCGATAAGATATTAATCGAACCCAATCCAGACAGTTGACCCGTGATGATTGTCAAATGCACTTGAGGAAACCTAGTGATTGCATTCACCATGAAAATAGGTGATCTGTCGCCTTGAAAAAAAGAAAAAAAGACCCTTCAGCTGATCAATGTGTTTCTACATCTTGTAATTGACTTTTTTATATACCAAAGAAGACGATGACTTCTTCATGAAAATGTATAAATCCGAGAGCACAACTACATTGGCTTAACATACATAAAGGTAAAAGTATGTTTTCACGAAAAGAGAATTCTTTGGGATGCAGCGTTTCTCAACCTTTTAGGGAACTTTCGAAAAGATTGAAATGCCTCCAAATGTTTTTAGAACATTTCACTTCTCAGAATTTTGAGCAATATTGATAACATTATCTAGAATTAAGTGTAATAAAGCCTCTGTGGTGATTTTTTAGCAGAAATTAGCTAGAATAACCAAACAACACAAATAGCCCATTTAGTTTGGTTTTGGATTTGGAAAATGGATTTTTCCTTCGTCCCAAGATATCACGATGTACAGTAACATAGCAAAACAGGGTTTTGGAATGGAAATAAAGATGGTGAAAAGAACTGTTGTCGATCGTACAAGATTCCAAGCACGCAACTCGGTTGATAGGTTTTGATTCTTGATGTAGGTCGTTTGATCGTTAATTTGTCTGAACTGGGGTTGGCAAAACTAAACATCTTTGTTCAACAGCTGAAATCTCGGGTTTATCGAGTAAGTGTTGATTAGAAACTGATTAAAATTCACAAGAAGTTTGGATTCTTATTAGTTTTAGTATTTACGAGCGAGGGACTGTTTTTAAAACAAATATTCGGCACCGTCGTACCTAATTTTGTAGAAACTGTCCTGACAGGAGTGGCTTTAGGTAGAACTCCTTGAAGTAGCGACTTAGCTGGCCGAGTGACCGTTCACAATCTGGACGTCAATGAGAACCGGTTCCTACTTATTCGGTCACTCTAATCAACACGATCTAAGTGGTATGACCATAGTTAAAACAGTTGTGTTCTTAGAGATCTTCCCTTCTCACCAATCTACGGTGGTCCAAACACCAGATTTAGGCGGACAAAACTTATGTCAAGACTTGAACTCGCCCTTCATCCTAGCTTGTAGTGCATGACCCTTGGACCACAAAATATAGTATACAAGAGGTAAGTATCATGGAAACCTGCCGAGAGACTGACGGAATATTAGTCTCACTTCTCATCTTGCTTTTAAATTACCGTTTGGGAAGGATTTGGCTTGTCAAGTATGAGCCAGTATATTTCAATGACATTTCTTTTTTAACTGAATCCATTATGGTGTAAATTACTTGCGATTGTGTTAACAGTTTTTGCGATTCAATAAGTCCGTTTTCCAAATTCTCTAGGGTGGGATTTTTTGTTGCGTGAGTCTGTGAGTCAGCTATTTTGTTTTTGTGCCCTAAATATGTGCCGTTTACGGGAAATATAGAGATTTTTAGCGCTTTTTTGCGTTAAAGGACTTTTAGGACTTTTTCAGAAACCGTGCTGAAAATCCTCCGCTGGGAGTTTTTTGAACTGTGGTTACGGTTTGACCAGAAAACACGTAAAGAAGAGCTGCCGAACGACATAATCATTGAGCTATGTGATGACGTAAAAAGACGAATTTCAAAAAGACTGGGAATTTCAACATTTGGATTGAGTGGAAGGTAGTACAAGTGTTCTAGAAAAAAAGTTCAAAGGTCTTCTTGATTTGTTTGATGCCGAAGTACTTTCTCTGGTACAGTGCAGTGCTTGCATATCCTTGACCTGCAAGCATATTGTCAAAGCGTTGAAAATGCCACATGACAGATACCCAGGTATAGTCGCCCGGGAGGTTGCGAGGTCTGGGGTGTCATGGTTTCGGGGTCATACTGAACTAACACAGCGACACGGATGCGGACCATCCGCTGTGGGTTCTTTGGTCGCTTAGGGGTGCATTACTTATGCTGAATGATGGCATCTATTCGCGGTCAAGTATTGCAAGGAGGCTCTGTGCATTTTGAATGCGAATGAGGAAGCCCTGCACTTCTTCGGGACCTGTCTTGTGCATCAGGAATTCAGGATGCGCTTTCTGGGGGACACTGTGGGCGAATGGTTCAGCTACTGAACAAAAAAGGTGAATGGTTGACTGTGACGTATTTTGCATTCCACTCTTGGCGACACCGCCTGGTCACAGAGTTTAATTGGTGAACCCCTAAAATAATTTCAATAAAATAAGTTTGACTGATAAGATCGGTGGCTCGGGTCATTCCGGCGGACGGACATCAAGTCCATTGCTGTAACACATTTTGCATGAGTTACTTATATCGATCAATAAATATGTTTTCTTCTTCTTCTGCACTGCTGACATACAATTTTGTGAACATGAGTCTCAGTCTGACCCATGTTCGCAAGATTGTATACCAGCAACCGGTTGTTAAAGTTTTCGAATCATTGATTGTTGTCGAGTACGATCTCTAATTTATGAGTTATACCTATTTCTTTTGCTATATTGTAATATTGAATCTTATCATTGAAAAAAGATAAAACGGTAGAAGATAATTTTAAGATAATCAAGAATAATTGGAATTTCCTAATGAATATGTAATAACAATAATTGAATAAGGTACTTAAGGGATTATTAATTACGTTATTTTTTCTCCCTAGACAATTTATATAAATAAATGCTCTTCTTAGTAAGAGAGTATTCTAAGAAAGAAGCTTTTTTGAAATAGATACACCTTTCCCTTCGTCATTGTATGCAATAAAAACGTATTACAGCATTGCAGAAACCATTCGGAGGATCGCAGAGGTTTTATCCCGCTAAATCGGGCGTTTAGACCACTGTGCAATCCTCGTGACATCTGTTAGGGGTTGCAACTGACACCTGCTAATCGTTTCAAACGCCTTTTTCTTCGGTCGGTGCCAACGATACGGGGAAGGAAGGTCCCCGGTAGTGGTATAAAAAAAGTCCCTTGTCTGTCATTCTGAATTGAGAATGTTTTTAGGCCGCCCCTCTGAAACACGTCTTCGTCAAAAGAGGAACTGGTTAGAATTGATCCTGGGGGGTGTGAGACAACCCAAACATTAGAAAAAAAAAACATATCGGTAAGTAGTGCACGTATTAGTAAGACCTCCGGGTTTTTATAGGATTACATTTGTAAAAATAATTATAAACGCATAAAGTTATAATCATACAATACACATTTTTAAAAACTAAATTTTATTATTAGAAGAAAAAAAGTATAAAAATTGGCTTTAGTAGGTATGAGGATCGGATGAATGAGTCGGTCAGCAGCCGGCCCTCCCCCCCAATCACGACATCAAATTAAGTGAAAGGTTCAAACTAAGTCTGTTGATCGTTTGTGATTTTACAAATTATGGAAAATTCACTGTAGTAGACAATTTGTGATGATTTCAAGTAACTTTTTGGTTCGTTCTACCATATAGCTTTCAACCCACGCGAAATACAACAACACGAGTTAATAGTAACGACCTATCTAATTGAAATAAACATTGGATCACAATGGCATACGACTCATTTTACTCTGACTATCTCTTCGTACAATCACTTTTCATCTTCGACTGGAAATAAATCCACTGCCTCCAACGACTCCAGTATAGTGGCCCGCACGAATAACAACTTTTTATATTAAGTGCCTGAGGTACTTTTTATAATGACAAACAGGTTTTTTTTCTCAGTTGTTTCGAGGTGGAGATCAAATGCTTCAAGGTTTCTGATTAATTATACCGGTAACTGCCAGGTTTTTCTGAACTCGTGGTGGATTATTCTATCTATCATAACACCAGATCCGCCCTTGCCACGCCTGAATAATGTTTTCTGTATCAAATAACGCAGTACAAATCCGGTTTGAGCAAACTCAATTTTGTTCGTAGTTTGCGAAAAAGTAAATCATATAGTGGTAGGTACATAACTTGAGAGCCATGCTAATGCAAACTGAAGTGGATATGTTGAAAATATGTAGAACGATGTACTAATAACTGTATAAAAAACTACCAATTCAGCAAATTGGTACCACCAATTGACCTTCAGAAAAGTTGGGTTCCTGTTCCTAATAGGCACTAAATTTTGGATGGCTGATTCTGCCCTCACGAGAGTGGAATATTTGACGATTGATGGGCCATGAAAAAAACATGGCGGACAACCTTTTAGGTTCTTTCATTTTTACTTTCTGAACAACTCGGAAAGTTATGTAGGAAAGACACTTAATCGGCCTGTGAAGGCCATCCTTGAAAGTCTCCTGGCGAGGGTGGGAGAGGAGTTAATAAGCGGTCGTGGGTTTTGAATCGACACGTACTAACAATACCAATAATCTGAGGTAGCGACTTGTTGATACCCCCCCCCCCCCCCAAGCATCTGAACATGGAACATGAAATAGTAACGCTGAATGGTAAAATAACCTGGTTAAGTCGAATCACCTTGGTAAATGGATCAACGTCGATACACTGAATCACCTGGATAAGTTTTTCAACCTGCACATCTAGTTCCACTTGGATAAGTAAAATCATCTGGATAAGTTGTTCAACCTAGATAAGTGATCCAACCACGACATGTGGTTCCAACTGGATAAGCGGATCAGCCTGGATAAGTAGAATCATCTGGATAAGTTGGTCAACCTTGATCAGAGGTTCAACCTGATTAAGTGTTACGACCTGGGTAAGTAGAGTAATCTGAAAATTTCTTCAACCTGGATAAGCCGACTCATCTACATAAGTTTTCCACCTGGATCAGTGGTTGTTCCTGGATAAGTGGTACAACCTGGATAAGTGAATCAGCCTAGATCAGTAGTTAACCAAGATAAATGAAATCAACTGAATATTTGGTTCATCTTGGATAAGTAGTTCCATCTAGATAAGTGATTCAACTTGGAGAACTGTTTCTGTCTGGAATCACCTGGATAAGTGGTTCAAAGGGGACTACTGGTTCCACCTGGATAGTCGAATCATCTGTATGAGTTGTTAAACCTGGATATGTGGATCATCCTGGAAAAGTGGAAGCACCTGGATAAGTGGCATCTTGACACATATTTTGTAATGTCATTATGCAGTTAAATGAAGGTTAAAGCATGTTCCATTCTAATAAGGAACAATAGGAATACAGTTCCAAACAATGTTCCTGATGAAGACGTTTCACATGAGCACCCTAATGTCGAATCTCTTTCTCTGGTCTGGTCATTCTCTTCGCTGGTTATTAATTAGCGTTCATACTAAGAGTGAGAAAGAGGAGGCGTCAGTATCTATTAATATTGCGTATAAACGAACACCTTCCTCCGTCCATTACGCCATAATTGTCAGCGTTTTATTAAAAAATGTGATGCAAGAAATGCTGGAGGATATTGAAAAAAAAAAAATGTTGAAATTAGTGACAGGGAATACCGGAAAGATTTGACGCAGTTTGCACAAATTACATTTCCGTCACCTGTCGGCGATTACTCAAGTCGTAGCCACGTTGGCCTTCTATTTGTAGTGAATTGGCGGCACCTGCCCGATAAATTTCTCAACGAAGATCCTTTGGTTATCACCTGGTTCACTGGCCCACTCGTTAGTAAGTGTGTGAAGGTCATGTTGACGAACGAGCAACATGAAGTTTGCCAGTCACGAAGCCGCGGGAGGACGTTCCGGCTATGAGGCTGACTTCGCGAAATTTCTCTTTTCAATTTTCGTACCTCGACTAACTCGTGCGTTCTATGGCTGCATGAATCTGCTATCCTTACGCAAGAGGCAACATTTGAGTGGGAAATCTGACGGGGTGAGAGGGATTCAAAAATACTGTACGCACATGCGCGAGGGGATATCTATGGGTAAGTGATTCATTAGCATTTTGTTTTTGGATAATAATACAAAACTCATCTGAATCATAACGTCTTTTGCCAGTAAAAACGCCTAAACCACGTTTTTGGCAAACTTTTGGCCCGTTTTTGGCCCAAATCATCAATGCGTATTAGGTAAAACAAATAAAAACGGAGTAAGATGGAACGTTGTCTATATTTCCACGAAAGTAAAGAGTTAAAGTTCCACTGTTAAATCGATTTCGACGGTTAGGTCATCTTCAGGAACAAACATGAACTCAAAAAATAATATTATTATAATATAACATGTTATTAATAATAACATCAAAAAATTATATTTTGGGAACAAGTTGAGAAAGAAGAATCTGGTCGGAGGTGTTTTGCTCCATTTTCAAGCAAAAGTTACTCCAAAAAGAAAAAAAAAAATTTTTAGTGCGGTACACTTTGCATACGGTCAGAACTTTTCTTTACAAACTATTTAATTTATACAAAATCTTCGTTATCATGAATCTTGAAATTTCCTTTCAATATTATAACAAATTTAGGAGGAACTCTTTCATGAAGAAACTTGTTTATGTTTGGGTGATTGGTATGTTTTATTGAATATCCCACTTCTGCAGGAATCACGGCCTTCCTCAAAAGGGTCCTGGAAAGGACCTCGACATCACTTCCACACAAGCCGCATGACATTTATCGTGGTGGGGGAAGGCGTGAAAACTCGTGGAGTATCGATTCCCCGGCAACAATCTCCCTCTTCTCTCGGATGGGGAGCCGTCCTTCGCCGTTACCCCCACTCTACCGTCCATTATAGTAATGATTACTACGGAAAAAAGGGTCCGCTTACTCTTGACTCCTAAAGGCTAATTGAACAGGGATTTCCCACCCTCTAGCGCTCCGTATCCGAGCTCCCCTCACCCCACGAGACCGATCTGTTGTGATGCTGAGAATGACGTCAGAGTCGCATTATTTTTACTAGGACGCCCTCCGTATCCCCCTGGGACGCTTCTACTATTCCTGAGCGGACTAAAAATGAAATCTATTCCGAGGTTTCCAATTAGCTGCACAATGGTTTCTAGTTAATTGGGCCCTCGGCAATTCTTCAACATTTCTAGGTAATTTTTACTGGATTTGCAACCCTTCGAACCATCTCCTCACCTCTAGAAAAATAGATAAATTGTATCTATCTTAACTTGGGTTGTAACGAGAGGATTAATTGATGATGACGAATATGTTTAACAGGGGTATAATTGTGTTTTTGATTAACCCTAGAGAATGCCAAACTTCATGGAGGGAAACACAATTTGAAGGGGTAAAGCCGGAAAAAGAGTTTTTTAAAATTAATTTTTTAACTATACAAAAATTATTGAAGCTACGATTCTGACCCGATTTTCAAGATTCACACCTTGTTCGATCCCAATCGTAGTCTAGTTGTGTCATAAATCTTGAATATGTTGAGCTTGTTGAAGGAGCAAAGAGATACGCGGGAACAGGCGTACTGAGCACGTTTTATTGACAAGATTATTGACAATAATGTAGTCCGTGTAGGATACGACATTATTGATGAGGATATTGAAGGGAAAAACACCATCGTCAATAATATTGACAACATTGATATTGTCAATATTAGTGAGAGTGTGGAGCCCGCTTAAAGATAACCTGTTAAAATTAGGCTTGTTCCAATAATCTCACGTTTGCGCATGCGCATTAGCTACTAATTGAATTAACGAGTTGAAATTGATACGAGGTCTTAAGATTGTTTTTCCCCAAGTACCCTGAGGATTTGAGCGCGATCGCACTACTAGAACCTGAGTAAATGGTGGTTGTTGGATTTTATGTTTGCGCATGCGTAGACTGACTTATTGATTTCGGAAAGATGAAACTCATAGGGGACCACCAACAGCCTAACCCACAAAGTGAAGCTTTAATCACAATCGTACGAAAACTGTGGAAATTAGGCTTGTTAAAAGGATCGGCGGACGCACGGACAGAGGGACACTAAATTTTACGTGGAAATGAGAGTCGAAATTTGAATTTTGAAAAAAAAAAATGTCCATCAATTTTTTTATTGATTGTGCTTATACGATTGTGTTGCTTATACGATTGTGTTCCAGGACTGGAACTTTTTGGCGAGAACGATAAAATTTTGCAAAATGCATCACGTTTCCGGTACTGTTACTATTATTGTTCTGTTATGAGTAGGGGTTGATTTATCGAACGTGTTACATTACGGTGAACTGGTGATGAGGTTCAGTGTCGCTCATTCATCTAACGAAAAAACTTGGCAACGGTTCCGCAGCCTTGAGCAGCTTCACTGCCTTTAAATCGGCTCAGTACAATTCAGGTAACCAATCGCCTTCACTTTCCCGACGTCGTTTTGTACTATTAGTAGCACGAAGGGCAGCCAGTGACCGTTCGGATTT
The DNA here is from genome assembly GCA_031894815.1 of Creontiades dilutus. NCBI lineage: Eukaryota > Metazoa > Arthropoda > Insecta > Hemiptera > Miridae > Creontiades > Creontiades dilutus. The sequence goes on from JAVIWC010003945.1 coordinate 263,587, forward strand.
TCGGTAATAGTGTATTTATAATGCACCAATATCACACTGTCACACTACCCAGCTCAGTCATCGGTTAGTATTCATTCGAAGAATGTAACATATAAAGGAAAATATGTAAAATAAACTGTCTATACCTTGTGTTCAAGTTCTTGACTGCTAGTTACATCTTCGAAAATTTCATGGAGATCTTGAAAGTAAGTCAGAGGTTGGTAGATGGTTTCGTTTAATTTGAAAAACTTCTTCAGGCTAGAAGAACCATAAAGAAAATCTTAAAAATAACTGATACCAAAAGTATCTCAGGAAGAATTATTAGCAATTGCATGATTTGAGAGAAAAGAAAGGAACATATTTATAACTAATGTTATGGCTTGAGAGAAGGGTGAAAGCATAACATTTAAATGGTTGTACAACATGCCTTGTTTTTTGGGGCTGAAAACGTAGGTATATCCACAAACATATGTCCGTATAACGATGATAGATTGACAGATTTTCTCGGATACTTAAAAACCACTTAGTGGAGCATGAAGGCTTTACAGGTGAATGAAGTATAACTTAACATTGTGGAGTTGCTTTGTACATGGAAACATTAGTTGAGAATGTATGTTCAATTTTGTTATTTAAAATTATATTAGAATAAATTTTACTTAAGCTGTCAGCATATCAGTTTTCTTATTGCAACAGTTTGGTGTTCTGGAAATGTAAATAAATTCTTTAATTTTGCGCTTTGTGTCAGCATTTTCCGAATCTGGAACTCAGGCATTTTTAAAATCAAAACGGTGATCTTCATTAAGTGAATGCTCTACTAACTTTTATGTTTTCACTCTTCCCTCTTTTAGCCATTGCATTAGTACTAAATCTGTACCTTTTTCTTTACTCTCAAGTCACACATATTCAAACTATAATTCTCCATGATTCTTTCAGTATCGGTTATTTTCAAAATTGTCTGCATGGATTCTTCTAGCTCTGAACGAGTTCTACAAATAGAAAGAAACATTGGTACTGACATTGCAGTTTTCTCTATACCTCTAACTGACTCTCAAATCTCTATGAAATAGACTATCTATCTACTTATCTATATCTCTAATCAGCAGCCGTCAGAGAAACTATAGTTCTCTGAAAAATTAAGAACTCTTAAACCTATTGCTGCCTACATGTAAATAAACTATATTCTCAACAATAATAAATAACAGAACGGTCTTGTTTCGGAAGGTAGATACCAATTCGCATTTTCACATTTCCTCTCAAATTAGTCTTCAACTCCATGATTCCGACTTCCCATGTGAATTGTTACACTTTGGATTTTAGTAATAATTCTGAGTTTTCCATCCCAAAGCGCTTCAGGATGTGTTTTTCTGACACAAATAGCTCTCCCTCGTTTTGTTTTTAAGTTAGCTCAATTCCTAACAGTAGTGGGTTGCTCATAAATATTTCATCTTGAAAACATTCCTTCAGCCTTTTCATTTCATTTTCGGTCACTGTACAATGCTGAAAGTTTCATTTCCCGACATTGATGACTGTTCAGTCTTTAAGGCTTTTTTCCAACCACATGTTTCTGGACTTGGCAATGCTTGCTTCCCTGCTATTTCTACCACTCCAGTCCTTTCAGGTTCTTCTACATCGCCCTGAAATATTTCACATTCTGTTCATTTCAGTGGGATTTCTATTTCGTTGTAGATCTTTCTTGATCCGCCCTAATTTCCTGTTCCTTGAAAGTATGGTCTGCCTTTTTCATGAACTGTTCTCACTATTTCATGATTTTACACTAGTTGTTCTACTTCCGCAATATCTCCAGAATTGTTGTTTGTTGGTTGTTCATTTCCAGTTTAATTGTTGTTTTGAATTCCGTTTTCAATTCGCCCATTGTTTACGTTTGCTTCAAGTTTTTGTTTTGTGTTATGGTATATTTTCGATGTTTGTCTTCATTCTCCTGATTTACTTGATCAAACAAATCTTCAGGAAAGCAGTTCAAAGTTCTGTTGTTGAACAAATTCTTCCACAAATTTTACATCCTTTGAAACAGCTACTTTGTTTTCTTCTTTTGCCCAAATTCGGTAGGTTCCTTTCATTTCGTATGAATATCCCAAAAATACACCTTCTTTCGCTCTTAGACCAAACTTGTCTTTTTGCTTTACGTACTGAGTTCATCCAAACCACAATTTGAACGGTGTTTCATCTCCTATTGCTTTGACTTCCTGTTTATGTTCTTTGACTCCTTGACTTCTGTTTCTAATGTGATTCGCAGTGTGGATTGCATCAACCCAAAAGGATGATGGTAATTTTGTTTGAAGCATTAGACACCTCGCAACTTCTATTACTTCTTCTCTTTAGACATCTCGCAACTTCTTGGCTCCTGTTTTCCCTTTCGCTACTTCATTTTGGTTTTAAGTGTGAGGTTCTGCGAGTCTTTGAATTTCCCATTCCAAAACGTCTATAACATGTGTTAGGACACTTTTCAATAAATGCAAACTGACAGCGGTCGCCCCAATGACAAGCGCCATCCGTGTGGGTTTGTGCGTGTTCATGTTACGTCTCTTACTTACTTAAATATGCGATTTTCAACTTGGGTGTGAACTTTTGAATCACCAAGTGTTATTATTGAAAATATTATTATCTCAGGTGCCGGATGGTTTCATGATCCGATTTTTATTTGCCTACCCTTTGATAAAATTGTTTTTGATCAATATTTGTTTTTTTGGTACAAACGACTGTATAATTATCGTCAATCGACAGGATGAAATGAAACGCGATATTATTCATTCATTCGGGACGAAATAATGTTTATTCGTCTGGACGTCTGCGGTGTAGCGATTTACATAGACTGAGGCGTAGTTGGAGATCTCTGGGAATTCGGGGTTGAATTAATTGACGTAAAGACCATGTCCTTAAGGCGCCTCCGTCAATCAAACTTTGATAGTTCAGCCAAATTCGACGAGTGGTGGATGCGACGTCGGGCTTTTCTTCAAATTGATGTGCTGTTCATCGCTCAAAACTAACTAACAAAACATATTGGTAGGTATCGTATGCATTATAGGGATATCAATGAGTCCAGTCTTTAATTGATCACACTTATAAACGTAATTATAAGCGCATAATGATCAATTTTAAAACTAGAATTTATTTATTTATTTATTTTTTAAAATGAATGTTACATTTATTTCTGGAAGAAACATACAATTTTCATATTTTTCACACAATAAAATAAATCTCACGGTAAAATTGTACGCAAAACATCATTACATTGTAAATCCTTGCCAAAATGCTGCACCCTCTTAAAGACAAAAGTCTTGTGTAGAGGGAGGAACGTCCAGAGCTACATTTTACCAAACTATATAATGATAAAATACAAAGAAAAAGCATCTCCTCTATTTAGAATTTAAGAAATTGTTATATTTAATCAAATTTATCATTCGGTATCTAACTTAGTGATAGATAGCATTAGAATAAGTTTTTGCTAAATTCACTATTGTAGCTATTTATTTACATTAATATTCATTTTTATTTCACTAACATTGTTCTAATCTTTCGTTTAAACTACTCTAAATTAAGTTGGCACACCTCATTATCAAAATTAAGGTTGTTGAACGTTTTAATACCAGAGTAGTCATAGCATTTTAATCCTATCTCGGTACGTCCTCTTGGTAGTTTTATTTGTATTGTATTCTTCGATCCAGTGTTATTTATCATTCTATTGAATTTTTCTCGAAGTGAATATTTGAATATAATTGTAAGGGTGGTTTTATCTAGAAGCTCTTTAAAAGTTAATATTTTCGTTTCGTTAAAAAGTTGGTCAGTAGAATATCTGTATGATTTGCTAAACAAAATTTTTATGAGAGGTTTTTGATAAATTATTATTTTTTCAATTTTATTCTTATATGCATTGCCCCAGGCTACAACTCCATAGTTTCTACTGGGACTGTGCTAATGCATTATGAATATCATAATTTTATTTTTCTCGACCAGAACATTTCTAATTTCTATAAATACGAGTATTAGCTTTCCAAGTTTTTTTGTTGACAGCTTCTGTTTGTGGTTCTCAGGAAAGAGTTTGGTCCATATAGACACCCAGATATTTTATGTTGCTCGATTGTTTGATCGTAGGACAAGCACATTGAATTGAGTTACATTTTTCGCTTACATGACATTTTATTTCCGCGATATTGGGTATATCCTTTGTATTAAGAGAGAAGGCAATGACTTCAGTTTTTTCATAGTTTAGTTCAAGATTTTTACTGGAGTATTTTACATTTAATTTATGAAGATCTTCCTCTGCGCATCTTTTGGCTTTTTCCCAGGTGTTTCCTGATGATATTAGAGCCATGTCATCAGCGTAACATACCAATTCACCGCGTATTTTCGTATTTAATATTTCATCTACGTACATCAGTAATATTTGTGCAATAAATTCTTAATTGCACAAAAAAGCACGAAAATTGTCTGGGAATTGTAGTAGGTATGAGGAGTGTTGAGGTATTGAGGTATTGAGTAGGTATGAATGAACACGTAACGCCATATAAAAAATCAAAATGGTTAAAGTTTCGAAAAAAAAAAATGGGGGAAAAAAATGAAAAAATAAATATTGAAACTCAGTCCTTTAAAGTTTTACAGTCCCAACACCCAATGTATTGATTTGAAATATCTAATAAAATGTCCCCAGTTGGAGGCAACCCTACTCAACCCCGTTTGTGAAGTCAACAACTACGCATCTCAATCCATAGAACCCAAGCGTGTATAATAACTTATTATTATTAATAAGTCTTTTGTCTTAGAAGCCACAATAATTTATACTGGAAATATAACAATATTCACTGAAGCAAAATCGATTAAATCATTCAAAAATTTGAGTTTTTAGACAATAGAAAATGGAACAAATGACACATTTCCCAAAATCATATCATTTACGAATACTTGGATGTTTTCATATAAGGTCATGTAGTAAGTATTACAGGATTAAATAAAATCAAGCGTTAATCAAATACAGAATAAGAAAGCTGTTTCACGAAGAAAATCCCTGTTTAAAAATTTTCAATTTTATCTTTGTTTTAATTCATTCGTTTTGTGGGATAAACCTCACATTTTGTGTTTTGTTTTTGTCGTTTCTGTGTATTTGGAAGAGCGGACGAATGGGTCAAAAATGTACAGATTGTTAATTCTCTCTCTCTCTGTCTCTCTCCCTCTCCTTTCCTCCATAGTTGTTGCACGATTATGGGAAGTGATGGACCAAATCGAAGAAGGCGATTGAAGCCGATTATGTGGCGAGCGAGACTTGGCCAGAGGTAATTCGGGTTTCCTGGTGTGCAATCTCCCCATCCCGCTGCCCTCTCTTGGGCGGTCTCGGGTGACGTCGCAAGTTAGAACTGAATGTGAAACCGCCGCCCACAGAAAATCGGCCACGTCCAGTAAGCGCTGTGACGTCAGGATCACGCCACCCCGTGAGTCGGTACCGCTTGACTCATCTTCAACTCTCGCCAGATAGAGGAAGTCAAGCTTGAATCACCACCCAAGTACTTCCCTCATTATCAGATCATAAATATTGTACGTAAGAAATTGGCTTTCCATTCATGATTGTTTTTCTGAACCATTTTGACTAAGGAAAAACGCTGCAAATTCTTTCACTGGGGTTTATTATTCAATGGCTTGCGTTCATGATTTGAATTTCTACTAAGCTTTGGAGTGTGCGTGTTTCACAGGATAGAGCGATTATTGAATTTCAGGAGATATGCATGGAGCACGTAAATCTGTTCTCAACCAAAATACCTATTTGGATTGATCAGTTGATCATATTTGTGAGCCATCTGAAATTCAATAATCGCTCTATCAAATTTGAAACACGCACACTCCAAAGCTTAGTAGAAATTCAAATTATGAATGCAACTCAAATGAATAAAATTGAATAATAAATCCCACTGAAAGAATTTGCAGAGTGCGTGTTTCACAGGTGACAGAGCGATTATTGAATTTCAGGAGGAACACAAATATGATCAACTGATCAATCCAAATAGGTATTTTGGTTGATAACAGATTTAGGTACGTGGTCTATGCATATCTCCTGAAATTCAATAATCGCTCTATCACCTGTGAAACACGCACACTCCGAAGCTTAGTACAGATTCAAATCATGAACGTAAGCCAATTGAATAATAAACCCCAGTGAAAGAATACTTATTTACCCCAGTAACAATATTGAATAATAAACCCCAGTAATAATATTGAATAATATTTACTTATATTTTATCAGAGTTTCATGCATATCAGAATGCTTCAACCCGTGTATCGGCTATAAACTACAAGTATCCACATCGGCTATCACTCCAGTATCCACATTTACTACAGCTCGACGCTATCGGCCGGACATCACTAGGTTACAAACAAACAATAATAAACCAAAAAAACGCAAATGTTGGCACCACAAATCGGGCCATACATCGGGAATGGTTTGACCTACGGACGTGGGGAGGGTCTCATTCGATTCCTCATGGTGTGTTCTTCAAAGAGAGTACAAATTTAGGCCGCTTCGACTTCTTTTGAGGTTTTTAGGGATTTTACAAAACTTTGACAGCCCTTAAAGGGCACTTTAAATTGAGTGAGAGAGCAGGCTCAAGAGTAGGGGCGTCGTCGGACCTAGATGGATTTTTCCTGAAAATTACAGATCTTTTGCTCCAGTTGTTTGGGAGAAATCGTGCGTACGGCGGACGGACGGAAAATTTTATTCAACACCCTTTGAAACGTAAACCATGAAATTTTCAGGGGGGGTTATAATTTTTTTTTCCAGAGCGATTACAATGGTTTATTATTGAATAATAAACCAAAAAATTGATTCACTTGCTTCTAGACTTGCTGGTAAAATATATTGTTCAAAGTTAAATTTAAAACAACTTTTCTCTTACCTAGTGCGATAAACTCAAATTCAATAGATACTACTGAAAAAACTCTTTATTTATTAATTTGCAGCGTTTCTCACCTGCCAACGAATTCTTGTAGGATGCTGCCTAAGCTTAAGGCAATAAGAGATAGAAAACGTTTCAGCGACCAAGACCAGTCCGTGTGAATAATTTGTTTTATAAAAATAAGGTTCCATGAGTCTGGGAGATTACGAATAATCGATTTAGCGCATTTTTGTCTGCAGATTTTCGTTGAGGTTCTTTCATTCAGTAAAACGGCTCCAGTTTCGGAATCTTATTTTTTTTTTATTATTCAATTTAGTGTTCATTTCACTGGAACATAAACGAAATGAGCGTTTTATGACTCGCCGGTTCGTTAATTTCGTAGAATCGCGAGAGCACCAACGTTTAGAGCTTGGAGTTGACGGCTTTCAGCTGATTTGATCGCCTGAGTGTGACGTGTACCTCATCCCATTCCATTCATTTGGTTGTTGCTGAGCGGTTCTCAAATGGCCGTCGGCAGCGGCCCGTGACCGATTGCCGACGTTCTTCCCCTTTGTGGCGTAGTTTGGATGATGCCGCACCGAAAGATTTTACTTAACTCTTCCTCTACGTAATTTGCTAACCAATTGCGATTGATAGCCAGCAAAGATACTTGAGAACTTCACACGTAAGTAGGTATACACAAACGTCACAGGCATAGACACACACAGAAACCCCCTACTGTGGAATACGTTCGCGGAAGCATCCAAGACCTCAGGCAACAGGAAGGAAGTTGATGATCGAATGGTCGAGGGCTCATGTTGGAACTGGCGGTTATGAAGAGGCAGATAGAAGAGCAAAGGAAGCTGCTGCTAGGGAGAACTTTGGCCGTGAATAAATGTTTAATTCCACGTTTAAAGGGAAGCGGTGTAGAGTGTTCAGGTCCTGGCCACTGCCTACTGAACCAAGAATTAAATTTCTCATGTTAACGTTTCCTCCGGAATGTCGGCCCCAGATTATTTGGAAATTTTGTTTTAATGAAATTCGATTAATTATTTATTCTGATGGAGGAGAATTTATCATTTACCAGCAGAAACTAAAACAAAACCCACGTGTACCTGTTGAAGAGGGACTACTGTTTCCCTGGCTTACCCTTTCCCTGTACATCGAGGTGTTCCATTCTTCTCGTCTCGCCGATTTCTACCGCTCTTACTTTCTTACACCTTTTTTTCGTATGAAAAGTCAGAAGTTTTTATTTTATTCATTTTCTTCGTCTACCCTCGTCGGAGAACGTCGAACTTCTTCGTTTACCTGTTTTCCATCTCTATCTGGGTGAATCCCCGACGGCTAACATCAAGCAACCCATCTATGACGTACCGGTATGACGAAGACCTCCTCAAATTTCAATAAATGTGCCCTATTCAATGCCATCGACCATCGGAACTCATCCATATTCTTTCGATTCATCAGTTTGAGGTATAGATCTAAAGAAGGTCCTGGAAAGTTTTAAGGAACGTCTAGCGCTCCCCTTCTTGGATTCCCTCAACCCGCTCCTTGATAAGTCTCGTAAAAAATTGTAATAAATTCATTGTAACATTATTTCCACGGCCGTCAGAAATTGTAAGTACTACCTACTCAAAAGCCCTGGATCAAAGTGATCATGAATAGTAATGATGCGAAGTAGGTGTAGTTCAGTCTGGTTCAAATATAATTAAAAGTATGCCTAATAAGAAGTATAATTAAGTATACCTATCTATAAGTCTGGCATCTCAAAATTTTATCTGTGATGCCCTGAGAATTATTTTACTTGTAATATACAACTGTGTCTAAATTCAACTAGTTGGATCCTCCTCAAGCTAGCTTATAATCTTTTCATACATTTTAAATTTTGTGGGTTCACCCCCACCTACATTTAGTTTCGTATCACTCCTTCCAAGTGAACTTTGACTTAATGCCGAAATCCAAAGTAATGTGCGACCGAAGGGCTATCAATATCCAGGAATGGGAGAGGAGCTGGCAGGGCAAGACAAATGGTGACAACAAGATAGAGATGACAGTTTTCTCCAACTGTTGTGTGGATTTCATAGAAGCTCATGGCTAAGTGGTAGCGGCTGGAGCGCTCAGTGGAATGAAGACTCGAAAAATCATTCAAAAGCCTTCAAATGGTACAATTTTTAACTATGTTTCTCAATCGCAATTGGTTTCTAGGTTTGTTTTTTCTTTCGGAATCGAATGAAACCATTCCCGAATCTCTATGTAAACCCTCAACCCGAATCTGCCAAAATAAGCAATTTTACGATCCTAATTGAGCTTGAGACAAGTTCATTCCATTCTTCCCTCTTTTACTTAATATGGATTCTCTATATTCATTTTGAAACTAATATAAAAACAAAAATCTGTGCAGCGGAGCATCAATTTATTGATAAAATTACTCGAAAGTATTGTAAAATTATGCAATATTACATTATGCTATGTAACTTATCGGACAAACTTCAAGACTGCTTAATATTATGTTCAAAACGTTGAATAATTTCATGACAACGGCTTGAAAATGTAATTACAGCTTGTAGCGGCTAACTACATCAATTTTTATTCATTTTTTAAATTTCATTTATTTCAGATATTAATTTACTTTCTCTCCCAGAATCATACCTAGTTGTGGACATACTGACAGGTGTTATAACTGTTGAATAGTTACTGAATCCTACTCATTCATTCATGGAAACTTCATGGAGTCAACCCATTTTGAATTATAATTATTATTCAAATCAATAAATAGGTGTGTGTTAAGTCAGAACCCTTTGCAGTGGCTTCGTCATTTATGTAAGGTAGAAACTTACCAAAGTGTACAGCCGAAAGGCAGCTTGCAGGCAGATTGCTAATTATTGGGATTTTCAGGAATATAAATATTTGGGAAAATGTTTCCCTCAGCTATTTATGCTACTTATTTTTCATGCATTGACAAAATCCTGCTGAAAATATTATATTATGAAATATTATTAAATAAAATATTTAAAAAATATAGCTGCAAGAAATTAAATGCATTTGATAATCCATTTTACTCATCGATGTCCATTCCATCATCTTCCTCCTGGTCATTATTTCCGTGGTGCAGCAGAAGTTCTTGCGCATCTGGCCCTAGATCTATTTTGTTTGGCGTCAGTTTCGGTCGCAATCCCGATATGTAAGGTCGGAGGGCAGTAGACGATTACGCAAGATGTCTTTGGTGCACTTCACCCTCGATTTGGCAAGCGCACTTATCACAGGTTTTTTTGAGCTGAGGTGACAATCTGCAGGACTCTTCACCTAAATGTAATTGTGATGTTTTCAGCAGGTATCCACCAAGATATTCCCTTTGGAATTCAAGAGAAACAGGGAGAAACAACATTTATGGAATAACCTGCACCGGAATTATTCGGGTTTTTAACACTAATGGTTCTTTAGGTCATTCAAAATGCCACCTAAATTAATTAACATCCATTTTCTACTATTGTATCATCTATTGAATAAGTATACAATTTATTTCTCTACTATTCTTGAATTCTGTGGAAATATAAGCCGGCGATTAGAACCTGACATTTCTGAATTTTTCAGAGTAGCGACTGATTATGTCACATAATAATTGTTTATTATTATGTCACATAAATTATTTATGTGTTCTCTCTCTAAGAACTAGAACTTTGGTGGAAAAATAAAAAAACATCAACAGGAATGTGAACGTGCTTGAGATTATGAAAATCGAGTAGTATCTTGTAGTAATAGGAATCGGCCTACGAATATGAATCCGTTTCATACAATTTTAAGACCGAATTTATGGGGAAAAAAAAAAAAAACTGTAGGTGTATGTTGAACATTTAAGGTGACATCAAATCTGAACCCATGAAAATATGGTGTTGAGTTGCGACATTTTGAACATGTGCATTTTGAACGGGTGAACTAATTCGGAAGAATTGAATTTGGGTAATAATTAGGCGCTTCAACATGATGGTGATATACGTGTTTCCCTGGAGGGATGACAGAGGGGCCGTGGGGCAAGATCACCTGAATTAATTTAAGGCGTCAGCTACGACACGTCGAGGAGCAAGTGATTCTCTGCGGAGGGGGGTTGCAGCTACAACTCGTTTGGACAGGAACAGGGGTTCCGAAGAACACAGCCACACTGTAAGATTGGGGGAACAAGTGTAACAGCCACCACTTCAAGAGATAGATGGAGCATGCAGAGCAGCTACGACACCTGTGCATTTAGGGCTAAATTTTAACAGAGCAGAGTAGATTTGAGACAGAGTGATGGAATCAACAGAGGGGATCTGAATAATCCACTTGCGCTGGATTATTCAGAATCCGCTGAATAATCCATTTGCGCTTATTTATACGGGTGACCTGATTCCCATGTAATGATGATTCCCATCCCTTCCGCCGTGACCAAGGAAAAGCCATAATCCTCGACACTTGGGTCATCCATCTTCGGTTTATAACGTATACTAACAAGTAACAAATGGCTTAATATTGCACCGTTGCAGATATTCTGGTATGCGATTTTTTCTTTGCAAAGGGACCTTATAAGGTTAGTGTTCACATTGTTGTACTCAAGCGGAAGTCATCCAACTGTTTTCGGTCATCTTGAAGGTCACAATTACAAGGTATAAGGACACAGTGATCAGCCAGGTATTTCACCGAGAGGCTAATTTAGTTTCTAATCCATCTACCGTACTGAACTATAAATGCCATTCTTGTGGTACCTAAAAAGCAATTACTAGATTTGGAGGCGGTAGGAGATGAGTCTACACTAAGTACACAGGCTGCTTCTAATACACACAGAGCAGTGATTTGCTTAGAAAGACTATTCCAATACAGACAAAAATAAACCTCTGTGCTAATCTCTCATCGTATTTTTCGATCATAAAAGTAAATCGTTAGAATTAACCATCCATGAAACACTCTTTTGGAAAATAATGAACTCTCTGAATGTCACCTGAGGAGATGGGGGTGGGATATTTCACACACGAGCCATCGTGTATGCACTTAATGAAATTGAGTTCAGAAGCTGCGTTTTATGCCACGTCGCCTACACATAAATATAAGTTGTCACGTGGCTGAAATCATATGAAAATCTACAACGAAGAAATTAATTGATTTTCTCTTTCGATGGTTGAATCTGTTTTTCTCAAGTCGGTTGAAGTTTTGTTCTCTTTCCCCGTAGCCGCCGAGCCGGGAGCTTGGGAGACGAGAGCCAATGGAAACTCAAAGCGATCACGCCACTTCGACCCGGCTCCGTTGCGTCAGAACGACATTCGCACGCAAGCAGAAATTTCAATCCCGCCCCCTCAATCTCCCCGGCGATAGTTAAGAGACAATCGCCCGAGCTTTGATGACGGGTTAGTTAAACAATGGGAAATGAACACCACTTGTCAACAAAGTTGACTGTTGTGCGTTCTATTATGAGAAATACGCGGCAGCCGTATTACGCCTGAGGTCTGACGTTTGTATTAAAACTCAAATAACAGATTGAATTTGCACAAGAAATTCATCAAATTTTACCATCTTATTCACTAATGATAAACGTCTTCTGTTTGTGAGCGTTTCGACTGACAAGTAGGTTGACCGATTATCCATCCTGTATCTTTAATAACCTACTCACTTAACGAAAAGAATTGGCAATGAAGAAATTCAGGAATATTAAAACTATTATAACAGTAATTTCAAAACTGAAGGCATCACCAAATTTCTTAACCATTGTTTTACTGAATACTGCTAATGAACGCACGGGTTTTGGCAATGTGATCACGATTAACGCTATCATAAAACGTCTTCGCTTCGTTATACGCCGTGTAAATACGTGCACGTTGATTGCCGTATTAAGGAGGTTGTTTTCCATCGATGAGAGATGATAATTAATGGGGTAGGTGTAATAAATTGACAACGTAGTCATTGACATCCTTCGCTAATTTCATGTCTCTATTGTTGCTTTCGAGTCCGGCAGCAGGTTTCCGGAATAGGTAGCAGAAGGTTTGTTTTCACAAGATTTCTTTTCTATAAAATCTAAATTTCCACTCACATTTTGCGTTAAGGCTCAATTTCACTCGGCGAGTTCAGTAGCTACAAGACGGCTTGTCGTAAAGTGGCATGAAAGTACAGATTACGAGAATGAACTTCAAGATAAATATGGCTTATTCATTTGGACTAATTCAAGTGGTAAAACAACCCAATTTTCACTTACTTTAAAGGTGAATTTAGTGTGAAACCAACCAAGTCAACTGTTACTCAGATTTACATTATCACCACTTTAGTTCTACTACGATGGAATCGATTTCGACGGTTAGGTCATCATCAGTAACAAGCATGAACTGAATTCAGTGATGATGATGACCTAATCGATCCAACTGTGTCACTTATTATTTTCGTGGAAATATAGACAACGTTCTATCTTACCCCGTTTTTATTAAAATGGGTTTCCACATCTTCGTCGCGAGTGAATTAGTCCGAATCTTATGTATTTGGCGCACAGCAATTGGTGGAACTGTTATTGGTCGGTAGTCAGCTTCAGTTTCAGGCTTATCCTTCTTTGGGATTGTTGTCCTCGCTTGAAGAAGGATGGGTGGCAAGATAAGTTTTTACTACATAATATCCAATGATCTTCGTCCATTTTTTGACGTTACCCATTGCTGAATAGTTTTCCGGAAAGGTTTGTTTTCGAATCCAGGGACATACGCTACACATTTTTGAGATCTCTTACCTAATTTTGTTCCTGGGTAGACTGGGGTGTAGGAGTGCCGATTAGGTTTTTTGTCAGTATAAATGTTTGCCAATGAGATCATTTTTGGCCATTTTTTGATCATTTGAGGCCAAAAATGATCTCATTGGCTTTCATGATACCGGCTTCCAGATAAGTGTGAAGCTTGAAGTGACTACATTTTGATACAGAAAATTCTTTCAATTCCGGGAAACAGTTTCCACCTTTCTGGGAAGATTTTCAACATGGCTATAACAACGTTGCGGATGTTATATAACCCATCATTTTGTTCAGCGTTTACCTATTCTGATAACTGCCGCGTGTGAGAGAGGATTACGAATAGAAAAAACTGATCCACGCTCTTCAGATGTCCACTTTTTTTAAAGATAAAAACGAAATCCTGATCGAAGCGGTGGTCACTAAAAAACCCAAGTTCAACGGTTACCTACTTCTCCATCTGAGATTTGAGTAACAACCAAAATCCAGCATGACGGATGGCAGATTTCGAATTGGCAATTTAAAAGTCATTGATTCATATGAATTCGTTACAGTTGGTTTTTCTGGTTCTAATTATGAGATTATTAGGTAACTCACGAATTCAACGCAGATATATCGTAGTAGATAGTTGAGAAATCAAATGGGAAGGTGAACATAGAATCTTTTTATCACCACTTACATCGAGGAAGTAGCAATGAAGTTCTCACAGTATTTTTTTCTCCTCCTTGTTTGAATCAATTAGGGGGAATTACTGGCGCAGTACCTTCTTAGTTCCACAATAGGATTCGAGTATAAATAATTTATGACTCCCATTGTTTGTCATAAATGGTGGTTTTCATGGGGGAGTTTTTAAGAACGTGGAGTTTTTAAGAAGAAATTTTCTTTTCTTTTGAACGCCCCCTCCCAACCAAGCTATGATTTATTCATTTCCTGACGGTTTCTTCAGTTGAATTGTGTGGTATACGGTTGGAATATGGATATTATTTCGTTCTTTACCCAGATTCTCGCAAGCGTCGATGACGCTGTAAAGATTGAACCACATTCGGCATCATCAAATCATATTAAATGAATAGCTTTGAATTAAAATACCTTTAAGCAGTATCATAATAATTCGAAACAATCTCAATCCCTCCACATCACGGATGACAACGTAGGTACGTGCTATTAGCTTGGCAACCGCATCATTCCGTGAGTGAGTTAACACTGTGCACCTCGTCTTCTCGAAAAAAGGTTTCTAGCTGTATTAATTTTAAACTGCTGGGGTTGGTGAGACTGATAGTGGACGAGGCGACCAGAATATGTATTTTTTTTATGGTTCATGATTTGAATTTCTACTAAGCTTTGGAGTGTGCGTGTTTCACAGGTGATAGACCGATTATTGAATTTCAGGAGATATGCATAGAGCACGTAAATCTGTTCTCAACCAAAATACCTATTTGGATTGATCAGTTGATCATATTTGTGTAACTCCTGAAATTCAATAATTGCTCTATCACCTGTGAAACACGCACACACCAAAGCTCAGTAGAAATTCAAATCATGAACGCAAGCCAATTGAATAATAAACCCCTGTGAAAGAAATTGCAGCTTTTTTTTTTTAATGGTTATCAGAATACTTCAACCCGTGTATCGGCTGTAAACTCTTTTAGGAGTTCACTCCAGTATCCACGTTCACTACATCACTAGGTTACTGCAATCAAAACAAAAACAATAATACACCAAAATAACGCAAATGTTGGCACCATAAATCGGGCCATACATCGGGAATGGTTTGAGCTACGGACCTGGGGAAAGGCTCATTCGATTCCTCATCGAAAGTTCTTAAAAATAAAGTCCAAATGTAGGCCGCCTTGACACTTTTTGAGGTTTTTAGAGATTGTACAAAACTTTGACAGCCCTTAAAGGGCACTTTAAATTGATTGAGAGTGTTGGCTAAAGAATTGGGGCGTTGTCGGACCAATATTGATTTTTCCTGAAAATTTCAGATTTTTTGCTCCAGCCGTTTGGGAGAAATCGTGCGTATGGCGGACGGATGGAAAAATTTTTATTGCAGATTTGGATTCTACACCCCTTGAAACGTAAACCATGAAATTTTCAGGGGCCGTTAAAATTTTTTTTTCAAGAGCGATTACAATGGTTTATTATTGGATAATAAACCAATAAAAGAAAGTATTTGTTTACTATTCAATACAAAATTCTCAAAAACTTCATTCAGTTTGCTTGTGGAACCTTTTTTTTTTCTTTGATACTTCGTCACACGCGTTTTCGTGCTCCGGCATTGTCCGTATCCCTCTTGAGCATCCAACAATAGTCAGTTAGCATATTGACGTTCCATCGTCCTTGGTAGCATTTTTCCCGAATGTCTTGGTGAAATCTCTCTCCATGCTCTTCACTAAACGCTCCCAGGTTTTCTGGAAAGTATTTGACGTGGGAGTGTAGGAAATGAACTTTTAGGCTCATGTTGCATCCTTGAGCTTTGTAGGCAGCCAACATGCGATTCACAATTGTTTTGTAGTTAGGGTCTTTCGTATTCTTTAGAAACTTTTGCACTACATACAGCAAGGCATCCTGAATTTTCAGAAAATCAAATAAACGACGTGTTATGACATGATTTTGGGCATCCTTACGCTTCTCCTACTTCAATAATATCCCACTCCCTTCTTCCCTACCCCTCTCTTTCGTTTCGTATCAATCCTGGGAGTGGCATGACTAAATATGAGAGTGAGCAAACAAACCGTATGCAGTATAAAGCCAAGAATTCCCATGAAGGTTTTGTAACGCAATTTTCGGTTCCTACTACCGATATGTTTTTAATGAATGTCATTATGAGTTGTTGGGGAATCGTGCTGAAGAGAGATACTAAATCCATCGGAAAGAGAGTGTGATTTGGCAGAATTGTCATGTTTTGTAAAGAGATTCTTTGGTGTTGAAGGCGTTTTAGGTGTTGTACTTTTCATTATCAATGCAGGGCTTTTAAAGCGTTGCCAAGTAGTTGGGTAGTAGTTGTAAATTGCACTGACCATTGAGCTTATTATTGGGTTGAACTGTTTTCAATAAGATTTCTTGTGAGCTTTGGGTAGAACATGAGTTTAAGTGACTACAGACTTAGGAGATACAAATTTTACTTGTCTGGTCTTGTCCATCAATTTGTTTCTTACTATGCTATATTAGTTGCACTTTTGTCAGCATTGAAATTGGTAGTTGGGGGTAAAGGGAATCCTTCCGTAAGAATTCTCTAGTCATTTTTGTGGCAGGGTGTGTAATGAGAATAAGATCTAAGATTTGAGGTTGGTTAGAATATCGACTATCGCACATCAAGCTTTGAGCTTGTTGTCTTCATTTGTGTCTTCAAACCTCTGAACACTGTTGTACTGCATGATAGTATATAGTGTTTAACGATTTCTTAGAATGGTCTGAAACAGTACTCAGTGTTTTTCTCACGTTTGGGTTGTCCCAACTAGGGATGGCCATCGAAACATAAAATATCGATACATCGATGTTTGATAGTATCGGTGTTAAAATATCGAAGCCGATATATATCGTAGGTTAATCATCGAGAATAGGCACTACCGACAGTATCGACCAAAAATTATCGATAGTTTTAGAAAAATATTGGTTAAAAAGTTGAATAAAATTTATTGTAGATTGATAATAATATGATATATTAATTATATTATGATATTATCAGACGAAGCCGATATATCGGTAAAAAAATATATCGGCTGACATATTGGCCACTAACTATTGATATTCGATACTATTGGCCCTTGCATCATCGATAGAAAAATATCGATATATCTGAGGAAAATATCGATATTTCGATACCATCGACTATCGATGGCCATCCCTAGTCCAACCTTCCAATTGTCTCCCCTGGATCAATTCAGTTGGAGACTCAGTAATGACGAAGCCTTGCTTGAGATGTACGTCCTAAAAAACGACGGCTCGTCACCGTTTCGGATGTAGAAGTAATCGCTGAATTAGTGAGATTTAAATTTCTTGCCACATAAAGCAAAAAGAATTTAAAACTCAATGCATGCACTACAATAAGATGAAGATTATTATTATTACCGTTCGCTTAAGAACATTACATATTACAATTAAGTTTTAATTTAATCTTCAATCAGATTACGACGTTATTTTTTTTTCAGAGAGATATCCTTGAGGCCCGGGGGCCAACAGGGTCAGATGAGTAGTGATGCATTTCTATTTCAGTGCTGTCCGTGGATGACCTAAGTTCCGGACTGCCGAGTGAGACGCAGTTTATTTTGGAGGCTGGTGGGCTCGACTTTCCAACTAACCAAAAATAAAGTTGAACTGGTTCTGGGGGGGCGTGGCGAATAATTTGTCTGCGTCCTCGACCCGCAATTGCTACACGAGTCGGAAGGACTGATTCTGTCATTAATTACGCTCGGCAGCATCTCAAGATGTTCCTAGATGAGGCTGGAGATGGCTGGACAATCATTTTCCCTTCCGTACCCTCCAGATGAAGATGAGTGACCTTCTGTTAAAGAAGGGGCGACCTGTTTATTTAGTGCTTGTGTTTGTCAAGCGAATCATAGTGCCTCCACTGAGAAGCCAGTAAATCGTGAAGGTTTTTGAAATGATGTGATCTCCGCCCTAATTTCTGCCAACCTCTTCCTGAATGATCCAACTTCCTTGTGGGCCATCCCACCCACAGTTCCAATTAATTTATCCTTAAGAATGTATGAAAAGAACATTTGAAGCTACTATCTGTGTCTGTTACAGACAAGATGTATGCACGAAATATATCATTTTTGTCCAAGGCTTCCCCAGTTGTCGCGAATTTTTGCCGCTAATAAACTGGCTGCTAGCAACCATAATTAAAGAAGTTAGGCAACCAAACAAATCGGTTGCTGAGGGAAGCGCCGTTTATGAGTAGAAGGATGTTTTGGAGGTTCTGGTCTATCCTGTGTTGTGCGCCGGAACTCGCTGATAATTTTGAGACCGCATCCATCAAAATCGGTTGCATGTGGCCACCGATTTTACACATATCCACGTAGGTACATAACATTCATATATGCCAACAATCTCAGAATTTTATACATGGATCGCTAATTTCAGAAAAGACACATGTCATCAATTTGCAGGAATTTTTTTTTCACGCTAATGTGCTTTTGTTGGGTTGATACATCATTTGTGGAGAAACGTCTTTAGTCAGGTGGCTGGGACTCAGAGAATCGCAACTGAAATGATCAAGACAGGGGTGGGAATGGCTTGAACCAAACAATTTGTGACCTTTCTGCATTTGTAGCAACCATTGCTTAGCCATTCCAGTTGTTATTGGTTACCATTCAATTCTGTCAGTCAAATGAAAGTCTCATCAAGCGTGTCTTGTTCGTCAAGTATTACATTAATATGCCTTTCATCATTGTGTCGTATTCAAGTTAATAATTTATTGTAGTAGTGCGTGTTCTTTTGATCACCTTAAAGTCACAACAGCATTCGACTACTGTCTGCTTTTTGCGCCATGTGCTGGTTTGCCGCGCTTTCAGTTTGTTTTCCTTACTATGTTTTGCGTTCAAAGGACAAAAATAACACTTTCGTTCTCGTATCGAAAATTGAAGTTCAAAATTCGGAAAGTCGCAATGTTCTTTACTTTGACACATGGTGCCCAAAGTACTATAAGAAAACTTGCCCCTTTACAGATTCTTATGGAAAAGAACCTAAAAATCAGAAAATTACCTTCCAAACTTCAACTCACCAGGCATTTATATACACATCTGATAATTGGAGAGTTGTTGAAGTGCAAAAGTTCATTGATGGTTTGATTGACAACTCCGTGTACTGACTCCATAAGATGGCCTACAGCGCAGGCATCTACAAAACAACAAACTTAAGGCAAATGATGCGATATATTGAGGAACCCTGGACTGACTTTTGTAAGAACATTCTACGATGGCCCATCACGAAGCAAGTAAACAACGATGATAGCACCGAGAGAGAAGGTCATAATTTGTATGACTATTTTCTATGCTAATACAACCGTGTACATCCTTCCGCGTCCCAACGGGCGTTCCAATGCTCCAATGGTCCAGTTCCAATGCTCTCCGCTTTTACGTGTTCCTTCCACCAAGAAGGGTCATGCCCAAGTGTTTGGCTTCATTCAATTGCCTTTGAGAGAAGTGAGCTATATTCATCATTCTTGCAGGGGTAAGTTGGCCTTCTTCAAAGGGGTTTGCTGGCACAGGTTCTCGTTACCCCTACTAATCCCTCATATATATACCAACTGCCCCCCCCCCCCCCCATGTTATTCAAGTATTTGAATATTTAGGTATGCTCCTTGATTTAACATTGTTTCCGTGCCTACCTGACAGTGATTCACATTTGGATGGTGGTCAGCAAACACGGAAATTCACAGAAGACAATGAGATGACTGAATCCCTGAATGATTTTGTTGAAGAATTCAGAGTGGGTGATTATTATATGCGTGAGTACGGCCCAAAACTCAAGATGAAATTTGGTACAAAAAAGAAGATGTGCTGAAGCAATTATGACATCCAACTATCTCCCACTAAGTATATGACGTCAACATGGACTGATATTGTAATTTTTCATGTTTGTACTCTTTCTGTTGCTTATCCACCAAATAAATCAACTTTTACAATTCATTTACATGAATCTACTAATTACATCTTTATTAATTTCATTAGTACCAAATTTCGATAGTTGATTTCTAACCCTACTGGTTATCCGTATTCAGCATCAGTAAATTAGAAGCAATTTCAGACTGCGAAGGACTTCTCACAAAACCAAAGTGACGTATGTCAACCTACTCTAACCCCACTGGTGTGTTGGTGTGTCTTCACTTGGAGCAGGACAATTGGGAAACATAAAAAACTGAGTGGCATTTTGAAATAATTTGAACGAGGTTTTGTGGCCGAAATGTCTACTTAAAAAATTGATTTGTCCAATTTAAACTAATTTAACACACACAAAAAAAAAATCTATGCCAACTATCCCGACTCTTGCCTACGTTTTGAAAAAGTCCGAAGTAATATTTTGAGAGACTACGATAAATTGGTTGTCTGAACAATTACACAGCTATCCTACTACTGTGTCCTAAAGGCTTGTAAAAAAAAGCCATGCTTTTGTCATTCTCAGTATCATCAGATAAGACGATATATATACGAATTGTGTTATGACGAACATGAATCATCAAACGTGGTGGATTCTTAGATGCTCAGTCACAACTGAAGTGGTTGATGTAATGCAGACATTTATGACCAAGACAATTCCAATTTTACCGAGTGAATTCTGAAGATGTCGATTGTGATGTTTGGAGATGACTCGTTCTCTTTTTCCTTCCCGGTATTCACACTAAACCGCCAGTTATAGTGGTAATTAAATTCTCAAGAAATCTGTCTCAAGTGGTTGGTTTCGACGCAAAACAAAATCCAGGATGTTTGCAACTCATTGTTTGAGTGTGAATTAATAACTGTGAATTGCACTTCGTTTTAGTAGCACAGGCTAAGGGGATCCGAATTTGTTCAGTATTCAAAGATGTAACGTTCTTATCTCATTCTCTTCCTACAGATCATATTCTTGTCTCTATAACATAGATCATATGATCGTATGCGGGCCGAAACCTGGGACAACTAACCACTAATACGAACAAGTCCATAAAATAAATATTTAGGTACCGAAATCTTTATAGATATTAGCAAACGTAATTATGGCCTCACCAATTTGTATGAATGTGTTTTTGTATCAACAAGTTTGTAGCAACAAATCATAGCACACAGGTTTTTTTTGTTCATTTTTTTGTGATGGATAATGGATAGCTCAACCCAGATTCTTGATGCGCAGCCATGAGCGTATACCAGACGCCTCCTAACATCTGGGACATCCTCTGGGTGTTGCGGCCTTAATCGACTTGGTCCTTGGAAGGGGCTTGCATACCATTCCGTTTCCCTTCTTGTACTATTTTCAACATTATATATTGCAGGCGCCAGCCACGCGGACTGGCTCATACTTCCCATTGACCGGTCTCCACAGCCCAGCGCTCCTGCTCGACCGTCCACCTCCCTGTAGACAACCGATTTGCATTACCAGATGATGAGATCTTTCAAATTTTCCAAAATGAGATCTGAAAACAACGAAAAATGCCTGAAACGTCAGGAAATGTTTTAAATGTCTGATTTCTTATAGAATAGTAGACAGTGAACAATGAACAAGAAAATGCAAAATGTATGCAATAAACTATGATGAAAAAATAATTTCATGAATAATTGCATTAAATCATCACAAATTTCATCAATATTTGCTGGAAAATTGAAGAAAAAAATTGAAATCACAAAAATGTATTAATAAATGTAAAATGTAATGTAACTTAATATTTATCTGAATCGCTACTGGCAATGAAAATCATCTTCACTATCAGCGGAACTGCATCCGCTGGATTTACGATGAAAAGATCAACACCAACCTCAACAAAATGGTCTTTACTGCTATATTTATTCTGCACTTCCTTTCCGAGCTCGCAAACCTTCATCTACTTGTCCGCTGAGTTGCGACTCAACAATGTCCTTAGGTAAGCCAGTTTTTCTTGATTTCAACGAGTGGAGAAGGGGTTTTGTGGACGGACATTGTTTCATCTCTGCTGAAAACTCGCCAACTCCAAATTGCATCGTCAGTGAAACTATCGGCATCTACCTTTTTCTTGTGAACGATACGTTTTGTTGGGGCTAGCAGAAGTAGGATTAACATTTTGAGGTTCTTTGAGCATATACTGTGCCACTGACTTGGGCTACGGGATCCGGCACATTTTCGGTGATCTCCGCTCTTTTCATTTTCTTTCTTCTTGTCAATGAAGCTCCGAGTTATACACAGTTTGCCCTACTTGGCTCCCAAAAGGTTTTCCACAGAGAAGCGAACTATTTTTTTGTCACTTTCTAGGCTCATGAACACAGAGTAGGATGTGAAGCAAAACCACACACTAACACTCCACTGGTATTGAAAAGAAGATATCAGTTCAGAAGTAACTTATGAAACAGGGAGAAAAGTTTTGAAAAACACGTTAAAATCAAAATGGCTACGCATGAAAAGAGTGTTCATGCTGCAGTGCCAATTGTTTAGTGCTGCCAACGAATCAATTTACAATTTCCTACAGGTTTTTATCCAGGTTGTTGGAACTACTTGTAGGTATGTAGTGCCTTAAGAAGTACAATTACTACATAGTACTAGTACCTACTCCTTGAACAAGATCAATCAAATAGATTTAAATCAGTTGAAGTCGATAAATAGATTCTGATGAAACTGCCATGACCAGTTGCATCATATCCAACGATTGTCAGGTGATATGACGCTACATTACCTTGTGGTACGAGTGTGTGGTTTTTTCCTCTAGTCTCGCCACATTGTTTGGTTTTGCCTCTGTGATTAGCAATGTCCACATTTCCAGCGGCCTTGAGCCTTAAACGAAAAACTGAATTAACAGAATGTCACATCCTCCTACCTACTCCAAAAAATTCTACTCATCGTTGTGGAATATTTTCCGCCTTACGACAGTCGACTCGATAAGAATTTCTGATTGTTCTTTTCTTTGTCGATGTAGCAGGAAACGGCGTGGCGTTTATTGTCGGGGATCAAGGGACACTCGTAGAGAAGAACGTTAGTTGGGAAATGTCAGGTGATGGCGTCTACTATCTCGATGAATGAACGGATTGTTTTATTACAGTAAACACCTGAGGGTGGTGTGATAGCGCCGCATGACTCCGTGTTTATAGTCTTGATAAAACAGATAAAGAGTTTAACACGACGAGACACACCTGTTGAGGCGCATGAATCACTAATGAACCGAGCTCTTACTAACTCGAAACTCTGAAACAAACATTTAAATATCATCTTAGCTCATGCGATGATTGATGATCGTACATTCGAACCTACAACTTTACAATGCCCCCCCCCCCCCCCTCCTCTCACAAAACATCTTATACATAATATGTATATTATAATGTTGGTTGGAGAATTTATTTACGTTTTGGTTTATCATTTTCGATAATGAGCCTTTGCAATCGACATAAGAAAAATGTTTGTTCAACTATTTTTTCGTTGCATAGAATTTAAAAACTATGCAAATTATTACACAAAGGTTTATTATTTACGTATTCTTTTATTCCTTGAACGCTGATCTGTTTATTATGCATATTCTATGGCACAGCATCTAAACTTAGCGATTACATTTCTTGTAATTGTATTGTAGATGCCTTAAAAAGAGCTCCACTCACACTCCTAAGTAGATCGATTAGAAAGCAAATTAGCCACAAGGGACCTTCCCGGGATCACTGTGTATCCACACCTTGTAATTGATTTCTAGTTCTAAGTACTGATGATAATAGGCGACTTCATCATGACTTTAACTCCTTAAGCTCTATATAACTATACTCGTCCTACAGTGCGTAACAGAAGGTGATATCTAAACGCCTATTTACTAGAAATAGGTATGCTGTGTGTCCTGGAATGAGGGGTCATTTGATCCATGTCAATTAATTTGTTTGGTGCCAATATCTCCTACTAGATGTTATACTATTTAGTTCCAACATTTGCTACTAGAGTAAAACGCCCTCACTCATTACCAGAGCCCTTCAAATGCCGTATTGTCATGACACTATAAAAAAAATGCCATATTCTGGAGATTTTTCGACAAAATGCCATATTCTGCCGATTTTGGGGAAAATGCGATGTTTGTGCCATGTTTTACCTTTCATTTCGTGAGCCTGCTTTAAAAAAATGAGTGAAAATTTGTTAAAACCCCAAATAGTTGAGTTTTGGTCGTACTGAAATTAGGTGCATGTCCGAGGCTCAATAATCGTCAGATCAGAAAATTCGGCCCCAGGACTAGAGGTTTCCTGAAAAGGTCACCGCTGCCTTCCTTCGAGAGGGTATTTCACTCCATAAATTAGAAAGGGGACCCCTGCGCGAATATTTCACAAGTACTGCCCCAATGTCAAGTTGCCGAGCGTAAGCGGCTCACGACGAATGGTGAGTGAAGAGGTAAGTTCGAGAGCTCAAATTATCACTCCCGAAAACATCAGCCGATTTGTACAGGGCTTTTTCAAAAATGATATACCTTTTGAGTGATTGACGGCTGGGATTTCCCATGGAAAGCATCGCAGCACACCTGATGTTGTTCTTAAATGATAAATAATTTCATCAATTAATTAATAATTTTTTCAAATTAAAACCATCAGTTAATAAAAATAAATGCTTTGTAAATAAACAATAATTTGTAAAAAAAACTAGTATATTGTAATATTATTTCCTCAAGACAGCGTGGTCGGGAGGGTTGAAAAATAAGTGCAACATCGAATAGAATATACCTATTAGGGCAAAAATAAGTGCCATATTTTTTAGGGCCCAATTTAGCAAAAATCACTGCTACATTGTGAAGGGCTCTGCTAATCAATCATTCCCGTGCAAGATATTTGACTCCTAAAAGGTATGCTGTTTGTCTCAAATTATGATGGGAGGGAGGGGGGAATCGGGGAGTCTTGCTATTCAGTCAACTGATCTGTTTGGTTTGGTACTAGGGAGATTATGCTGATTATTTCCAACATTTGCTTCTAGAGTGAGTTCGCGTCACTCATCAATCACTCACGTACAATACGTAATACGTATGCTGTGTGTCTCGAATTGTACAAATAAAATGGTGTAGCATTCTATAACATCGGCGTGTATGTTAAAATCCACGAATGTTACCTCTGATATGTAACGAGAAAAAACACCTACTTACGGTTCACTTGTTTGCTAAAACATAACAGTAATACATAGAAGTGCACAGCGATAAATTCGAGTTCAATAGAAACTCTTGAAAACAAAATTACATGCAATTACATCAGCTGATTCTTTTGATCCGAAAGATCAAGATGAAGATCGATATGATAAAGATTTTTAACAAGAGCAAGAACGTTCACATTCAACTTCTTCACTTAGGGAGAGCGAGTGGATGAACGTGAAGCGGTTCGGGTTGGTTCATTCGATTTATTGAAGTCTATCAGTGGGTGTCTACTAACAGCAAACATAAAAAACGTTAACCCTAATTGTTCAGTCCTGAACCCCATTCGAGACGTTTGACCCAAGTTTCGTTAAGTTTGGTCCAGTAGTTTCGGAGAAAAGCTCTAGACGGCATTTGGGGGGCGGACAAATTCATTTTATTTACATTTAAACAAATTTTTTTTACACATCTTGTAACGTAAAACAACAAATTTTGAGAGGGAGGGGGGTTAAAATTTTGTTTTTTGGTTGGTCGGTTAAAAAGGCTTATTGAAAAAGATAATATCTTCACGTTAATATTATAATCATTAAAATCTCGAGGATTCAGGGAGAGGTAAAGTCGCTTGTAGGCGGTAGAACTAGAGAAAAGTTTATTATCGAACGGAGGCAGTGCGTTCACTACATCATCATAAAAGTAATGTTCCACTGCATCTTTCTCTGGAAATTCTACAGTTCACCATTCATCATTCTGACTTGTGGTTTCCACTTTTACTGTCACCTTGAATGCTTCCAATATTTATCGAAACATGAAAAACGGCGGGTTCTGGGGGCAGCTCCATCTGTTTATCGAATACTCATCGGTTGGCCAAACTTCCACGCATACACAATATGGGTAGGGTTTCCATAGATTAAAACAATCTGAAATGTGAAATACAGGTTTGATTTGATATGGTATTTAGCAGGGGTGGACCCCCCCCCCCCCAAGCTTCATGATGCACCCTCCAAACTTCGAACCAGCCCCCCCCCCCCCCAGACGTGAGTTGGTACCCAAAACAAATATTAATAATATCGTAAAATACATAAAAACATAACAGTTTGAAGTCAAAAATTTTAAACTTCTAGTCTGATTTGTACCTTGGCACCTTCTAATCTTGTTGAGTATATCTCTTTAAACCCCACACACCTAGCAGTTTTTGTCTTTGGGATGAGAAAACAGAAAATCTTTCAATTATTTACTCATTAGATCATTTCTTCAAGTACCTTTTTGCCGCTTCTAGAACCTTTAGATTGGACAACCATGAGTCTCCCATAGCTGATCTGAGTCTGTTTTTTATCATTTTAACTCGACTTATTGCTCATTCCACGGTACAACTAGAAATTTTCAAGGAGAGTAAAGTTGTATAAACCACTTTGAAAGCAATTCATAATTATTTACGTTCTATCTAGTGATGCAATATATCGCTTCCGAGTCTGCGAAGCAGCGGAAGCCTTGTGTTCACTTTGGGGAGCCAAACAATTTTTGTTGTCCGAATTCAAAATTTCCACTCGCATTTTGCGTTTCATAGCCTACTGAACAAATTTGGTTCTGTATCTGTCGTATACTAAATCCGTATTCTTATATACTAACCTTGTTTTTGAAAAATAAGAAGAAAATAGTAAAATAACTACCAGCAAAAACAGTTATTACCATTTTTCCTATTTATCACTTAATTTTTTTCATGGTTGTGGAGTGTGGTGTGACCACTTTCTTATGAAACATCAAGGCGGAGCGTGAGTTGGTATATTTTTATTGGAAACGTTTCATTCCTCTATGGGAACTTCATCAGTCCTGTCCCAATAAAAATATACCAACTTACGCTCCGCCTTGATGTTTCACTTAATTTTTGAAGATTCACGCAAAATAAGCAACATTTTTCTATAAAAAGAGACTTTTTAAAAAGGACTCATTGCAAACAAGGGGTACTTTTCATATTCTATTTTACATGTTTTGATATTTTTTGTGCATGTTTCGCCTTCAATTTTTGCATGTTGATCCAAACCCTAGTTATATCCAATAAACGATTACATTGACCACTTGAGGTTTTTCATTTTATATTAATTCCCACAACGAGACATTTAATGATCTATTAAACCTCTCGTTACATGGTACCAGAGCGTGGTTATAAAAAGGGTTTCTGTTATCACAATCTCATGCAATCAAAAACATAATTAAAACCTAATTAAACATATTTTTTGAAAAATAAGAAGAAAATAGTAAAATAATTACAAACATAAAAAAGTTTTTCATTTATTAAGCTATTTATCAATTAATTTTTGAAGATTCAAGTTAATATATATAAGCAACATTATTCTATAAGAAGTACCCCAGCTACTGTACCACATACTTCGTTTAATATCGCTTGATTCTGTCACTCTGTCCTACTCCACTCTTTTAAGATTTACCCCTAAATTCCGAGGTGTCGTAGCTTCTATCTCTTGACGTACAGACGACTTTTAGGTGTATTTCCCGTCAGGGAATTAGACCCTTAAGCCTTTAGAAGCTTCAATTAAAGGCAGATATGGTTGTACGGACTCCTACAGTGATTTTGTATGTTTTTTCGACAATTTTTAGAAAATGGGAGTGAAAAGTCCGTTTTTGGGCGTTTTCTAAAGAAAAGCATTCTCTCTCCTAACGGAGAAATTTATCCAAATAAAGTTTTTTTGCTGTTTCTTTGTTGTAGTAAGAGGCACATCTTCAATTTCTCCCGTTCAGAGTTCTGACTGAATCAAAGTGATGGAAAACTGTTTTGGATGTGTATATTCAGTTGACAAATAACGGCTGATCACAATTATTGTGATTAACTATGATTGAATAAATTGTTCCTTACCAGAATCGCCAGTTACGATCTCACCACTGAATGATTGTTGTCTTTGCCCAAAAGGGTGACCCCTGGCGTGAGATGAAGCGAAGAACGCAACCAGAATAGTCCAAAACCTTAGTATCAAGTGCATTGCAGTGAGAGTGGTGTAGGAACAGATCCGATACGGAGTAGATGCCAGTGATACACTTCAGAAAAATCCATTATTGCTCTTGAATTTGAGTCGCAATCTATAAATGCCTATATCAAATACAAAGAACTCGTACAATGGACAATTATATTTATACTGACGGTTTATATTTGCTTAACGAAGATTCCTCGTCTAACCCGACTCCAGTAATGCAATAGTTTCCCAATTGTCTATACACCCGATACCTGTCAGTATGATCCCTGTAGATGATCCGACATTCCGACCATCCTCAGAATTCGAGATGAATTTATTTTTATCCAATTATCTCGGGGAAGGTTGAATTGAATATTCATCAAATCCGTAAGTTTGTAGTGCTATGTGAAGTTTTATGATAATACAAAATTAGAAAAACGATTTTTAGAACAAGTAAACTTTCTTGTGTAAATATTCAAAAATAAACGAAATAATTGATAGTGTTCCCCACATTTACTCCACATCCACGAACAACTGCAGTTAACAAATATGAACTTTGGTTAAACCGTAAATTGGGAGTCGGACGTTTTTTTCTTTCTGTAACTGGTTCTGGAGGATGTTCTGCTTGACCTTACAATTCTTGGTTGTTTTGTTGTTTTAGTTGGTTGATTTTCTTCGGGTGATAGTTGGTAAGATTTTTTCGAACCGTCAATTGTGTAACATGGGGGGATCGAATGATGTAGTTGCCCCGACGAAGTGCCGAATGCGGATGTATGCCCGCTACACTCCGAGGACGTCCCAGAGGCTGGTATGCGTCTGGTATATCTCCCGAGGCGGCGGATTCAAGAACAGGGAAGGACAAACTAACCCATCCATCAGAACAGACGAGACATTGATTTTTTGTTTTTAATATCTTTCTTCATCACTTTGAATGGGCCTTCATAAGTTGGTTCGAGCGGTTTTCTCAACTCTATCAACTCTCACCAACACATGAGTACAATGCATCAGATTCTCGTGGATAAATACAGTTTTTGAAGTTTTCTTCTCGATTACCACAGATTTTATAAGATTCGAACATTTCTCCAATTTGCTAAACAAATGTTCCAGGTTCCGACAGAACTTAACACTCAACGAAACTTCTCCAGGAAGTCTGACGTATTTTCCGTAGGTCATATGAGCGATGAAATGTTTATTTCGTCTCGCAGTTCAACCCTAAGACCAAGAAGAACTGTTAGCAATTAACCTGTCCATTTAATTGAGGTGTGTGCTTTTATTGCTGTTTTCGGAGTTCTGTGTTGTCGTTCTGGTTTTCCGTAAGCTCGTGCAGTTTGTTGACATTTTAGACCAAATAATTCAATTAATTTTTTGAAAAGAGGTGACTAACATTGGGTTCCAGGATCTGATAATTATTTGCTATTCACCAAAATCTTGTTAAAAAGTGGTTGTAAAAAGTTCTTGAAAATACAAACGTGTAACTTGAACTTCAATGAAAATTCATGTGCTTGAGCATCAATGAAATGTCAGCAAGAACAAAACAAGTCACATTTTGGAAGTCGGAAGGGGAAACAAGTTTTTCAAAATGCCTGTTTCTAGCGCTTTCCAATGTCGGATTTATTTAGTCTTTGTAGGAAGCTCCAAATTAGAACTCTCATTTAGTGGTCAAGTTTGGATTGTTGAGTACGAAAGAATGACGTCTTGAGAGATTTCAAAAGGACGTCGAGCTCTAAACAGGAGAGAAAAATTCAGGAAAACAAAATAGATCTGTGAAATAAATACAACGTTCTGATATCTGCACACATATTTCGTTGTTTCTAAGACAGTGCGCACGTTACAGAAGGCCAACAGTGACGCGAGAAGTAAACTTGAGAAAACCAATTGGCTATACGAACGAGCCCCCGGCCGTAATAATTTACAGCTACAACTGATTTGTCCGTTACGCATCGTAGATCTTTCAAGTGGAAAACCGTTGATACTTTCTCTGACGCGAGTAAAACCCCTTGGAAAAACGTCAGAACCGGCAAGCTGGCTCGCAGACGCAATAAAACATCAAGTGAATGTTTATCTACTGTCACGTAACTGGCGTCATGACCATAAATTACAAGAAACTTTTCGCAGTTATCAACGTTTACGTCCATTTTGAGGTCAGAGTAATCAAGGTCGGTCCTATCAATTGTTAATCAATGAATTCGGTGATGACATTATTACCGCTCCAAGATGTTAACTGCCTCCTGTTCAATACAGCGAATTTTCATAGAAAAACAAGCTGTAGCAATGGCTCTAAAAACGTTAGAATAAAAATGTTCGAAAAATTCCTTCAATGAAATCCGTTTTAAAGCGATTCGAAATTACTCCTTTTTAGATGTATATATTATGCCTACGTACCTAGTACAATTCCATTTATCCATTTTAGTGGTTTGTCAACTAAGGTTGCTGATATGCGGGTAAATGATAGTTTGAATTATTCCGAACGGAAGTTTCGTTAAGGAGTTCGACGCATCTTACATCCACCCTCAAAACTACAATTTCGTTCCTAGTTATTTTCCGTCGTAGCTTCATTTTATTCAATCATTCTCCAGCGAGAAGACCGAGGCCTTGGGGAAATTCCATTGAGCGGAATCGGGTGATCGTTGTTTGCTGTTGGTTGTTTTTGTTTATTTTGAACAGCTGGCGGTCATCGTGACCGCGACGTGAGTGGCGGTTCGGCTGGCTGTTTGATTAGATCGCTCGCAAAAAAACGGTCAAACGCCGACTCTCTTCCCTACTTCGAACAAATGGGATTTTACTGTACTTCCATCCTGTATGTAGTCAACAAGGACAACTATTCAGACGTATATTTTGAAGAGATCGCACGATTCTGTTTCTTGATTCTGAATTGAGCGTCATAATAGAAGAGATCCCCCTTCAAGGGGGAATGTGGTGTGGACGATAGAGGGTATCTAGTGCCCCACAACACACAGAAACACACTAAACAAATGTTGTGTTATGATCAAATATGCGAAATGCTAGAGGAAAATTTGATTTTGGAGGAAAAAAATGTCATCCTTTGAAATTGAAAATCCAGCTTGAGCTATCCACAGGTAGACTCAGAAGCAAAATGTACAAGCCAAATTAAGTACAATTAATGGGTGTCTTAGGGTGGAATTCGCTGTCCTTACTAGGTCGAAAGAAAATGCTTAAGTGAAGCTCTGAGGTGCGTTGGCTACTTGGGCTATTTATGGTCATAAGCTAAGGTAATCCTCAAGAGAATTCGTGAAAATCAATGGCAGGTCCAGAGCTACCTTAAGCATTCTTAGTACAGCATTCTTGTCATATTTATTTTCTTTTTCAAGCACGGAAAAATCTTTATTCGACTATGAATTCCCCTTCAACTCTCACTCGTTTTCAATTTTGCGAGATCAGAATTTCGTTTGACTGAATATGGTACTTCAAATCAGAATTACAGGAAGGAGCAATCTTAACTATTGAATTAATTCTACATTCTGATGAAACCCGGCTGGAATGTAGACATAGGTGGGTAGCAACCTACTCATTACCTTACGAAGGACCGCAGAATAGCCGTTTAGAATAACCGTAGCGTTTCAACTAAAGATACCGCTTTTCATTACTGGGAAAAACTGTTTTCTGAAACTCAGCAAACAAGTTTCACTGAATTGATTAATCTTTTTCAATAATAAACCTTTCTGTCACATAGTATCAATGTGTATAAACCCCTCAAATTTTGTAATTCTAAGTTTCAAAGTAAAAAAAAAATATTCCAAATTCGCAATGTCCGTCCGCCATATAACGCCTCAGAATTGCAATGAAATATAATCGTTACATAAGGCAAATTAGTTAAGGCAACAGGTTTTGCCTTGGCATCTACTCAATATTAAAGTCGTAGTATTACGCCTTGATCGGTTACGTAATGTTTAAACCGAATGCAATTTTCACATATGTACGTAGTAGTTTTCTACGCGTATTTCATGCTGATACTCGTTATTTCCGTAGTGGACAACCCTTCTGCGCGTATCATCGGTCTAAATTTAACGAGATCAAACGGAATCTATGCTATCTATGCTTCACTGGTCCTCAATTACGTGACATACCTTATGAAAAACTTGTGATTGCATAAGGCAAACCTTATAAGCAAATTCAATTGCAGATTTATCAACTAATTTGAACGTCACAATGTACCAGGCAATTCTAACTCTGCTCTTATTCATATTCGTATTGATATATTCTTTCTATAAAATTCTAACCCTTGGGGAGAGTAAAGCGGTACAAATGGGCTCTTTCGGTTGATTGAAGGAACCTCTATCAATAAAGTACATAAAAACATTGATGAAATTTCGAAAGTTTTCGATATTCTGATTTTTTAAATATTTCTTTCTATTTGTTTTACCAAGTGGCAAATGTGGATGGAGAGAATTCAGCCCCAACAAAACTCTAATGTGATTTTGGGCATACGTTTCATCAAGCTTGGTTCTGCGGTTTCGGAGAAAAGCTGTGGACGGGTAAGTGTTTCATTCGATTTTCGAATCCTAACGGTCAGGCTAAACATATCACGGCGTAAACAATCCATTTTGAGGTGTTATAGGGGAGTGGGCGTTAACTTTTGTTTCCAGATAAAAAGAGAAAATGTTCATTATTAAAAATAGCCGAAATGAGTAGGTTTATCTCTGAAAATATTGTCAAGTTAGGAGAGTGCCCAAAACGGAACTGCACCTAGATATTGGCGAATTTTCACATAAAACGAAACTATTGCAATAGATCTGAACATTTTAAAATTAAAATTTTTGAAAAATTTCCAAATCCTAATCCGTTTTGAAGCATACTGAAATGATTCCTAGATTTCAACGCTTACATATACATACATTCCAGACGATAACTCTCGATAGGATTGATATATAGGATTGATATATTGATATAGCATTTCCAAGTTAAACCCAAACTTTTCCAAGTCAAATCCAACCTTTTCTTAGTCAAGTGGATTTGACTCGGAAAAGTTTGAATTTAAGTTGAAAAACGTTGAATTTGAGCAAGAAAAGGTTGGATTTGGGCTGGAAAAAGGTTGGATTTGACTTGGAAAAGATTGGATTTGACGCGGAAAAGCTTGAATTTAAGTTGAAAAACGTTGAATTTGAGTTGGAAATGCTAAATAAAAACTTTGATCTTGCTCCAAAAAAGTAAGCAATCTAAACTACAGGATGGGTTCGTTGAACAACACTTTTTGAGCCCATTAAGTTGATTAAATTGTAAAAATTATGACAAAAAAAGCACAAAAAAACTAATAAAACCTACTAAAAACTGTTGAATTTTTATTTTTAAGTAAAACGTCACTCGAACAAATTTTATCAACAGTGAAATAGGTCATTAAAACTTCTGAAAATTTTACTTGAACTTCATTACAATGGGCAAAAAGAAAGATAAAAATGCCATAAATTAGAAAAAATCCAAAATCTTCGTTTATGTAGAAGAATATTATTTTGAACAAGTTCTTTCTCTAGTTTCATGGTTAAAGCTTTTTTGCAAATCAAATTTTTACTCAATTTAATATGAATGTCATACGATGATTTTGGAAAATTCGCTCATACGGTCATCCTGCATGACTGAAACTGTCTAGAAGGTTCTCGAGACGAATCGAGCTCGCGTATTACGTCTTATCGGTTGTTAAGTGGGGAAACCAAAGCTCGTCTTAGATGGGGAAAAAAACCCGCAATCTTAGTAGGTATCGCTAGTCAGTGACTAGTAGTCACGACGTGGATTATTCATTTCACGATATTTCTATTTGATAAGTACGAAAACAGAGTTGTTAGAGTCTAAATACATATAATCAAAGCTTCGTCTACGGACTGTATCAAGTAGGATGTGGATGTCGTGAGCGGCAAATATGTCTTACGTTCGTACACATGACGCAATGAATCACTACGGTTTTGCGGAGTGGGTTATACAATCAACTTCTGATGTCCTGAATTAGACATACAACATATAATATGCAATTACATATAATTATAGTTGAATACGATATAGAAGTCATTTTTATTCAAAGTACCCCTTAATGGATTTCCATAGGAGACGTTACGAGTAGCTTCCAAAGAGTATTTACCCGGTGCTTCTATCCAAACGAAAATTCACTAGAAATGAAAAGTTGAGGAATCGTAAAACCTTCATTTTTTGTAAAAAGTGAGCAAAATTAATTCTCCCCTTCTGATGGAATTGTGTAAAGTAATGGCTGCAAGTCCGACCCGTCACTCCCGATGGCCCACCAAAGGTTTTTCTCTTGGAACACAAAATTTTTTGTCCCTACACCTTAACGTAACGGAATTCAGAGAACGTTTGGGAATTCTATTGTGGCAGATGACTGTGGGTTTTTGGTCTCTTCGGTTAATGTTCAAAATTTGAACAAAATGTTTTTGGTAAACCAAAAAGATAGTTATTGCAAATTTTTTTAAACTAATTACCTACTTTTCCACGTTTATGCAGGTGAGAAATCCATCTACAGAATGGAAGTATATCATTTTCTTCTGAAATGAGAAGTATACTAAATTTCGGCTCGATAGTGCTGCTACCTCTTATCACAGAATCTAATCAATACTACATTACCTTTAGCATACACGTTGAATCACACATTAAAATAACGCGTATCGCAATACTATAGGTGAATAATGAGGATTGAAAAACTATAAATTTCATTGGTGTATTTTCCTTCACTGTATGTTTGATCACAGCATTTGATTTCTCAACAAGTGGTGTTAGAAAAGTTCTTGGGTAGAAGTAAAATGCATAGGCTTTTGGAACATTCTTACAGTTATTTTTCATTTTATAGAACACTGTTACTAAAGTCAGTTATGTTAACTCTTGTTTAATGGAAACTGCCGAGCTACATGAATGGTTATCAAAAGGACTGAGCCAGCGAAAAAACCTCTACTTGAGTACATCACTTTGCACACTCCTACCAACTTAATTCTCCTGACCCACCCTGTATACAAAGCCATATTAATGTCATTAGCAACTTCTCGAATAATTTTGACGTAACTGGAATGATGGATACAAGACGATTTTCAATTTTCTCATCGGTAATTTTCCTGGTTTACGAACGATTATGAACTCTGCAACTTTCCACGAAGATGACGCTTGTCTCAGTCAGAAAATAGCATCATTTGCCGTGATTTCATCAGAACTTTTTCATGAAGCTTTGATGGAACCCGCTATCAAACGTATCCAGCAGTCAAAAAATCAAATTAAAAGAAAAAAAAAATCGTTTTACGCCCGAAGCTTTTTTCCGAAACTACTGGACCAAAGTTTACGATCCTTGATGTACCAGGAATCTATGCATCTAGATTAATCAACTTTGAAGGATAATGTTCAAGGATTAAACTATTTAAAGATTAAAATCTCAAAAACATTCGAAATAAGAGGGCAGTGTTTTGTTTGATTCAAATTGAAATTTCCTTGAAAACGTTCCTTGAATCGAATGAGACCAGTCAGGGTGCTGTACGCTGATCCGGTCGCTCAGAAATAGCAGGTCTGTCTTTAAACGCAAGCGTGGATGCTAAAAAAGTGACTGGGGACAGACTTGTTGGAAGATGGATATCATAAGAACATACTAGCCATATCGACGCCTCCGATCGAGTTTTTCGTAATTTATTTGGTTTATAACGTAGCGTAGATAGGTTTTTTATTTCATCTAGTTGAATCCCCGTTTTAGTTTAATAAACCTTTCGAATCAGCCAAGAATTAAAAAAATTTGCTTGAAAAAAGCCTGAAGTTAGGAACTTTTTCTTTCGTAAATAAATATGTACATTTCCAGGGAATATTCTGGTATACACTTTACCGAAGGAGAGCCCCATGCTTACTTCTCGCCCAACATGACAGACGTTTTTCTGTTTGGCCGCTGCCCACCGTCTGACCAAGAAGGAAGCCCGGTATGGGAGCTGTCCCAAGTAGGAAGGTAGAATTTACGTCCAACTTGCTGGGACGTGCTTGGAGTGAACTCGAGCAGTTCCCGATGTCGTGTACTGGGGACTTCCTCATAAAGCATTCTGATGCTACAGATGGCGCAGCACTGCTCCAAAACGCCGCCACATGGATTTATTATCTTTTAAATAATGCGTGATTGTTAGTGTCATTGGGAGGTTTGTCACTTTTATTTTCAGAAATTGCGATTATTTGCTTCGAATGAAACTATCACAGTCGATTTGTCCTCCAAAATTGATAGAAAATAACATCTTATTGGCCAATGTCAGTAAAAAGCTGGAAAGAACACGTTGTTGGCTCATAACTCTGTGCATCTGAGAAAATCAGGATGGCTAGAAGTTAAGACCAACTAGAACCCAGGTGGAGTCCATCTGTGAAAAAACGGAGTTTTTACGTCATCATTCTAGAGCCATTACAGCCCGTACAGTATGTAACAAAGACTTGTTATTGGGAACTAAAAACCTAAACGAAAATCCTTGTGAAAAGCCACATTCCTATGGGTTTTATCAGAGTTGGGTGACATTTTCAAAGGATGTTCGGAACAGACAGTGAGTTCCATTGTATCTTGAGGCAATGTATCTTGTCCCCCTGTGATTTATCCCGAGGTTGATTTAAGAGGGAGTATCCCAGCATACCGCGTTTAAGCGTTCAGAATGTGCATATTCAACATTTCGCAACTCAACACCACATTTTCATCCGTTCATATAGTCAGATTAAAAACGTCACAGGTCCTCGGGTAAATCTCCATTGGATTTTCCGAGAAGGCTGGTCACACATTCTTCGCTTCCGATAAACCTCATTTAGCTTCCCCTTCAGAATTCCAAGAACGAAATAACTTAGTTGAATCAATACGGAATCTCCCGACGGCAGTTTCCATGTCCGAGTGAAATAATTGTCGATTTTTCACTGACCTCGTTTATTCAATTGATCCGTGGAAATAGAGATGTTGGGTAGTTACAACTTGATAGCTGGTATACCAACCGTCAGATATACACATGTGAGGCGGTGAGAGAAAAAGGGGCCTCTAGTCGGCCAATCGTTGAAATTGATTTATCCCTTTTTTCTGACGCAGTAGATTTAGTACATATATTATTCTGTGAAATAAGGAAGAGAGGGTTCATACTCATCAAGTCGTCGGCTCGAAATTATTGATAGAAGAGAGAATTTACATCAATTCCTGTCTGTATAAGAGAGTAAGGCAGTATCTAGTTATTTCTAGTTAAGTATCAAGATACTTTTCATTTATATACATATTTATTGGTTTTTCGGGTACTTCTGCCAACTTTAAGATATTTTTGTGGAAAAAGTTGGCTCTTATCATCTCAATATCATCTGATATATCAAAGTTATTGTTTTTAGGGCACAGATACACGAAAGGAATCGTTAAGATGTAATTACAGTTACCTGTATCTTTAACTGTAGATAACTGTGACTGCATCTGAAATCTGCGGATATAGTTACTTTCCGTCAGAAAGTAACTAATAATATATCAATGATTACTTATATCTTTAACTGTACCTAACTGTGACTGCATCCGAAATCCTCGGATGTAGACATTTGCCGCTGGAAGTAACTAAGGATAGTTACTTGAATCTTCAACTGTGTTGTGAAGTAACTCTATCCGAAATCCGCGGATATAAATAATTGCCGCCGGTAAGAAATTACGAATGCAGCTACAGTTACTCATATCTTTAACCGTATCTAACTGTATCTTAACCGTTTTGTTATTGTATCCAAACATTTAAGAACAGTACAACATTAAAAATACAGCACCAGTCATGCAGCGAACTTCCCAAAACTATTGTGTTAAATTAATGTAGAAAAAGAAAATACACGTATTTCAAAAACTCAAAAAACAACATAAATATTGATTAAATACATGAAATGACTTTGGGCTACTCCCCTTTGTCAGAGTTATGTATTGGTTAATTATTTATTACTACTGCTATTGTTTTCTTCGATATAGATATCCACACACAGGCATTTATTACTATCAACAACTACATATAACATTTAATGATCCCAATCAAAATGGTAAACTAGATCGGCTCATTACGCCCACGCAGCAGCCCAGAACTTGGCAAGTGAAGCCGGTTTATTCCGTTGAGGATGTTTATGATGGGGTCAAATGTAAAACTGATGGGACCAGAACGGCACCAGTTTATAAATATATCTGTTTATGGTCTTTGTAGCGGGAACTCCTTTCACATCAGACACTTCAGCCGATAATTTGGAAAAGATCCATGGTTAGGTAACTCTAAAAGAACTTTTAAGAGATCTAAATTGGCAATTTTCAGTAAAATTCTCGCCGATTTATTCGACAGTGGCAGCCACGTTCCTCGATGTCAACGTATGACTGAGAGGCAGTAGTCTCACCACCTCAGTACTACAAACCTTCTTGTACTCAGTACATCTAATCAATAAACTATTGTCCTTACACTATGAATGTTGCCACTCCCGTCACACACAACAGTCCATACCGAGAGCTTTTCCGACCAGGGCCGCAGAAAGGGAATCTGTGCCCAGGGGCAACATTTTGGGCCCCCTAAAAAAACGTCAAAGAACTATACCGAACCACACTACGAACTGTATACCGTTATAAATTAGAAGCTATTTCGAGAGAGAGGAAAATTGAGGGAGGAATATCGATTATGGAGAATGACCCCATTTTTCCTCTCCTCCCCACTTTTGTTTTACAAAAAAAAAAATATATATATATATACATTCTCAAGAACAATCCGGTGGCATCGGTGCCCGCCTCCCTCCTCTCAACGGAGCGATGCGTATTTGCAGAGAGAATGTTCCTTCACACATTGAACAGTTCAATGAACACCTCCCTACATTCCGAAATTCTATCGAAAAGTTCACCTTACAATCACATTTTTTCGGCATTGGAAGGATGAAAAAAATTTTAAAAGATCTGCACCCACTCCTCTCAGCAAACTCAGATAACAAAAAGATATTTTCCGAAGCACCTTTCTTTTCTTTAAATTCTGTTTTAATTTTTCGCTTTTTACGTTGAGCGCAGAAGAGGACTGCAAGCGCAGATGTAATGTTTGTCCACTTTCTGTGGAAAAGGAACCCAATCCCATACAGATAAAAAGGAATCGTGCAATCGTATGTGTGCAAACAGTGTTCAACCCAAATTAACACTGCTTCAATCATAGAAGGCCAATTAGCATCTTATAGGGGCGTATGATCCTCCAGGTTTGATTATCAAACGTTAGCTGGGTAACCGAATTTTTCCATGGCAGGCTTTTCTGTGCACATCAATGTCACAACGCATATGTACATCTATGCGTAATGTGTACTAGCTGGTGAATAATAAGAACACGTTAATAAAATATTACGTACAAGTTTATTCCCATCGTGAAATGGAGCTGAACAGACGTGAGCAGTCCGCAACGGGGCGGTCCGAGATCGTCTCTTTCGTTATTCTGAACAGGACGGTCAAGTTGTTACCCATCACTAGATTTTCATTGCTTCCCTGCTGTCCTTCAGTCACGCATTACGGGTTGTGCTAATTCAGCAACGCGTTTCGAGCAAATCGCTTTCAACGCTCTTTTGACGACTCCGAACGGATTTTCTTTGATGTCGCTGTCAACTCTGGCTTGTTTCTGTACGGGCGTCGCCAACTTGATGATGTTCTCCGTGGCTGTAAGAATTATGTACAAAAATTAAAAACTGAAAACGTAGTACTTTTAAATTAAACACAACAAATTGATAATTTTAAGGGAGATTAGCGGAAGCTTTGTTATCACTTTTACTTGAACATGGAAAACATATTTTCTCCAAAATCAAAATTTCCATTTGTATTTGTGCGTGTTAGGCCATCGTTTCGTTGTAAGAAGCTATATTCCAACAATTTTCATCAAATTTCGATTTTCAACCGTTTTCGCTGCTAATGATCTCGCCCTTCCCTCCTATAAAATGGAACGGCTTATCCACCAAGCGTTCACAATTCCTCACCCAAATGACACCGAGGCTGAAGCATCTCTCAGTCTCAGCATCTCGCAAGAAGATCACTATGAGTTTCATTGATCAGAATTCAATACATCAGTCTGCAATTGAGCAAATGGAAAATCCAGCAAGCATCGTGTTCTCAGGTTCTAGAGGTTCGATCTGATCAACCAAACATGAATAATGAACGTTGATGAAGCTTGATGGTGTGTTCAAAGTTTGTTTCGAATGTCAAACTATGTTTGTCAAACATGTTTGATGGAAGGAAGAGCAGGGGTTCTTATCCCGATGGAGTGGGGGAAAGCCTCAGAATTTCTAGGCTCGTTTTCGAATCCGCCAGATGTCAATCCAGGTACCCTACATCCATGGAGTAGGATGGCACCAGTATTTTCGATATCATGTATCAATAGTATTGATGAATGTATTGATTAAAATGGATCGCAAATAATTCAAGTGCTGTTAAAACATTTTACAATAACCTTGAGAATAAAACTCATTCACTATACATAAGAGATTTTATTGATACATCGCCGGCATAGTGAAGAATAGCGCAGAATAAAAACCAGACTTGTCTGTTGACAGCAGCTTCTTATGTGCCAGATTAATTAAGAAGATAATGTTTCAAGAAAAGTATTGTTCGGGGCCAGGTGTGAGCCAATGGGCCGATTGTTTCATCTAGTTTCATAGTTGTAGACAAAAGGGGGACATTCCTGTCTGAGCGAAAATCGAGGTGTCAAAACCCTTTGAATACGCAAACTATCAAGCCAAACTGATAACCTCACGTAATGATGATGGGAACATTTGTTATGAACTTTGAAACTGGAGTTGAAATAGTCAATTATTTCATTTCCTTGAAAATACGAGATCGCGACCACAATTTTCATTTGCATTACATAGAAATTAACCTGCTCTTTAAGTTATGATAACTGGTAATCTTGCGTCAAATTTTGGAAAGGTTAATTGGCAACTATTATTTACTGATCTTTAATTGTTTCTTCGAAAAATTAAGGACTCGTCAATATTTCAAGTTGAAATAAAACGCTTCTAACTCCACTCAAGGGTTCATCATTTGAAGAATGCAGGGCTATTGAATACAACCCCAGTCGAAAATGAGCTAGCTACCCGAAGGATTTTAAAGTGTGCTTTATGAATATGCTGTCCTTTTCAGTCTTTAAAAATCTTTATCCCAGTGTAAAAGCAGATTGTAGTTATGCAATTCTGGGGAAAACCACTTTATAGAGTGGGGAAAGAACCCCATGATTGTGGTTTAAATCTCCCGCTCCTCCCCGTAAAGCTCTCCATCAAAGCTGCCAAGTACAGGGATTTTCTTCATCTCACCCAGTTCTTGGAGCAACAAGATGCGAAACAGTTTTAGCAGTCACCGAATTCGATTGATCTTCCAGAAGTAGAAAATGAAGAAGTAGATAGATGAACCACCAACTGATGCGTAGTAGATGAGTCATGTTTCACTTCTTGTGTCCCCTATTTCGATCTTTGTAGGTATGTTACCAGCATTCCCTTCCGAATAAATAATTTTTTCAGCTTCGAATTATAAATTGGGATTTTTGAAGGTTCTATTGCATTTATCAAAATCCTTACTTACTCCCAATTTGTTGATTTTTAAGGATGAAATCCGAATTTCAATGGAAAAGCAAATTCTTCTGTACGAATTTTTATTCCTAGACCTCTCTGAACGCTGAGCAAAATTGGTTTAGACGGTAGTGGAAGAGTGCTGTGAAATTTTAATGTTAATTGTTTTTACAATGTTTCATTATTTTCTCATTTGTAACTTTCATTGCGTTTTCTCGGAGTCAGCTTTTTGGCGATGGTGGGGGTTTTCCAATGTAACCTTTCATTTCTACATCCGGCTTACATAAAAGAAATGTTTCCGGTTTCATAACCCCTACTTACGGTACAAATTAGGGCTTATGAATATAATAACTTGAAATTAACGTGGGTTTTATTCTGTCGTCGTGGGTTTTACTGTTGGGGTTCTGATAAAATTTCGATATTTCATGTAGAAGTAGAACGCTGCGAACTCTACACGTCGGTTCATCATTTCTATTCCACGTTTACATAGAAAGAAATGTTTACGGTTTCTTAACCTCTACTGTACAAATTATGGTTTATCAAGGTAAACGAGAGGTTTACTATTTTGGCGTGGATATGTCTGCTGAAGGTCAGCAAAAGCTTTTGTTCAACTGTATGTTGAAAATGTACTACTGTATATTCTATTCTATTCTACTTCCATTTATTCTATCCTATTCTACCTGGGATAGGGGTTTTTGAACCCTAGGTCAATGAGGGCTCTAGATTTCGCGATTGTCGTGAATGGGCTCAAAGGAAAGCTTTCGGCGAGGGGATTTGGAATATTGATGTTACATTATTCTGGTCTATTCTTCATTATCCCGCGCTTTATCCATAAAATCTCTATCCCTTTAGCGTATAATAGCTATTCTCAAGGTTATTCTAAATTGTTCAACAGCACTTGAATTATTTGCAATTCATTTTAATCAATACTTTTAACAATACTGTTTATACATGACATCGGAAATACTTCTGCGATCCTACTCCATGGATACATACTCCAGGGTTAACCGCTGCTGGATTCGAAAATGAGCCCAAAAATTCTGAGGCCTTTCCCCACCCTATTGGGGCAAGAACCCCTGCTCTTCCTTCCATCAAACATGTTAGACTGACACGTTCGGGCAAACACGAGTGAAGTTTTACATCATATTCACACGTTCAAACCAACTTCAAACACACACAAGTTTCATCAACTTTCAGCATTCATGTTGCTTTCTTTCTATTAACTTTGGTTTTCACTTAGCTACTTAATGGCTTTATCTGTAATGCTTTTTGCCATAACATAGCTCATGGTCTTTAGAAACATAGTAAGGTACTTGTTTATGACTGACCATATGTTCGACATTACGAAAGCAAGGTTTAAACATAACAAAAGTGAAAAACATTGACACAATTATCATACTTGTTTTCAGCATTCATGTTGCTTTCTTTCTACTGTTTAACTTTGGTTTTCGTTTCAGGAGCATAGAAAAAGAAAGTCCTTACAGCTACTTAATGGCTTGGACCAGGACAATCAATCCCTGAAAATTTTTATCTGTAATGATTTTGCCATAACATAGCTCATGGTCTTTAGAAACATAGTAAGGTACTTGTTTATGACTCACCATATGTTCGACATTACGAAAGCAAGGTTTAAACATAAAAAATCCCGTACTTATTTGAAAAATGATCATTATTTTACCTCAAAAATCTCTTATACTAGTTGTCGTAATTTTATGTATAAGGTACTCGTTTGAAGCAGAATTTTAAGTAGTTTATTCAGTAAAATCTTTCTAAAAATGAGCTATATTTCGTTTGAGAGCTATTAAAAAAAAAAAAAAAAATGAAAAAAAGTCCTTACATTTCGAGGCTTTCAGGACAATTCTGATGTAGTACACACGGGAGATTGGTGCTAACTTCAAAATACGGTTTTTACATTAAAACATAGATAATAAAATAATTTACTGCTTTCTGGGAACTAGATGTTGCCTAGCCTATAACTATTTATTTCCTATCTGCAGGGTGGGCGAATTTTCTTATAGTTCAAATAAGGTTACATTTTTAATCGTATCAAACGAAGGATTCCACCATTCAAAATCTTCGTTCCCTTCTACGTTCAGGTATCGGCTAGTCCACATGTACCCCACGCTGTTTCATTTCACTGGTCATTCTTACAGGTCAAGCCATCTATTTGATAAATCCGAAACTCGATGTCCGTAGAACCGTCCAAATTATATAATGTGCCAAAAAAAACTCGATTAATCTAGTTGTTCGACTATTACGGCGCCCAGAACTGGATTAGAGACGCACCAGGAAGTTGACTGGTTGGGAGGAACTTTGAAGAAGAGAGGAGGGAAAAATTTGGCAACAAAAAAGTGAGTTTTTAGGCCCGTTTTAGCAAGTTTTTTTCGTTTAGACGAAATGTTGGATTCTTAGAACGATGACTAAAATGCAGGGGATATTGCGATCTCGCCCCCTAGCGAGGCCTTAACTTGTTTTTCTGTGGTATAGTTGGCTCGCAACGCTTTTTGGCGGCCTTCCAACTTAATTTAGAGTTATAAAAAGACGCGTAGGACACCCCCGGACAAGAGCAATACGTTTCGATGCCTTTCCACAGTTACATTAGTGGAATTGTTTACCGCTGTGGATTTTCTTCTCTCAATCTCTCGGCCAGGCGATGGTTCTTAATTTCCTTCCTACGGTTTGATGAGAAAACTTTGTTCCCGCAGTTTCAGCGCTTTTCCACATCGCTGTTATTGATCCACCCTCTAACAACGTTTCAACTGAGTTATAGTAGATGCTGAGGTTGGTGGAAGTTACAGGAAACAGAGAAGAATTTTCCTTTAATTAGTGTCGAACATTTTAGTGTATTAGGGAAGAAATATTTGTATTTAATTCATTAGTTTTCAACAAGATCAAATAACAAAAAATGATTTAGTTTTGACCTACTATGAAATGGTTTTGGTTCATAAAGAGGTACAGTTTTTGAGAAATATTTGGACTGGAATTGGATCGCTTATTTCAGATGGTTCAGTGTTTC
This sequence comes from Creontiades dilutus, assembly GCA_031894815.1. Taxonomy (NCBI): domain Eukaryota; kingdom Metazoa; phylum Arthropoda; class Insecta; order Hemiptera; family Miridae; genus Creontiades; species Creontiades dilutus. The sequence goes on from JAVIWC010003945.1 coordinate 308,384, forward strand.
GCATTTTGAGATGATCAAGAAAAACCTACCAGCTATGCTAAATGTATTTTTTCAAGTCTCCAAAGATTGCTATAAATACTAGACAATGTGCTCTATCAGACCACAGATCTATTTCAGCTCTATGTTTTAAGGGAATGGGAGGGAAATGGGAGGTTCATACGGTGTTTTTACAGTAAACTTCCGAAACACATTGGTTTTCAATTTTTCGACTCATAATTCAATTATGAATTAATTTGAAATGGTAGGAATGCGAAACAAGCAGTTAATGAACATATAAACGTTTTTTTATTGACAAAGAACTCTATTTGAACAGTCTTAAGGACAAATCATCTTTCACCTACGTACTGAGAACAATAGGTACTTTCAACTCGGAACAAAATCACCTGAACAGGCTTTAAAAAAATATGTTAGTCCAAAGTAAGAAATTTGAAAGAAAAACTACTGAAGTGACTTGAAAGTATCTATCTTTGACGAAAGAAAAAACCTACCGCATTCAACAACGCGTGCAATTTGAGTCTCGGATATACCCGCAAGGACGCGTGCAGTACTTGCGACGCCCTAAAGAACAAGGTAAAAGGCGCCATTGACCCAAGAATTTTGAAAAAAAAAAACTTGGTGTGTAACAAAAATTAGGTACATTTTCCAGAGGCACAAAAATTGTACGATCGCAAAACTAAAGTGAGAAAAACAGTCATAACCGCCCTGAATTCGACGCCAAATGGATGGATTTTAAGGAGAATTGACCAACACCAACATTTTGACCAATGGCGGGTATTCCTGGGAGAAATTCCAATTTCAAATGTGAAATACGAAGTGAATCAGCTCACCGAATTCTGTGGAGTGACGGCAAACAAATTATTTCAAAAACTTGCCTCACAAGTGATAATTTAACACTTTTCCCTCGTAGAATTTGGGATTTGCTCTGTTTTCTTTCATAATATTTCGTGCTTTTGACACGTGCTCTTGTGGTGTACATCCCAAGGAACTCAGAAAACAAAAAAAAATGCATTTTATAAGTATTTGAAATGATAATGTGTCGTTTTTTTTTTTTTTTTTTTTTTTGCAGAAAAATTGAGATTCTAAAAGTTTGAAAAAATATGAGTTAACACGTTTTTTTCCCTTGCCTCCTCAAATGATTTACGATGAAGGTTTATCTAAGAAACAAATACACTTCTGTGTAATAATTTGCCTCGTTTTTTTTTCAATATTTTTAACTTGTACATTCCGTTTTGTACCATTCCGAATAATTTTTTTTGAGTCGTGTCTGACTGTCTGCCCGAGTATGCGTGTTTGTGTGTGTGTTGTCCGTCCTTGTGAAAAACTTAATTCCTAGTTTTCATTCATCAAATGATTTTGATTAAATCTTTAGAGAGTGTGCGATTTATGCTGTGATTTTCTCCTCTATGATTTTCATTGCGAAAAATCAATTCTGCCCAGTTTTCTCAGTTTTCAAAGGTTCGATCTCGTTCAAATTTGGAGGACAGTTGGAATAGAGAATGAATAAAATAAATGAAGATAAATTCCTTTCGATTTATATTCACTATTTATTCAGGATTGATATGCATGCATTACTTACCAATATGATTTACTTGTCATTCTACGGCGTTGAAATATAAATTTACCTCCTTTTCGCGAGGTACCGTTATTATACCAGTAACCGACCGAGAAGGGTTATCTAATACAAAAATAATCACCCAATATATTTTCAGTTGGTGGGTAGCTACGAGCGTATAGATTGTCAAAGGGGTTCTGGTGCTTTTGTACTTAGGTATCCGCTCATGTTACAGTGTGTTAAGTGTTAGTGATTTGTTCAATTTCATTGGTTTCCTCTTTGTCCCCCACGTTTGTTCAGTTATTTTTTGATAACGTACAAAAGAGAAAGTTTAGAAATTTATTTTAGATCTCTGATCGGTAAACAATAAACTCAATCTCTTGAGCGTTGTTGAATGCTCTGCCCTGGAAGACTAAAGGCCTCTATGCTACCATGGCGCTTCTCCTAGCTCTGTGGTGTTTCCAAAGTTTCTGCTTTCCTGTTCGTTTACATACATAATGGGATGTTGCTCCAAAAAGGACATGAAGGAATCAAATATAAACAGCATTTCTGAAGCTGAAACCAGTTTTACCAGAGCTTTTTGGTCAGTTTATTCAGTTCCCGTACATATTCGAGTGCTGCTTACCATATTTTATTTTCAAGTTATCATTATCTATACTTTTTACAGACAATTTTTACATTTTAAATCTGAAATCCTTAAAGTAAGAATACCCACTTTCAATGACTGTCAAAAAACTGATGTTCCAACGGGAACATTGATTCATTTTTTTTTCTCGAAGATATGAGCCATTGAATGATTTTATAGTTTGAGTAACTTGCCAGTTTTTTAAGACCGATGAATAAAATATTGATGTTTGCCTATTACTCTGTGGGTTTATTAAAGAAACAATCACACGATTGCGATTCAAAGTAGGATGCTTTATAATAAAGTTTCTGCCACTCATATGGCTACGGGTAAATTTAAAGTGGGGACAGCTAACAATATTTGAGTAGGAATTCGGCCATATGCATGAACAGGTATCTACCCATTTTCATTCGGTCACAACAAAGTAAATATGATTATCGAGATGTATAGACCGAAATAAATTAGGAAAAGGAATCTGTCGATAATTACGGATAACTGCAGCCATTCATAAGTTATTGATTTTGATGTGACGCGGTCGTTAATAAGTAAGTATTTTGAGACAAAATGAATCCGATTAGTGGCAGAAACTAGGATTTTGGGAGGCATGGAGAAAATGGTTGAACAAGTTCTACTCAAAGAGGAAGTTAGCATCGATAACAGAGTAACCAATAACGACAGGCCCAGTAACTTAAAGAGCAGAATTCCTCCCGAAGCTCCTTTGGGGATCCTACCGCCAACGAACATCAGGTTAATACAATGGCAAACTATGGAGAGATAAGTTAAATTTATCCGGACAGTACCCCAGTTTAGCCAAAGTACGGCCATTGTTAAAACAGCGCTGATCAGGATCAGGACAGCGATGATGAAGGACAAGGTAGTTTTCGCTCTTTCCAGTTGAATATTTATTAACAGCTGCGGCTGAAGAATTCTCATTTCCCACTCCTCTTCTGCGTCTGGGACCTCAATAGCCTTTATAACTTTCATAGTCCATTCACTTTCAACCAGACGATCCGTTAAGAACATGATAAAGTGAGAACGGAAATGAATTTTGAGGTCTTTCTTACTGTACGCCGTTGAACCAATTTTTATTCGACACATTTGTCGATCGAACGGCCAATAGTAAAAGTCGAATTCGCAGTGAATCGCCACCACTTCAGTAGTGATAGAGAGGACGACCCCATTCGGTTGTGTGTACATTCTTCTTTTGTAAAAATAGTATTGCTTCTGGTACCAGTCCTCTTCGATTGGCGGAGTGACGGTGTCAAGAATTGCGATGTGCGGTGTCCATAACCTATATTGCTCCACCATGACGTAGCCTAAATTTCCAAAATCACTCCTGTTGTAAATTGTAGACGAGTCATTCCAAAAGATGTTCACAGTGTAATGAACATACACGATGTTCTCATCTTCCAGGACTTTGTAAGTTTTTAATAACAAGAGAACACTGGCCGTGAGGTTTCCATCAGGGGGCACGTTGGGATTTCGGTTGCAGTATATGTGTCTCTTCAACACGGCACGACTTGTACCGTTGTTGCCCCTCGTGCATTCGCGGGCGGAACCGAGTATGAAAAGTGAACACAAAATTGAAACCAGACAAACGGCGGACGCTGTGGACCGCATGTCACCAACTGGTCTGTATACGCCCCCTTAGTCGGAGAGAGAATTGATAAGGGTTCGATAATGAGTTGGTTAATTAGTTCACACAATCAATAGATAGTCAATCCTGCTGTACTGGGTGTTACCCTAAGCGACTTAGATTGCCAGGCTACCGGTTCTAGAACTCATTTCTGAACGGAGTTGTCCCAAACATCCTTTTAATTTCCCTTAGTTTTCAAGCTTTGTGAGTTATACGATTTTTTCGAGTTTTCCCCTTTAACTTGATAAAATGACCATAACTCAATTGAACCACTAACTGAGTAACTTGAACCACTGCAAATTATTGCACAAAGGATTGTTATGAATGTATTAGAATACTGGGAATCACATTACTAACTTGTGAGCTGATGGCAAGGTTTAGTTGCCCCTTCCATTGAGCTGAATGCGGTATTAATTATCCATCATGCTCTGAGGATGACCCAGACGCTTGAAAACGTCTGATTCATCCCCCAAGGTACGGATTCTAAAATCGGGTGGGGACCAACTAACCATATCCATCACAACCTGAACTGGACTATTTAACCAGAAACAATGCATCCTAGCTGTACTCGGAAACAATTGTAGAAATCCAACTGAAGTTCAACAGGCATTCTACATTCTCCTGACCACCTCAGCGGTATTTCGGCCAGTTGATGACACAACAGAGAACCTAACAGTTCTCCAAAGTGACATTTCACTGGGCCATATCAAGAAACACCAGCTTCATCAAGCTGCTCTGGGTGTCGCTAAGGCCTTTGACACAGTTGGTAATTTTGTCCTTACAGATTGGCTTCGAGCGTCCGGGGACTTGCTCGTTTAAATGAATATAAATGCCTGTCAGTACTATATAGGCGTGACAGTATCAATGAGGTAAGATGTCAGAGAATATTGTCATCGGACACAGGGAATGGCTGCGGATTCCTCTTTACCCTTTATCCTGGTCGAGGTTATTGCCTTGGATAAGCTACCTGCTAAAATAGAGTTGGATCTCATCCCTCTGGTGTGGGTAGGCGCATCAGCAGTTGCTGATGATGTCATCCTGCTTTCCACAAATACGCAAGGGCTCGCAAATCTCCCTTAACTCATTTTCTGGGCAGCTAGGCGAGTGTGGTACCAACCTAGCTAAATGTAGGTCGGTCTCCTTGGTCCTGTCAGATCGTGAACTCAAGGACACACGCACTCTAAGACAGAGAGATACAAAACGAAATTTGTTCAGATTGCTCTAGAAGAGTGCAATGAGAGTGGACCTTTTGATTTTGGAGAACGAAAAATTTGTATTCCGAAAGCCATGGGTATTCTCATGCATGTTGCATAGTGGACGTAGATTATACTAACTAGATTATTCAGAAAGCTCACCTTTATAACGTAGAGCTCCTTTGTTAATTCTGAAGGGTTTAAATTTCATGTCCAACTGAGCTTCTTCAGGGATTGGTTTAGGCAATGCCAGTCTTCGGATGGTTTCGTTCGGTCGATCGGCTAATTTTATCTGCCTTTTCTCCTAAAAATCGTCAAAATAATGTTACATTGAATATTTTTCTCGGGAGAACAGTTTTCAATATTTAAATTTACAAAAGTCAAAATAAACCCGTTAACTTAAATCCTATTATTCAAATCAATTTCAATTTTGTACTTATCATACACTTTTGACGGTCTATTGACCTACAAAAATTAACTTCATCTCCAAAAATGTATGTGGGTGGCTTCAAACTAGTACACAACGGTTTAGTATTTCTGTGTTAGATAGCCCTTCTACGTAAGTTTCTCATCTATGTTTATTAAATGTAGCTTGTGGTAAATTATCAGATAGATTCTGAATTCGCCGTCTCGATCCTCAAAACTTTGAAATTACATTCCAAATTACATTTGAAATTACATTTCAGCCTTCAAAATACCTTCACACCGGCCCGGCACCGATTTTAAAGCCCATTTTTGATGGAATTTTTCTCGATCGATTAGGGTACTTAGAATTTGGGGTTTGATTATGAAAATGAACGAAGCGTGTAAGAAATATAACTCTGAAACCAAAAATTTAGTCAAAAGCTGAGGAAAGTTGTATTGAAATAAGTACCCAATCCATTCAAATCCACGTTCTCAACGTAGAGATTTGATTGCTGAATACATTTTCAATTGTTCAGAACACGATATGTTTACAATTGACGTTTACAATAGCTTTACAGCCAAAAACGCGGTTTTCTTTAGAAAATACTTCAAAAAAATCATATTTAATGAACAGATTGAGATAAAAAGGAGCGTCTCCATTAGTCTCCATTTTCGGTTTAGATTTACCCGCAGAAAATGTTATATCAAGAGCGCGACACCCTCTGTGAATTGTTGACAACTGACCTGATAAGCGTCGACAGATACATATACACTTTTGATTTGATTTGATTCTTGTAAGGGGCTGTCAGAGAAATGCCTTCCTCGAATGTCCGAGTTATGTGAACGGACCGCTTCAGAAGAAAGGAAATGAACGTTTAGTTATTAGAAAGTTCGTAAGGTAGATGCACTCTCCTGGTTAGACCTTATCACGTGCCATACAGGGTGTAAACCTGAAGAACCTGCCACAGGCTTGGAACACAATATGTATATTATACTATAACTCATTTCTGACAAAAAGTGCCTCGCAGAAATTTTTTTTAGAGGTTTCGTTTTCGAGTTATTTCTTGTATTCGATATTAATTCACTAAAATGGACGAAGTCCCTTACGTACTTGAGAAAATTCAATTTTGAATATACCGTTCGAAAATGCGTTAAATTTTCTATCTCCCTAGTGTAGTGTAGGTTGGTTCAATTGATGAAAAATCAATCGGAAAAGTAAACTTTGTCAAATCTTCAGAATTACCACTTTTTTCAAACTCTATAGGTCTAATAAAATCCTACTCTTCAAATTCAACCTGTAGTTCTAAAATATGCGCCAGAATCTCAGCTTTTCTTTTCGGTCTACTCAAAATTGGTCGTACAGTAGAATGTTGTGGAGAAAATTTGGTTTGAATGTAGGAAACCGTGGCTTTTCCTTTGAATGTTTATGTTTTTAACGAAAAATAGACTTTTCATGCTATAATGACAACATAAGAGCTTAGTGTCCCTATCAATCCTTTGAACTCCGAGTCATTTGAACTCTTCGATGGGAAGAAAGTAAACCGATTCAGGTTTGTATTAAACCTTGGAGCCCACGGCGTTGTTGCATCCTCAACGTGCTCATTACGTACTTTGTTCGTACGCTGATATCATGCCGAATACATTCAGCAATGAAGAGTAGGCTGACATGACTAGGTACTTTTGTCAGAAATGAGTTGAGGAATCTATTCCCAGATTGTGGAAGATTCCTCAAAGTTTGTGAATGAGACCTATTGCTTTGGATTCAATAAGTGTCCAACATTCTAAATAGGTGAAAATGATAAATTGTTAAAAAGAATCTCGAAGGATCGCCCCAGTTTGAGGAATAAGTTTCTTTTTTCTTAGAACTGTGGGTGCTCAAGTAATAAAAAACGTTGAATTGATGAAGCATTAACTAGCATACCATTTTATTGATGATATTGACTCAAGATGATATGGTTGTTGAAGATGATATTTCCCTAAGTGGCCACGGAAAAGAACAAATATTTAATTGATTGGTGGTATATATATAGTTATAAACTTATCTGAAATGTTCAGTTCAATGTGGAAGATGATCCAGTTCAGCAGGTATTGATGAGATGAGGGTCCAGCATTAGATTAGCAACCAAGAAACAGGTGTGAGAAGCAAAAAATGAGCTTCTTGATGTCGTAGAAATGTATTCCAAAGATGCGCAGCACCACTATTTGGCCAAACAGTAGTTTCGAAAAGGTGCAACAGGTGGTCTGGTATCAGGAGGTTAGGCAATGAGGATGATTATGAGAAATATAGAACCACCAGGAAGTTGGGTTGAATGCAAAACCCTACTTAACTTCACTACACTAGCACAGAAAAGTTGCTGTGGATGGAAAATGATAATTTCCTTCACAATCGTCCAGGATGTAAAGAGATAATGAGTTTGGGAAATGTGGTCACAGCAATGGCTACTTTGATGCTGGTGAAGGTAACGGAAAAAGGTATACCAGATCATTCCAACATGGGCTGGCTAGGCTTCCATCACAACAACATGAAAATTCCCTCATGAAGGGTGTAGAGTGGTGTGAATTCCAGATTATCATAATGGGCATGCATATAAAGAATAATGAACAATTTTATAACAATACTAATAAACAATAAAATCAACAATGCTTGATTTAAAATGAAAATGAAGATTCAGCCAATGGATGTTAAACAGTGCTAAGTAGCATCCAGGTGTGTGAAAAATGCGCGAAACTGATTCATAATCGATGGATTCACCAATTCAACAGATAAGAAGTCGGGGCCAATTCAAAGTGTGATGCCTGTACATGATTTTTCATTGTAAACGGAAATATGTAAATTCGAAAATAATTATGTTGAAAATGAATATAGAATGAAAGTATTTATCGAAATATTGAATTTTGAAGGATGTGTGGAATGAATGACAGAACCAGATGAATGGAATGCGGTTGTAAATGAAAAGTAAGTCCAAACGCTCGGGTTAAAACCTTGTTTAGTTGCAGGAAACCTGAACGAGTCATTCAAATGGAATATTGCCCAATCCACGTTCTCAATGTAGAGATTATAATGCAGAATATATTTTCAATTCTTCAGAGCGCAATAAGTTTCATGGAATGTGAGAGCCGGTGGTCTTCGGCAACACTCAGCACCAAGAGGCTGTTAGCCACCAAATCACTGGCCAGTAAACAACTAAGCGCCGTTCATAAATCTTGGAGGCCTCGTAAAGTCGCGCCTACGGGGCAATTGAGAAGATCTGCTTCTCGGGGCAAAAACCAGCTACAAGGGGCTCTTTGATTAGGCCAACAAGGCGGTCCATTGAGCAGTGAGGGAGATAAAACCTGCTTAAGGAGGGCTCGTATTTCCTTCGCATTGACGAATATGATGAGAATTATAAGGTGTTAACGACGCAGGGTTCAAACTTTCACGACCATCTGGAGGGTTAAAGGGAAGTTATGTCATCGAGCCCCAAACTAGAAACGTGTATTCATGCGTTTTCCAGCTGTGATACGAAGATCTTTCAAACGTACCTTCAATGTCTTTGCGGTCATCTCCCAAGACTTCTCCTGTGAGACTTTCGTCTATGTCTTCCTCGTCCGTCATTGCATTGACATTGGCGAAACGCAAGAATTTATAAAGGATACTCGGGTATAAGAACGGCAAAACTTCAAGGATGGATTCAGCAACTGAAACAACTTTTACCTTACGTTTATCTTTCACCTTAAAGTGTTTTTTTTTTTTATTTTTTTTTTTTTGTATTTTCGATCTTACCTTACTGAAATGGCCACAACTCTCTTAATTTACTAAAGAGATTAGATTTTAATTATGGCTCTGGAAAGAACTTTAAATGTTCTTTAATTTTTATTCCATAAAATGTTCGTCTAAATCACGTTGTACATTTTTTTTTCTAGTCTAAACTTGAATTTTTGTCAACCTTCTGCATTTTTTACAATTTTCAATGTTGATTTACCACCCTAACTTCTACTGGAAAATGGATTAGCTGTGCGGTGAAAACATCTAATTTCATCAGCTTTCTATCGGTCTATTAAATTTTCATTTTAGAGCAATTTTTGACAAAGAAATCCGTGTTTGAGCGTGGAAAACCCCGAACATTTCACAGAAATCAGCGTTTTGGTCTATGGTGTTGGATGAAATCGAAGAAGGGGTGTAATATAATTACGTAAGGGGGGGTTCGGGTGATGGCCAATTCAGAAATGATGGAGGAAGTGATGCGACACACAACCTTTTTTATTCTTTTCTAAAAGACAAAAACCAAAATAGTGAACTCCTCTATTGACCCTTGATTGACCGAATCAATATGTCTTGTGTTGAAACGAGCCGATTCTATCTAGATGGGGACCGTGGAGATTTTATTCATATTCATATTTATGATTAAGAATACGCCCATCTCTGATGTCGACTCTTCTTATTATTTATGTTACTTACAAAGAAATCGTCTTTTTCCAGGAACCATTTGAATTTCTCTCTTCTTTTGGTAGGCACGGACAAGAATACGCATCTTCGGTACAGCTCGGATTTTGATATCTTCATCGGTGGTTTCTGCGGAAAAGTGAATTTCTGGAAAGAGAACAAAGCATCTACATTATTTTTAGATCGAATTCATTCGACGAAACCGTGATATTTCCCTAGTTTTACTGTCGATAACACTTTTTTGAAAGACCAATCTTTGTCCGAACGTTATCAGCAATAGAAGTATTTATTGGCGTGACCGGTTTGGATGTATTAAAAATGTTGGTTCACACAGCTCTGTTGAGAGGGGGAAAATTTATTACTGTACTCAACTGCAATTGTAAGATTGACGGCTGAATCCTGTCGTATCTCCCTATTCTCGCACCCCAATGTTATGAAGAATTGAATTGAACGTATCGCATAAAAGGGAGGATTACAACCGTTGGCAAAGGGGCATCTGAGGGGTGAGGGTGCATTTTTAGGACGTTTCTCTGGAGTAAGGCTTCTTTAGTACAGGGACGCCTACTAGAATTGATCGAGGGGTTGCACAGTGGTCCAGAAACCCTGATTTGCTGGCCAAAAATCCAAGGGCTTCCAAATAGACATAAGGAAAATGTTTGATCGCTCACTGTTTCCGTATCAAGCTCACGATGTACCATGTCATTACGAATGTAACAGGGGGCCTTGACAATACTCCTTACCACATTATTCCGAAAAGTCTGAATCATCTTGATATTAGTCTTTTTCGTACAGCCCCAGAGCTGTATAAGGTACCTTATTGGTTTCAGAACTTACTTGAAAATCAGCATTTGATTGTGTATGGAAAACTAACCAATAAGATCTTTTAAACTTTATCCTCAGTTTATCCTTTTTTTCTTTACGTTTTTACGGTTTTTTGAGAATACCAGAGGGTATTGCTCGTCCATGCATTATTACTAGCAGTTCAGTTATTCGTATGTTTGTGAAGTTAGTATGAGACGACTTTTGCACATTTAGCTTCATCCACCAATTTTTGGTCCATTCTCTTAACTCATCAACGGTAAGCCGTAGTTTTGAAGTTGCTTCTTCAATGGATTTACCAACTGCCGGAAGGGCGTTTGGAGGAAGTGCTTAAGTATAAGCCAAATTCTCGGTGAATGTATGGGCGAGCTTAGCAACCCACTCGTAAATGATGGTACTTTGTAATCTTGCATTCCCAATAAACCCAACTTGGTATCCGAAGGACTTGGCCTGAAGTAATGTGTTAAACAGTTACAGGCCGAATTGCAACGTGGGAAAGAAAGGTGAGGTTTTTGTGGGTTTTAAATCCTCCATAACCCGAAGAGCGGTCCCTTCTGGGTATCTTTCGAGATCCGATTTCCACCTTAGGATCTAGAAGATTTCCCCACTTACTTACAACAACAAAATCCAGATTTTAGGCGAAGGTTCCATTTTTTTTAACGACTCGAAAAGTAGGAGTAAATTTGAGTTAATTATTTATTCACTGCGGCAATAGAATTCAACGCAAATACCCCCTCAACTTGGCAAGGTTTTTAATACTCGATCCTTTCATTGAGTGAAACGAGTTTATATTTAGGTGCGTCGTGCACGCCCGCTTTTACGTTTGAAACTCTTCAAATATCCACACAGAACGTTTACGTGTTCCCTAACGCTTAATTTCGACAACACAATTCCGCGTTTGGCAGGAAACCAGATCAGAGCTGCGTTCAGGTGTTGGAAACGGCGCCATTCGAAAACATCCCCTTCAACCAACAATTTATTTTTACACTTCTCCGCACACCACCACCTTCTTGGGTTGCAAACGGCGAGATTGTGTATTGAAGGTGAAATTGTCGTTTTATGATTCTATCTGTCGATAAAAGTATGACAAGCCTGCAAAAGAGAGGCATACTTATGAGTTCGGATTAGGTCATAGGTACTTAGAGTCGTGTCTTTCATTGACAAGTGGAATCATGAACGCTGCACATTATCGCACAGAGGTTCGTTACAATGAATACATTGGAATATCCCACTGATTGATTGATCTATCTGAATAACTCAGATAAGCATTGATCTACATATATGCAGGGTGTCCCTTACTTCCTATAAAAGAAAATTTCAACTCAACAATGGAGCAAAACGCGTCTAACCACACTCTTCTTTCTCCACTCGTTTCTAAGATATGATTTTTCAAAAGTTTTTTTTTTTTTTTTAAATCACGTTTTTTGCACGAAAAACCACATTTTTTCATTTGAAACCACCTTTTTCAACTTTTGACCACATTTTTCGAATCGGCGTTGAATTTTTTACAAGCCTGATGCATTTTCATAATGAACAAATTACTTCTAAGTACCCTACTACTTTCTGGTCAAACGTTCAACATTTGAAAACGCTGCAAATCCTTTCACTGGGGTTTATTATTCAATCGGCTTGCGTTCATGATTTGAATTTCTACTAAGCTTTGGAGTGTGCGTGTTTCACAGGATAGGGCGATTATTGAATTTCAGGAGATATACATGGAGCACGTGAATCTGTTCTCGACCAAAATACCTATTAGGATTGATCAGTTGATCATATTTGTGTGCCTACCCCTGAAAAGCTGATTAAATTAGTAAGTTTTTAATTTTATTGACAGCTTACAGCGCGATTTTTGGAAATATGGCAGCAGTTCAAGTATTTTCAGAAACCTGATTTTTTTTTGTAAAGTTGAATGTTTCAACTGCAATTAGGAACCTTGAAACTCAATTGTTGATTATGAAAATGCATTGGTCTTGTAAAAAATTCAGCGCCGAATCCAAAAATGTCAAACATTGAAACCAGTTGTTTTCAGATGGGATATGGGTTTTCTGTGTATAAAACTGCGTTTTCTTCAAAACCTTCAAAAAATCATATCTCGGGAAAGGGTTGAGGTGGGAAAGTTCGATTTTCAGTCTAGTTTTACCCATGAAAATTGTTTACATCAAGCGAGGGACACACACTGTGTATTTGACGTGGACGGGGGCAAATGATCTAAACCTCGTTCCTCCGTATCTTGTAATTTCATTCTAAATACCATAAAGAGAGCCCTATTAATATTTTAGTACGATGGATCGATTATGGACCAAATTGGCCGCAAGGGTGTTTTAGCTGATCGCTGTGTCCCCATACGTTGTAATTGACTTTTGATGTTCCCAGACCAATTATATTTGTACGAAACAAAATCAGGAACCAATTTACCTACAATGTTGCAATACACTGTTGCAGTATACATACAATACTGCACATGGGCGTATAAATCCACGATTGAAGCAACGGAAATTGTACGACGTAAAATAAAATACCTTCCTACGCTTCACTATTCACAATTACGTAACATAAGTCTAGAAAACACGATTTCAAAACAAACTCTTCAAAACAAAATTCCTTTGCTATTACATCAGCCAATGCTATCCTAACGCCTAGGCGATCATCACGGTGCCATGTACGCTCGCATTCACATGCGTGTTGACGTTATTTTTTCTGTCATTACCCTAGCCCTTAAGGAGAGCAAACGGAATATCATAAATTGGTCCGGGTGGGATCATTCGTCTAATGAGGCCACTTCTATCAATAACGAACATAAAGACATGAAAACCAGATGGTGCGAGCCGTGTCCTACGTGGTAAGCGAGCGACCAGCTAACTTCAAACAAAGTAAACCGAACTAAGCGTCTTACGTGCCACAGCCCGACGTCCTGGTTTGAACTGCGGACTCCCACAGTGATTCCCAATAGCTGTGTAGATTGGCGGAATATTGGTTCCGTGACGGAATTGAAAAACTACCCCTAAACCGTCATGAAAAACGTTCGGAAAAAATTGTGATTATGAAGAACAGTATTTGATGTTACTGGGTACACATACTCATTTTCAAATTTTAAAGTATGGTATCTAACATTTTACAGTCCAGGGAAGCTTACTTTTGCCTAACTTTTTTCGCTTTCTTCGTTTCAGGATAATGATCGTTGGTCCCTCAAGATAACAAAAAATAGGGAGAAGAGAAGAGACGGGGACTAGACGGGTTCAATTATTTCCACACCGGATCTATCCTCCGACGGCGAACCTTCATGGGTGTTGATAGTCCTAGCGTCCTAGCTTTTTATCGCCTTACTCATTTTCCCCCTCTTCCCTCTCAATTCAAATTACTATTGAATTAGCTATTCGCTTATTAACGAGTCTCTGAATACCTGAAAGACGAGTGTATTTGGAAACATTGTCATAACCAAATGAAAGGATTTATTGAGCAAATGTTAGTTCATTTTAAAATAATTTCCAGTACAGGACGATTAATCATGAAATAATCCTGTCGTTTCAAGGTGCCTTGATTCCAAATCCACCGTGCGGCCAAAAAAGGCTTTAGGGCTGATGTAATAGACCGTTCTTGTACGTGGACTCCACTTGGGGTCTAGTTGGTCCTAACTTCCAGCCTGACACGCAAATACGCTATGTGCTGGTCAAAAATTTATTCGATGGTTTTGCTGAAAAAGGCAAGTGGAGTGTCATTTCCAACTAATTTTGGACGGCAGATAGGCTGGGATAGATTCCAGATCTTTAGGAATTCACTCAAATCAAATAATTGCGATTTCTAAACCATCAAGTTACCCACTAAATCGCTCAATGATACGAGCAATCACTCATTATTTAAACGAAAAAAATAATAAACCCGTGTTAGAATTGGCAGCGTGTGATGGACATGGTTAGTTCCCCATTAACGATTCTTGAATCCGCCGAATACGTCAAGCCTTCCATCATCTGAGCCATCCTTTGAGTGCTGCAGGCATTAACAGCTGGGTTATGATCAGCAGACCCTTTTATAATTGACTTGTCGCCTCCTGCCCTCGCATTGCCCCCATTTTATCGAAGATAAACCACACCCCCACCCACTGGCAAAAGCCAATATGGCTCATCCGGTAGTGTGATGGATATGGTCAGTAAATGCCTCACGATTCTTGAATACGCCGCCCCGGGGGATATAACAGGCGCCTTCCAGCATCTGGGACGTCCTCTAGTGTTGCGGGCAGTAACCGCCTCAGAGCCTTTGGAAAGAGCAACTGGACCATTCTATCACCTCCTCATGTCACAAGCGTTTTTGGGAACCCTCGTATATTAGTTGCTCACAAACTGAAAGTAGCAGTACAACTTTCCCAGACTCCAAAGCAGTTTACCTTCCGATCTTTGATGAGGAATTTGGTGGATCCTCGCATGACGAAGCGCTGCTTGTGGGGGTGCACGTGGGCCGGCGGCGGCCACTTCTTGGGAGCGGCGTTCTTCGCCAGCCAAGCCTCCCGCACCTCTGGCGACCTCTTCTTCTCTTTCCTCTTCTTCTTGCCTCGCTTTCCTTTCCCTTTCAACGATTTCCTCTTCCGCTGGACAGAACTGAAACAATTTGTATTTGTAGTAGGGCTGTGAAGTATATGCGATAAAAACAAACAAACATGCACATATATTTGAAAACACATTTGCTAAAATATGCAATTAAAATGTGAACACATGTATTTTTTAAAAGAATTAGAAATAGGTAGGTACACATAAAACATAGTAGGTACATAATGTGCAGACGAAACCACAATGCATTTACAGCTTGGGTAAAAACAGAAATTCAAGTGGGAAAAGAGGATGTTAAGTTTTATACGAATATAATACCAATAATTTTATTAATGTTCCATATATACAGGGTGTCCCTGGAGTTATGCACAATCCGACTCCTACGTGTTCTACAACTCATTTCCGACCAAAAATGCCTCCTAGTAATTTTTTGCCAGAGGCCTCGTTTCCGAGCTATTCGCGATTCAAGATTTTTTTCGTGTTTTCGATCTTATGTCATTAAAGCTGTCATAACTCCCTCAATTTCTGAGATAGCTTAAATTTGTTGACACCGTTGGAAAGAGCGTTAAATTTTCTATCTATTTGATATTAGAAAACATATTTTTAATTACATTGAAGATGTGAGATTGCTGCGCGAAATGGCAGTTTTGTCAAAATCTTGAAATCGCCTGTTTTTCATCTCGCCTAGAAACCCCATGAATGCTTGACGCAATCAATCGTAAATGAACAAAAACAACCTTAGTCTCTCGGCTCAAATGATCTTGAATTAGGTAGACAGATAGAAATGCCGCAAAGCTGTTCACGAAAGAACGGGTTTATGCAATGACAAAACTAATATTAAATCGTCACTTGCTACGGCCAAGTCATATTGGACGTGATGATACACGGCGCACAATGACCCCTTTCAAGACAGGTGGGTTGTGCGGGTCTGCATATGCTGGCCCTTCACGAAAGACAATGCCTTATGACTTATGCACAATCCGACTCCTACATGTTCTCCAACTCATTTCCGACTGCGATGAGTCGCATTCATCTTCGAAACTTTTGGAAAAACCTCAATTCAACAGAAAACACACGTTTTTCTGAAGTTGAACACCATTACCTTAACTAAAACTATTTTGGAAAACCAAAACGACTACACGTTGGACCTGACAAAAGAACGTTTTCAATTAGGCCTTCATTTTTCTTTTCAAGCATATTTAGGGGTTTTAATTTAGATGAAAAACATGATTTAAACTCTAACTCTTTATATGAGCTCGATTTAAACCACAATATCTTACCATTGTCCAACAACTGGATAACATGTTCGAGTCAATAACATTTCATTAAAACTGAAATTGGTCAGAAACAACAAATTATCAACATTTCAACACCAAATTTGAGCTATCTCCAAAATTGAGGGAGTTATGACGGTTTTAATGACATAAGATCGAAAACACGAAAAAATCTTAAACCGCGAATAGCTCGGAAACGAGGGCTCTGGCAAAAACTTGCTAGGAGGCATTTTTGGTCGGAAATGAGTAGTAGAACACGTAGGAGTCGGATTGTGCATAACTCCTGGGACACCCTGTATAATATGTGGATCGAACATTAATGAAGTTATTGGTTCAAAAAACTGTTGCAATTGCAAAATACAATTTTCTTCACTTACATAGGTACGAACAAGTTTTTTTTGTCTTTGCGGTGACTTTCGGCATTTTAGTAAAATATGTTTTACGGTGGAATAAGTCATGAGTGACTGGCAAAAGTAGGCAAATGGAAAAAGCTGTGAAGTGCGAAGTTGGGCGGAGGAAAAGAGAGAAATAGAGTCGAAACATTTCTATGAATCCAATTAAACTATTTCAAGAGAACACGAATTCCAAATAGGGATGGGACATCGATATTATCGAAATATCGATGTTTGGCTTCGATGTTACGATGTTTTTTATCGATGCCACACATTCGATAATGTCGATATATCGATGTTTTGGCTCCGATAACATTGGTTTGGTTTACTCTTCACTCAATGAGAAAATTCGATCTGATGTGCTTGCTACCTAACGTGAAAAAAATGAAATATTAAAAATTCTTTCAACTGTATTAGAGAATTTCCGAAGAAAAAAAAAAACTATTGTTCTCGGCCGAAAATATTTTCAAAAAATGTTTGCACCAAAATCCGTCTCAAAGCAATCTAAATCCACTGTCAAAAGGCGCCAAAACTCATGCCAGACGATAACTATCGATAGAATTGAGAGAGAAAGCTCAAAAGGCTAAGTTTGAAGATGGGCACAATCGCCTCCCTCGAAGAGGAGATTTGGGGCATTTCAAATGGGGGAAAATTACCCGAAAACCCCCCAAGTAGGTGAATCTTTTTTATATAGGTTTTGTGAACTATCACACGATGGTGAAATCGGATTGGAAATATCTCAATCCGTTATAACTAGAGCAGTTTGAAGATGATGAAACAAGGTAGATGGGCAAAATTGGAAAAAAATTATGAGATTCTTCAGCTTTCAAAAATGTCCAAATTAAAATGAGGTATCACAAGTCAGAAAATAAAATTGTTTTTTGCCTAATTTTTCCTCATGCAAAACTAGTTTCAAAATTTGCTCATTTCGTCATGCTGCATGACTGGAACTTGTTACCATCTTCTTCAGCGTTGAAATACCTTTAAAATGAGATATGATTTGTCACGAAATAAAACTGTTGATTTTGCATCAATATTCCTGGTCAAAACCGTGTGATAAGGATGCTGTTAACTGATTTCACCCGATATTGGACGACATATCGATGCGAACACTCAAACATCGACATCGATATCAATATCGATGTTTTGTCTCGATGTCCCATCCCTAATTCCAAACAACAGGTACAAACACTATCCCTTTCTATATTAATTCCTGGAGAAAGAAAAAAAAAACAAGGCGGAAAGCAGCAACTGAACAAACACGAACTCATTCAAAATGTGTAAACGAAAGTAGCTCTATTTCAATCATATAAAAAAATGCCTTTTTTCGCTAAAGAATGATTAAAATTAGGTGTCAAATGCCGGTACGCCGGATATATGCAAAGAAATATGTATTTATTATTAACTTATGCAAAAATATGCATTTACGACCAAATATGCAAAAATAATAATTTAAATTGATTCCAAATGCTTCAAATCATATAAGGTTTGTTAAAACATTATGTTTTACTAAATCAGGAAAAATAAGCAAATGCATATATTTCACAGCCCTGATTATTAGACATTACAATAGTAAATCAAGTCTTAGTAGGTATTCAGTTATTTATTTATCTTTCATGTTCGAGTAGTGCTAAAACTCTCCGGATCGAGCTCTATAGATGAAACCTCGCTTCAGATTGACGTCCTAAATGTTCTAATCATGTAACATGGTCGTATGAGCGAACTTTCAAAAACTATCGTTAAAATGAGTTGACATGTCCGAAAAAATCGTTAAACCATTACCTTTATTGCGGAAAAACTTGCCCTATCTAATATTCTTCCATTCAAAACAAGATTCAGGGTTTTAAAAATTTTTTGATAGATTTTAAATAAATCCACGTGTTTGTTAACCTGGATATAAGAGCAATTCAAAATGAAACGATGTTTTGATCCGATTTTGCTAATGTTTAATATTACAATCCGTTTATAGTTAATTTAGAGTCCAGAGTTACAAACACAAGTCGCGTTACTATCGGTAAAATTTAGTTTAACTTAGTGTAAGCTTAGACAACAAACAGAACTGGATTTAAGATGTACGTCTATACGGGCTGGAGATGAAGGGATAATCTGGGTTCGTGGGAGGTCAGGGGTTGCTTTGAGGGGGAAAGGGGTCTCTCTGCTAAGAATAGGGGTAGAAACGAAGGGTAGTTAAAGTCCTTTGGCTACTTAACACCACACAAAAATGTATGCAAAAGCTTTAAAAAGTCTATTAATCATTCCAGAATGCCTCAAAGCTGATTTCGTTGGAAGAAAATGGTAGAAAATGTTTATTTCGAAACTTTCAGAGTCATGGCAATAATTTCATTTTTTAAGAAAACTCCCTAAAACCTCTAGGTATCTAAACAGCTACTCCACATATCCAAAATGGTATCCGTTCAGTTTAATGAACAGTTTTGGGTTAGGCAGGTTTAGAAGGAACCTTTATGAGCTCGATCCGAGTCTGCCTGTAGACAGGAAATGTCACTTTTTAATTCGTCTCTCTGATACAAGGCTTAATCATTAGACGAACGCCTTTTAGAATAGACCAAGGGGATTGTGGTTTATCGCAAATATGAGAAAAAAATCTGAATCATATCCGTTTCAGACCATTCTGAAAATTAATCCGGGAAAACCCCGGAACTGTGTGTCACAATCTTGCCGACGCTGATCAACCTGCAATTCTTATACAATTTTCATTATTATTTTTCGGTTCTATCCCAATTTCAATCTAGTTGTGAAACGAATTCTGGGAATCTCGAATTTAACGAAGCAAGAGAAGAATTGGGTGGCGTAATACCGAAAAAACTTATTGCAGCGTCGACGCTACTGAGGCTATGATTTACAACCGGGTCTACTATAGATATTCAAATTCATCACTTCAACGTCAATTCAGGCTTAAAGCTTTGAGATTTCTGTCAAAATACTGAGAAAATCCAGCTCTTTTGCCCTCTCCTAATTTCTAATGATCTCACTGTTTTTCCAATATAATTATTCCTTGGATTATTGCTCGATCGGAAGACGCCGTATTTTTTTTTTACCATTATATGGGGTGGCAATACCTACTCATTGATTCGTGAGGTTCAAATTAATTTGCCAAAATCTTCCTGCATACTATCTTTGTTAATATGTACTATTTGCTTGGAAAAAAAATCAACACCTATGGAGAAATATGGAGATATTTATTTACCATTAATCTGAGATGCTAATCTAATAACCAGCAAGGAACCTCATGAATATAGATTCCCTTGACTTTTTATATGTAGGTGATTCTTATCACAATGGATATTGCACGGTAGTACCTATATCAAACTGGGTGAACGAACAAAGCCTGAAATTGTTTTTGATTCCGTGTCTGGATTCGAACATTGTTTCCAAATCATTTCCGCCGTTACTTGAAGAATACCTAAATAAGCGGCGCGGTACCGGGGCTATTCGACCTTCGGTCCCCGACGATCTGATTAGTAAACAATGGGTTTGTAGCTCTTTGAAACTCGGAAACCACCTCATTTGATTCCCCTCGTAGTCGGTAAATAGAGATCGATCTTTCTACAATCAGTTTGTTAACTACTAACCCCCCCAACCGTCCTTTCTTTTTTCGGATCATCCGCCAGAGTTTTCCATTCAACTTGGTTCAATAGTCACATCATGTTTGTGTAGGAACGTCTGATGTGAAAACTTAGATACCGCTAGTACAATTATTGTACCAGAGGTGTCGTGAAATGGCAGACATCAAAATTGACGGTGTTTGCCAGCGTTTTCTGACAGCCGCATTGAAAATGTTGACGCAGGCTCCTTCCGCACCCAGCCCCATAAACAGGGGAGAGGCACTGGACCCGATGCCCACGAGCCTCAGCCTTTGTTAGGATTTTCTTGAGAATTTTATCTTTTTGTAAGAAAAGGGGGGGGGGGGGGAGCAGAGACTTTTATTTATTTTTGCTCATATTATTTTTGTCTTTGATGGAATAAACTCTCTTTCATTCATTCTTTCACACAAAAAATGGAAAAAGGGAAAGATCGGTCTTTTGAAACTTATAGGAAATTTAGGGAACGAAGAAAAGAGCATGAAAAGGATTTCAGCGACAACAAGGGTGATAGGGTGATTCTGCCTTTGCAAGTCATCTCAATGAGTCCAACCACAGCTTCATTTTTGATCTGACAAACAGGCAATTTGTAGAACTTCCTCACTTTTGCACAAAGAGAGGTATGTTGGATGTGCTAGAAAAATTCGAAATAGTTAAGAGTGATAGGTCAGGAAAATGTTTAAATGTTATTCCTCAAAATATTTCGCCATTATTGGGTTCATTCTTGCAATACTTTTTGCTCCCCCCTCTCCATAATGTCACTGTTTGTGTCCTCTTTCACTTTGTGAGCCTTGAGTGGTATTGGTTGGGTCCTCCCCGTCCCTTTCACCTCCCTGAGCCAATAGGATTCAATCTCCTTTCACTTGATCCTACATAAGGTGTACTTTCTGTGATGTACCTTCAGTTCATGTTTGTTACAGATGACCTAACCGTCGAAATCGATTCAACTGTGTAACTCTTTCCTTTCGTGGAAATATAGACAACGTTCTATCTTACTACGCTTCTATCAAGGAGACGAAACCTGGCTTGATGGAGTCAGAGTTTCCTTCTGTGGTAAAAGGGAAAAAGAATAAATATCCCAAAATTTTGAGTGATATTGTCGGACAAGGAGAATTCCCCTACCCTGAACGTCCATCTATAAAATGCTTTTGGTTTAAGGCACCTGGCCAGCAATGCACATTGCATGTGCTAGTTTCAAGGACGTTTCAAGTTTTTGAAGGTCCCTCGTTTAATTTAACTTAGTTTGGAGGTATTAACATAGCATTAATAAATATACACATCCAAAGCTGTAGAACTCGCTCATTCTCAATTTTCCACAATTGATATTCCTTCCTTAATTTTCCTCTCTTCCGAAATGGCTTTTTTTCTCCACGACTCTGACGGCACCCAGGACTGGACACAGACTGCCATAACTGCAGCGCAAACACACTTTGCACGCATGGGAATTACGACCAGGCGGCAGATGCTGCTCGGGAATCATTTACACCATTGGTTTACTCGTGCGACGGAACTCTGCATAGACGAATGGTGTCACAGGCTCAAATCTCCTCAGCCCTGTGAGCTAAATTCTGACATGACGGGCTCAAAAAAGATCAGCTAAGCGAGCCACATTCTCTTCTGTTCATTGTTCAAAGTAGAAAGCTGAAATTCGATAAGGAGCCTTGCAGAATCAGTAAGAAACGAATGGCATAACAGGCTCTAATCTCATCGGCCCAGTGAGCTAAATTCTGATATGAAGGGCTCAAAAAAGATCAGCTAAGCGAGCCACATTCTCTTCTGTTCATTGTTCACAGTAGAAAGCTGAAATTCGATAAGGAGCCTCGCAGAGTCAGTACGAAACGAATGGCATAACAGGCTCTAATCTCAACGACTGAATGAGCTAAATGCTGACGATGGGCTCCAACAAGATCAGCTAAGTGAGCTACCTTCTATCCTGTTCACCATAGACAGATAAAATTCGGTAGGGAGCCTCCCTGAGATACAAGAAGAATGACATGATGGGCTCCAACTAGGTCAATTGCAAGTTCATTTTGTGCATATTAATGAATTTGCCATTCATGTCTATCATTACGCTGCAATAAGTACTTCTAACATTGATGAATGATGCTGATTGGATGCTCCCTTAATTGCCACCTGATCTTTCTGCTAAAATACCAGTTTGAATGCAAACTTTTGCGATTTCATATGAAATAGGGCGCCAGCGCATTTAGGACGGTCGTATTTCTCGTATTCTAGTGAGTCAAAGGGCGAGGACGTGACTCCGGGGTCCTCCAATTGTCGTAGATTGGCAGCCAATTCGTTTGCCTTCAATCTCCCTTCGCTCGCTCTTCTTCTCGACTTCCCACAGACTCCAAATCAAACACCCAAGAGGATCCCACGTACATTAGTTCGAATCAAAGCGATATATCGACTTCGGACACGTCAAATCACCTGATTAATCAAGGCTCATTTACAAAAACGGCGCAATGACCAAATTATTCAAAGTGTAGCAACTTTCAAGAATTACTTGGCATGATGAAACCCATTAATAATAGTAATAATTTTCTATTGAATTTAACGCAGAATTTAATACTGAAATGATAGGGGTGCACAAAGATCAGCAGCAGATATTGCTCAGCTTGAAAAATGTCACGTTGTCTCTCTCGTTATCTCACTTCATTTAAAACTTCATGAAAACAAAAACAAAATAATAAAGTCGCCAACTGGTACCTACCTACCTCAAAAACAATAATGCAGCACGTACCACTGTGGCCATTCATTCTCTCGCCGATATGGAGGACACTAAATTCAACCTACCGAGGCTATTAAAGGATTAGAGTAGCCTTACTGGAACATTAAGATTCCATCTCAACTACCTGCCGAGAGCCTGTCTATTGAAATCTTAAGATTCCACCCTGTGACTGGAGATGTAAATCGTATTAAAAGAAATTGACGTAAAAATTAGTAATGTTTATTAACAACATTGATACTGTTCGAGTCTTATGTACAAGGAACATGTCTAGGTTAAATTCACACAACAATATTGAAATTATTTATGTTCAATAGTCTCAGCATAAAACTTCGACACATTCACTACTAGCTCAGCTCAACATATGTTTTGCACAGTGAAATTCACGTTGTTACTGACGATGACCTGACAGCCGGAATCGATTTAACTGTGTGACTCATTATTTTCGTGGAAGTATAGACAACGTTCTATCTTACTCCGTTTTAATTAAATGGGTTTCCACTTCTTCGTCGCGAGTGACTTAGTCCTACATGCTCTGACTTTGCCCCGTTAGTTTGAATTTTCCACTCCCTTGCCCATCTGTGGATTTCTACTTATGATTGGTTGAGCACAGAAAGGATTCATTATTGTCTTCTGCAACTGCCAACAATGCAGGGTCATCAGCAAAGCTGTTCTGTATTGTTCTACTTCTGCTAAGTCGCTAGTAGAAAGGAAGGTGCTGCCCCCATCACACTGCCTTGTGAGACTGCCACTAATCTCTTGCAGATCTAGCCAACCTCTTGTCTAATACGGAAGTATCCATCAGTGCAATGCGAAGCCAAAATCCAGGAGTAACAAGATTGCAACCATTTTCTTAGTCTGAATAGAACTTCGTGCCATAATTTAACGAATGTTCAGGACGCATCCAAAGCGAGGCACAACAAAAATTTCCCGTTCTAGTGCTGCTTATACTTTTGAGTGATTCGATGAACTTGATCAATAATTGAATGCTGATGTGTGAAATGTAACTAATGGTTTGGTACTATTTTCGACCCTCAATTATCGGTAGGGGTACCTACTTTAAACAGTTGTTCGTAATAGCTTACCTTGCATCTCTGACGATAGGTTTAGCAAGTTCAATGAGGTGTGGGCTGGCAACGGCTAACAAGGCAGCTGGCTCGACCACTGTCTCTTTCTCAACCCTGGAACAAAGATCCGGCAACATTGGTATGCTGAAGACGAGAGTTGACGATTATTAATATTGAATCATATAATCATATTGATCTTTCCACTTGAAATCAAAACAATGTGGACTTGTATGAGGCTTGTATTTGTGTATTGATTTGATTTCTCTTAGCTATTCTTGCGAATCATAACTTGGAAGTGTCGTGAAAATATCTACATCAAGGCAACTACCGGGTATCATAAATTAAATTAATAACATAAGTGACTGAATGAATGCATTTAAAGAGGAAACATTTGGATTGCATGTTATTAATGTTACCTAAGACAGTGAGGAAAGGTCAATTAATATAATTTCGAGCAAATCAGTATAGTGACCATGTGGCATCAGTGTTTCAGTAAGGTATAGGTGATCTTTAGAAACTACAGGCATCTGAATGAGTGTATAGCAACCATTGAACATGAATGTGTATAAATTTATACATTTATATACGTCGAAATCGGGTTAAAGTGGAGGGTGATTTCTGAAAGGTTTCACGAACTGTAAATCAGTACAGTTGCCATGCAAATGTGCCATCAGTGTTTCTATAAAGCATACGTGATCATTAGAACCTGAAGGCCTTCTGAATGAGTGTATGCCCATAGACATGCCTATGTACATTGAAGGGTTATTCTAATAAGAAATAATGAACTCGTGTATAATAATTTGCAATGTTCCTCACTTGAGAGAGGTTCCCATTTCAATCTATTGCTCGCCCGGTGTTTAGCGAATGTTCGTTGAATATTGGAGAACAGAGAAAGTCATTTTTAACTCGTGACGTATATCGTAAGGGGGGGGAGGGGGTGTTGTAGCTTGATTCAGGACGTTGTGCAGCGTGTGCCACGAAACCGCTTGGAAAGTAGCCTGTCGGGCAGGTACGGAACTTATTGGAATGCGCTAACGACGTTTATAACGACCGTGAGAGGACGTGATTCTCATATGGAGCAATCTGGTTGTATGGGCTCAAAGTACTGACCTATCATAACGCAGTATCCTCGCGTACGCCACTCGTCGTCCCTGCTTAATAAAGAAGTTGCGACTATAATAAAGACCACAATGAGCTGTTATCCCAAGGGAATGTAACATGACAGTTACTGGCAAATGGAAGAAGCCGCAAATTATGACACAAAGGTTCACTTTTAATGTATTCCCTTCTCCTTATAAGCCTCGTCGTGGTCTGTGGTGCATTATCTAAACTCCACGCTTGGCTAACTTGCAATTGCATTTGAAATTTCTTGAAAAGAGTTACATAAAATGTAGCTTAGAGTCAAAATCGGATAACTCCACAAGAGCAATTTTTACGAGAGAGGCCAAAGTTGTTTGGATCCCTCGTCGGATACCTCGCAGTTTATTATTCCCTGCAAGTGTGTCAAGTTGTGACCTTATGTGGTATTTATTTACTACCTCCTAAATACTGCTACATTGCATCCCATTACCATGCAGACAGCGGTCAACAACAAAATGAAACAATATATGCGTTAAAATCCAGGAAAATCAGAATTCTTCATAACAAATTTCGGTGAAGAGATTTCTCAAATATGTTTGTTTTAAATTTTTCAGGCCATTGCAATAGCTGCAATACTATGCACGAATGTGAATATGAACTCTCTGAACATTGTAAAAATCTTACAGTAAAATGTGACGATCGAATCAGCTGATATAATAATCACATATGCAGTCAAATCCATTATTATCTTCTGAAATAGAATTTTTCATCATTTTGGTGTGTTATATAGTTGCTGACAAGAGAAGCGTGGGTCGGTGTTTTATTACATCTCGTTAAATGTCAGTTGTTCTGTCAGTTGGTTTCTGCGACTTGTAGTTGTACAGTAAATTAAGTTGTGTGGAGCGATCTGTACACCCAATCTATTGTAATTCCCCAAATTTAATTTAAATTGTGGAAGCGTCCCGTTGTAAGAAAATATAAGGTTCGAACCGTACCACCAAACTTGCTGATGAATTGAGAAATATCTTCCGATACTTCAAAACATTTCACGTATCGAGCTGTTAGAATAGCTACATGCAGAAAAATAGAAATCTTGAAGATTTTGAATACGACTCTCATCATGATATTTTCAGGTTTAACTATAAAGTTTGTATCTATAATTGTGTGTATCATTTTTGGATATACTGGTTATCGGCACTGATGACATTCGTTGTCAATTGATATTCGAATAATTAGTAGGAAGGTATCTACTTACTTCAACTGCTTCTAATGAGTAGATTTTTAGAGTGTAAATACTTACGGTTTTTCATATTTGGGTGTTATTTTCGATTTCACAGGAGT
Organism: Creontiades dilutus; assembly: GCA_031894815.1. Taxonomy (NCBI): domain Eukaryota; kingdom Metazoa; phylum Arthropoda; class Insecta; order Hemiptera; family Miridae; genus Creontiades; species Creontiades dilutus. Next base: position 335,056 of record JAVIWC010003945.1, read on the forward strand.
ACTCATCAAGTGGATCCTTTCCGTTGGCTCGTATTTTAGTGCAGCGTTCGATATGGGACGGGGAACATCAATCTGAAACACATTGAAGCCAATTACATTATCTGTTGGTTAGGATTAGTGGCGTGACTGAAGGAGGGGCAGAAGCCCCCCCCACAAATCCAGAGGAAATAGAAGTTTGTCTTGAAACGAAATTTGTGTGGCAGCATAAATAACCTTAAATTGGAGGATGCAATTCGCAAAAGATCCTGTTATGCAGGTCTAGCAGTAAAGAACCTACAACCTATTCTTTTTGTACGTTTTTTGGGGGGAGGGGAAAACACCATGGATGTTATAATTGCCCCACGATTGGACTGAAATCACCGCCTTCGAATACAGTTATGTGGATACATTAAAATCTTTAGCAAAATTGTTTCATTCTTCCACCTCTTCTTGGGGAAACCCACCCTCGTTCTCGGTGGGCCTTTAACTCCCTCTCTTTGTTCTTCATCTAGTGCCACACCTTCCCTGCTTTATGAAACATTTGTGGGAGCTGAAGCCATATTAGTCCTACCATAAGGTCAAGTCCATTTCGATTGACCGATACCATACTTTAAGTACCATCGATCGTGTAATTCTTATCATCATCATGTTTTTCTTGGCACCCAGGTTCGGTTTAAACTAAACGGGGGTCTGCCTAGGCAGTACTACTTACTCCTGTCACCCTACCTGGAGAATAGCCACTTCAGAGTGAAGGAGGACGACCAACACTCCAGTCTAAGACCGATTAAGGCAGGTGTTCCTGCTATACACGAGGGACTTACCTCAGCAGGAGGATACAATGATAGTTACACTCGTGGATGACACAGCCATACTCTCCAATTAACAAGAAGTAGAAACCGCGACCCAAAAACTGCGAGAAGCCGCCACCAACGTTACACAGTGGACTAAGAAGTGGACAATAAAACTGAACGAATCCAAGTCAGTTCATTCTAACTTCACTAATCGAAAATTCTCTGCCCCAGAACTTGTGATAAACTCAAACAAATTCCCCTACTCTGGCACAGGGAAATATCTGGGACTCTCGATTCAAAATTACTGTGGAATCGACACATCGAGAAGAAAAAGGAAGGACTAAAACTTAAATTCAGGAAAATGTCTTGACTGCTGAGAGCGGATCACCCCGTCTATCACAATAAACTGTTCATCTACAAGCAGATTTTACGCCCTATTTGGACCTACGGGATTCAACTCTTGGGCTGTGCCAAAAAGTCTAACGTAAAGAAAATACAAACTTCTCAGAACAAAATCCTGATAAGTATGGTTGGTGCCCCCTGGTTTATGCTAAATGACAATCTCCATCGAGACCTGAGGATGGAAACAGTCAACAAAATCATCATAAAATATGCTCAGCAGCACGAAAAATACCTCCACCAGCACGAGAACCCGGAGATGCTCAACGTTTTGGACAACGAAGGAGAACGACGGCGCCTCAAGCGAAACAAGCCACTGGACCTGATTGTGCTGTGCAAGTTATAGTGCAAGCTAGTTGTAGTGTCTCAGTTTTTCAGTTCTATTCTGAGGGGTAGGTTTGCTGAAGTCCCACCATGTATACCGTGTCCACGTATGAGATAAAATATTGCTAGATGATGTATGTTACAATCAGTTGCAATGAATAAAACCACGACGAAAAAATGTTTTTCCAGCTCATAAAAGTCATAATGTTTCCGAATTTTTGTTCTCAAGCCCCAGGAAGAATGATTGTAAAATAAAAAAAATCTTGAGCGGAAAAAACATCAGCGGTGGATCACTAACTATTGATGATTGAAATAAATCAGAATAATCTCATTGAGCGACCAAAACACTCGATATGTGAACCATTCGACTAAAAAAACCTTGTAGCCAGCATTATTTATCTTTTCGGTTTTTTTACTTCTTGAGATTTCTATTGTCGGCGATTTCAAATCGTGAATTGGTATTTCATGTCAAAAATTGTGCTATTTTAAAGTAATCGTGATTAGTGGAAAATTAGGTGCTGACGTAATACGCAAAGACGATTGGAAGCGGTATATCAACGACCAGTTCATTCAAGTACTTCCATATATAAACACAGAATTGATTGGATGAAGAATGTTCTTTGTGTGTCTACCGAAAGAAAAATTGAGTAATTGTCTTGATTTATAGATTGCTTGTGGTTGCTTTTTCTTTGAATTCACTTAGGTAGGAATCTATTGATTTACATAGAAATATGTGTTCATTTTCTCTGGATATGTAGGAAGAACATAGGACGCAAATTCTATCACGATGATTGTTTTCTCTATTTGATTGTCAACAATGAATCTTTCCAATCGATCATTTTTTCATATTCGGATCGGGGGACACATTTTCCCCCAGCTGAATGTGCTGGGTAAAAGCACAATTTTCACTTGACCAGGGTTTGTTCGGGATGGACATCATTGTTCAATAATGTACATCATGTCTTATGCAACCATTAGGTACATAACATGAAGCTACAGTACACGATCTTTGAGGGCTAACGTAGAATCCCCCTTGAGGATTAGCTTTACTACGCCACTGCTTAGGATAGTTAGTACCGGCTAAGTGCTTGAACTCACTGCTATGGATTAATTCAGATTACAAGAATAAATTTCTTGGAAAACAGCCTACATAATTTGTTGACACAATTCCTAATATGAGACGGATGTTTTCCGTAGATATAACAACTCTGTTTTTCGATGTCGTCTTCCTCGCGTGACATAATCTGTGGGTATTCGTTTTAAATCATCCAGCAAAACGGAGGTCGTTAGTCAGTCGCGCGGTGTGTTGTCATAACGCTGATGTATCGGTTGAACGTCCTACCTTGGCGAGTATTCCATTCGCCCTGGTTTGTCCGATGAGGCAAGATTTCCCTGGGACAGAATGAGGGTCAGGGTGAATTGAACTAAGTGGATAATCGTTTGTAAACAAGGAACCCGCAGAAGCGACGGAAATTGCCGGCGAGTTATGAACGGCCGTAGATCCACAATATTTACTCTTCGGGAGTAAACATTTGAGGTCAGAAAGAAAATTTAAAAGGGTGTTGAGCGTCACATTCCTCTTCCTCTCACTGCTACCAAATTGGTCATTAAAATGTACTTCATGAGCCCCATTTAGACCAGCAAATAAAATTGTCAATAATCAACAATACAAGTCCACTGAAGTTGTCAGCAACATCGAACACTTTACATCTTTCCTACCCGGGAACCGACATGGTTGCTACTGATTTCATCGCCAGAAGTCGTTCCATTTTTCTCAAGCAACAAAATTGGTTGATCCTTGAAATACACTGCTGATCAATATTAAGAGACCATGGCCGAAAAAACATTCAAACATTCAGATTCCTGGTAGCCATCTCTTCAGATACACGTCTACTGAACTAAATTCTTACCCTACAGAAAGTATACATGCAGAGAAATAGTTTACAATAAATTCAAACTCAAAAATAAATCAATAAAAAGATAATAATATATATCTTTATATTATCTTGATATTAAATCTTTAAATATATCTTGATATTATCAAGATAATGAATTTGAAAAGAATGTAAAAAATGTCAACTGTCGTCGTCTCGGTGATTGCAGGAATATTGTACGGGGTTGACGTAGTAAAGGCCATGAATCAAAAGTGTTCATTTTTATGGAAATTTGTCTCTATGAGTGATTCAGAGTTGGAAGAAGCCTCTCAAAAATTCCTGGTAACGTATTCATTTGGAATATCAGAGAATCTAGCTGCTGAACTTAAACTCATGGGGTTAATAAATATTTAGTTCAAACTGGTAAATAAATAGCTATAATTCACAACAGCAACGACATATTTAATATTAAAGCACAATAATTCAATGTCCATTTTCCGCGGGTTCGGTATGCTACTTTTCCGTATTAGCAACAAACTGATAAACTTTTCTCTTATCTAGCCGCTCTGTGATTGTCACTAATAAGATTGACGATGTGCGATGGGTTGTGAGAGGTCTCTAGAACTATTCATCCAAGTGACTAGTTATGTACCAAGACATTTCGCAAAATGGAATCTCTCAGATAAAAACCGGGGCAGGGTTGTTCCACATCAGATCCATCGTACTGATATAACCTTGATGAAGACATCATCCATTAACACCATCTTGAGAACATGTCGAACTATTGTAGCGGGTCATAGATATAACAGACGAGATTAGTCACTTTTCGAGAGTTCCGCCCACCCCGGTTGTTGCGCAAAAGTCGAAGGATCAGACACACCCGTCTGGGGGGGAACCCACTGCAGCTGCTACATTTAAGTGTCGGATGACAGTTGCGGGCCTTGGAGCTTGAGAGTGGTTAGCTAACCAACTTTCGCACAAAGGATTGGAATCCTCACCAACCATCATCCCTATACGACACAATTCAAGATCATTTACCAGAAATGGACATACCTACCCATACAAATGATGAATATTCCTAAGCAGGAATACGATTGAAATTCACAAACTCACTTTCAGCTCAAACGACAAATACCATAAATAAATTAAAAAAATTAATTACATAAATAATGTAATTAACGTCTTAGCTAAGTATCATGGAGAATAGAGCTATTGCCAAAACTAAAAATGCAGAACTATTTCTCCATCAAAATCAATCTTAAAGCATTCATAATTGATTCCCAGATTTAAATGCATTTGGTTTTAGTAATCAACTACAGAAAAATTACACCTAATGACATCTAACACGGAACGGGTTTTTTGAAAATTCATTCCTACATCACTGAAATTGAACCACGCAATACTCCACCACTCATAACCCCTGAAGATATACAAATAAAAGTGTACCAATCCAGTGTTTTCAATCCATCCGCAATTAAGAAAACATTAGAAATCTTCCGATTTTCATTCAACTGTATCTATAACTCACGGTCAATACATGATTATATTTTTAAAAAAGCCCTAACACTCACAAACATACACACACATGTATGTTTTTAGACGATTTACACACTCATTTTAGACGATAGCTCATTTTGACATTTCCAGAGCCACTGTAATAATTTAATAGGCTTTAAAAAATCCGAGATCTTCGCTTGAAAGAAGAATATTATTTAGAACATGTTTTTCGGAATATAACAAGGAGGGATTTAGTGGTGTAGTTACCCCTTTCGAGGTTTGAGGCGATTGACCTGAAACACAGTACCGTACAGGTAAAGGATGTACACGGGATTGGTTCTATTGAAGTATTTAACTGGTGCTTAAGTATCCAAGTTTTTTAGTAATTCTACGACTTAAGTAGCTAGCTAACTTCCAATCTCAATCCACCATTGGATTTACAAATAACTACTAATTTATACAGTAATAAGTAGTACCACAATGCTATATCTAACGATTAAAACGAGATTGATAGGGAAATGAATGAAGAATTATTAAAGATTGAAGAAGAATGAAAATGTGTCCCTCATTGATAGTTTTGGGCATACAAAAGGTGGTCAAATCTCAACTTAATTTAACTTGAATGCAAAACAAAAGTTTTTGGAAAATTCGCTCATAAGGGCATGTTGCACGACTGGAACTTTCTTCTGTCACATTGATTGCCTATCTGGGCTAATAAAATAAGGTAATGATGCATAAATTAGACAAACTCTTATCACAACACAGAAAACCGCATTGGTCGAACACAGCCCATTCCTAATATTTGCACAAATAAATTTATTTATCCAGGAAACTCTTTTCAGCTTTAAAATCAAGAGAAATTTTCCGAAGAAAAACGGAGCGGCTATTAGGCACAACAACCCGATGTTTGGGAATCTGTTCAAGGAAATCTGAGGGTAAATTACCACATTTGAGTTTGGATGGACAATTCCATTAGTTAACAATCCTGTAGCCGACGAATAGTGACCTGAATGATGTCTAGAAAACCGGGAGAAAACATTTCCGTGGACTTTTAATGAGAAACGATCAGGGAAAAGCAGTGAACAGCTAAAAATAGAGGTTCGTACTAACATTCATGGTATATATATGTCACTTATTAAATCGTTTCATATGCAAATCAATCTGCGGAGTCAACGGGTAATTACGTACGTAATTATCACCAAAATTGAACATATATCATGACCCAATCTTAGCAAAAGAAATTGTAACGATAAAACAGTTTTAAAAGAGAATTACAATATTAAATGTTGAACGAAAAAACTGCGGGAATTTTTAAGCACAAGTTTATTCTTTCGGTATCGGTTAGTTAGTTAGTTTCTTAGACGTTAATTAGAGGTTGTCTATTAGACCTTGTTGTCTATTAGAGGTTGTTTATTAGACCTTGTAATTGTATTGTGGATGCTATAAAAAATCCATAGATGGATTATTAAAGAAATTAGCCACAAGCGTCATTCAGCTGATCAACGATCTCAAGCTGCCCCGAAGACGGTAGAGAGGCATCGTCATAAATTTAACTCCCTGAACACTAACCTTTAGTAACTCCTATTAGCGAAACAAAAGCTGATATCCAAACACCTAAAATCGTGCTATATATTGTATAACGAAGTAGAAATCCACGAATGAAACAACAGAAATGTCATGATAACATAAAAACCTAACTACGCTTCAATTTTTCACACATGTGTAGCTTTAAAAGTTCCCATCATGCAGGATGATCGGATGAGCGAATTTTACAAAATTGTGGTGTTGCATTAACTGATACATTATTTGTTCTTGCAGAGAAACTAATCTTCTATTCAAAGTTAATTTCAATCATTAACGTTGACGCCAGCAGGTTGATTCGCTTTTGGAATCCAAATGTGTGCATTCTTGAATTTCCTCATGTAGTTTTATGTGGCCCTTTTGAAAACATTTTTTTTTCTGCTGAACAGGCGAGAGAAAAATTGCAATCATTTTTGTGTTCTTTTTCAGGAAGGCCAGATTGATAAGCCTCGGATGAACTGCGTTCATTTACTGTTAGTTGTTCAAAGACTCGTTAATTTCTCGTTATCTCTTGTTCCCTGATCTGTTCTTGGATCTACATTGAGGCAGAAACAACCTGGGTGTCTATGTTGAGGAAATTGAAATTAATTTCTGATTTAAAATGGTATCCCTATTCAGAGCTGTAGAAGATATAGGGCTGATATTTTTCGAAGACGGTTGGAACGGAAGAGACCTAATGTACAATTTGAACGATGAAGTACTGTGCTTTACCGTTAACAACCCGTTAATATTTAGTGTTTTCCTCCAATGCACTTTGTGAAGGAAGAAAAAACGCGTTTAGAACCTTTCGATTCCCTCAATCCTCGCATGAAGACCTACAACATTCATCGAGGCCAAGGCTAACCAGCTTTTTGCGATCAACCCTGAATCTGAGTTTGCCAAACCGTCTTAATTATTGCCGGTACCGGGTGGATATTAAAAGCAATTTCACCGGTGAAATGCCGAAAATTATTAAACAACGGTTTATGCTCTATGCTATTTTGGTTTTGGTGTATTAGACGCAAATCGGTGATCTATCATGAAAATGGATAATTATTGAACGGTGTTTATACATAACCTAAATACAGCTAGTAGGTGCCGTAACGAAAGAAAATAAATAAAATTCCAATAAAAAAATCAACCAGAATGATACAATTTTTCTTGGTAGATGCTATCTTAGTGGAGGAACAAAAGCTACTGCTAAAAGGGATGAAGTTATTTGGTGCTAACTCAGTTTAAGCCGTAAAATCGCTAAAAATGTCATCGAAATCGGATGGAAACTGTACAAATCATACTTGTCACAAGAATGAAACACTATATTGAAGCTAAATCGTTCGACTAGAAAAAGAGAAAATTTGGCTTGACGTATTTCACGTATTGCGTGTGCAAAAAAATGACGTATCGATTTGAGGGCAATGAAATGAAGAAAGTAGGTACCACCGTCAGCAACACTCAAATTCTCTGAAAATGATATGACAATATAATTAAAAACTGTTAAAGTTAAGCCCGATGAAGGATTTAAACTTTGTCCGTGCGCTGGTGCTACCAATAGGTAGGTAGGTACCTATGATTTTGTTGAAATTTATGTTATTCACTGTTATCTCCTAATTTGCGCGAAATTTATACTGAGAAACGTTGCAAATTATTAAGCAAGAGGCTTACTTGTTGAAGGTTTTTCGAGGAAACCACGTTTTTACGTTTCAACTTTTAATAGGCAAAAGTTCAAGTATTTTCGGAAACTTGGGTTTTTTAAAATGCTAAACGGCTGAACTGCAATTAGGGTATTTGGATGTTGGAGTACGATTATGAAAACGATGAATCCAAAAATGTGGTCCTAAGTTGAAAAAGTTGTTTTCAATTTGGGTCTTTACAGCAGAAATAGTAGTTTTCTTGAAAAATACTCAACGAATCTCATCTCAGGAACAATTGAGATAGAAAAGTAAGGCTGGCTTGGGACACCCTGTTTTTACTGTAGGTAATTGACCTACACAATAAGCTTTACACAAAATTTACAATTTTGACAATAAACAAATTAACTCTTTTTTCGGAAGTTTTTGGGATATGATTTTTAAATATATGAATCCTTAAATATAATTCGTTAGGGTTGATTGATCAAGATGCCGAGATTACGGGCATATTCCAGATTGATGTTGGATTTGTTAAAAATTTTGTAGATCTGGTCCAGTAGCTCGCCCAAAAGCTTTGGACAGCGGATAGACCGATTTTTATTTTTTTTTTTAATTTGATTTTTGAAACATACCTATTTTGAAACCTTGTAATCCAACAACTTTTGAGGGCTGGTTAAAAATTGTTTTTTCTTGGTTTGAAGTGGTTTGAAAATTGTGTTTTCTTGGTTTTTTCTTGGTTTGAAGGTTCGTTATTGAAGAAACCAAAATGGTCTTAGATTTCATGATTATGTGGTAAAAACGCTGCAAATTCTTTCAATTGGCTCGCGCTCATGATTTGAATAAGCTTTGGAGTGTGCGTGTTTCACAGGTGATAGAGAGCGATTATTGAATTTCAGGAGATACGCATAGAGCACGTAAATCTGTTCTCAACCAAAAAACCTATTTGGATTGTTCAGTTGATCATTTTTGTGTGCCTCCTGAAATTCAATAATCACTCTATCACCTGTGAAAGCTTAGTAGAAATTCAAATCATGAACGCAAGCCGATTGAATAATAAACCCCAATGAAAGAATTCGCAGCGTTTTTCACAGGTGATAGAGCAATTATTGAATTTCAGGAACACACAAATACGATCAACTGATCAATTAAAATAGGTATTTTGGTTAACAACGGATTTACGTGCTATAATAATAATAAACCCCAGTAATAATACTGAATAATATTTACCTAAATATTATCAATGTTTCATGCATATCAGAATGCTTCAACCCGTGTATCGGCTATAAACTACAAGTATACACATCGGCTATCACTCCAGTATCCACATTCACTACAATTCGACGCTATCGGCATCACTAGGTTACAAACAAACAATAATAAACCAAAAAACGCGAATGTTTGCACCATAGATCGGGCCATACATCGGGAATGGTTTGACCTACGGACCTGCGGAGGGCTCATTCGATTCCTCATGGTATGTTCTTCAAATAGGTGTATATTTAGGCCGATTCGACTTGTTTTGAGGTTTTTAGGGATTTTACAAAACTTTGACAGCCCTTAAAGGGCACTTTAAATTGAGTGAGAGAGCTGGCTCAAGAATTGGGGCGTCGTCGGACCAAGATGGATTTTTCCTGAAAATTTCAGATTTTTTGCTCCAGTCGTTTGGGAGAAATCGTGCGTACGGCGGACGGACGGAAAAATTTTCATTGCAGATTCGGATTCTACACCCTTTGAAACGAAAACCATGAAATTTTCAGGGGGGTTAGAATTTTTTTCCAGAGCGATTACAATGGTTTATTATTGAATAATAAACCAAAATCGATCAAAAGGCAAAAATTCCTCAAAAAATTAACATTTTTTTTTAGAACAACCTTGTCTTACCATAAAACCGGTGTTTAACAAATATTTCACACACGGGGTTCGAAGTTCGTCATACAGAAGGTTCTTCAGAAGCAGGTATGTAAATGGAAGGTGACATCTGCGTTGTCTTCGAACGAACTTTTCAGATGATCTCTTCGCTGCAGAGTACAGCTAGCCTTCTTAGAATGAAAAGAAAATGAGGCTTCTGCGAACATTTCAGATTGCTGGAATACAAAGCGAGCACCGCGTTACGGTTGAGCGCCCGAGACGTGGGGATTGTCTCACACCTTCAACATGTCTTAGCCCTCCAGCTAAGTGCTTCCGTGAAATTGCCTTCATCGATCAAGAACGAACGTATTCAAGCTACGTCAGACCACAGACGAACATGTGGGGGTGTCGTCCCATCAGGCGTGATGAATACTGGATGAAACCGACTGGCTGTCATTACAACTCTCCTTTGACACTACTGACGTGTACCTATTTCAACCTGCGTTTCAAAGTGCTTAGAACCACTTCAACGCACACGGAGTGCATCTACACTGTTGAATACAATCATCATACTAATACACAAACATGATAACTTTGTTTACAATCGAAGAAAATCTTGAAATTGAATCATTTAAGTTATTTCACCCCTAAAATTACAGGTTTCATATTAAAATAGATATAAATATTCTTCTACAAAAGCCTTCTTTTTGGTTTATTATTCAATAATAAACCATTGTAATCGCTCTTGAAAAAAAAAATGTTTAAAACCCCCTGAAAATTTCATGGTTTACGTTTCAAATGGTGTAGAATCCAAATCTGCAATAAAAATGTTTCCGTCCGTCCGCCGTACGCCGTACGCAAGATCCGACAACACCCCAATTCTTTAGCCAGCACTCTCACTTAATTTAAAGTGCCCATTAAGGGTTGTCAAAGTTTTGTAAAATCCCTAAAAACTTCAAAAAAAGTCAAGGCGGCCTAAATTTGGACTTTTTTTGAAGAACTTTCCATGAGGAATCGAATGAGCCCTTCTCCAGGTCCGTAGCTCAAACCATTCCCGATTGGCCCGATTTTTGGTTCCAACATTTGCGTTATATTGGTTTATTATTGTTTTTGTTTTGATTGCAGTAACCTAGTGATGTAGTGAACGTGGATACTGGAGTGAACTCCTAAAAGGGTTTATAGCCGATACACGGGTTGAAGTATTCTGATAACCACAAAAAACGCTGCAATTTCACTGGGGTTTATTATTCAATTGGCTTGCGTTCATGATTTGAATTCCCACTAAGCTTTGGAGTGTGCGTGTTTCACAGGTGATAGAGCGATTATTGAATTTCAGGAGATATGAATAGAGCACGTAAATCTGTTCTCAACCAAAATACCTATTTGGATTGATCAGTTGATGATATTTGTGTGCCTCCTCTACATCAGTCTACCTTTGGTACATCGTTTAAATTTGGATTTGGGGAAGTTTTAACGCAATACGAGTGCTAAAGGACGATAAATTATAGATGTTTTTATTGTGGGGGGGGGGGGGGGGTATTTAGGTTCAATAAAAAAACGCTGCAAATTCTTTCACTGGGGTTTTTTATTCAATTGGCTTGCGTTCATGATTTGAATTTCTACTAAGCTTTGGAGTGTGGAGAGGATATCTCTGAAGCTAAAAGGCGTCAGGTTTACGTTCTCAGGATTAGCTTTTCAAGAATCAAGAAGGGGAACTAACCATCACTACAACAGTTCATACTAATTAATAATTGATTACTCACATAAACACTTGGGTCTGGGAAAGGCATTAACGCTCTCTTCTTAGGTTGAGACAACCAATAAATGTGAACCTTCCTCGTCATCGAATCCCAGACGTTCCGGAACTCCGGCCGCCCTTCATATTTCTTGGACTGCAGTGACACTTTTGGATCCATATTTGTTTGGTCTTATGTGCTCGGCTTATCCAACGAGAAAAGTCTCAACCAAAATAAACTATAGGCACTATAACTAATCAAAAATTCAATATAAATTCACGAGGTTCCAAAACCAAAACCCCTAATAGGTTTGTACGTATTTTTAAATTTAAAAAATCTAAGATACAAAATAATTTTGAACGAAATGAACCTTAGATTTGGTTAGTCGGAACTAAAATTGATGTAGTTTCCGTTGATACGTTGGATTGAACTCAACTACATATGGCTTCATTATTATGGATTGAGCTGAAATTATACTGGAGATAAAATGGTAGGTGACAATTTTCATTACCTTGTAATAGTTAAGAAGGTGACGTTAATGACCCTTTCTTGAATTTGAAATTCAAAAAATATGTTCTGCTGCTAAACCCTCATCAACAAGATGCAGATAACCCAAAATAGAATACTTCACCCCATGACCGGAGCGGTTCGTGAAAAGCAATACGTTACATCAAGACCTCGATATCCCAATGGTAGCAACCCTGGTCAGGAAGAGGTACCTACTTGAGAATGAATAGATGTCTGACAGACCTCACTGCTATACCTGCAACTCCGCCGCCGCACCAAACGAACCTGCTGCATCAGAGTGGGTTGGATTGTTTCTAGGGCTATTCTGGCCCAATACTATCTGGCAGGACGCGGCAGCAAAGGGTGAGGCAGCTTCCTCGCCACCATTACAAAATAGAAAATGAAGAAATCTTCAGATGAAAGATGTTGAGGTAATTGGTCAAACTCCCTTAAGATTCGTTGTGACATTTTACAGACTGAAGTAAATGTAATAACTTGAGATGAAAGGTGATTAGAAATTAAGAACCTGTTTAATCGTTGGTGTGTGCAAACCGGAAAATGTAAAGTTGTGAAAATTATACCTGTTTCAAGAACTTCACGTTAGCGCATGCGCAGAGCGAACCGCTAATTATATTGAGATGAAATTCCTATGGGACTTCAAGAGACCTTATTCGCATAGTCCCTCAAAATATGAGCTAAATTCATTCATGTTATGGCTGTAACAAGGAAATGCTGATGGATAGACATACAGACAGACACGGAACCAAGTTTGTTCAGTAGGCTATGAAACGGAAAATGCGAGTGGAAATTTGGATTCGGACAACAAAAATTGTTTGGCTTCCGAAAGTGAACACAAGGTTTCCGCTGCTTCGCAGACTCCGAAGCAATATTATTATCTAAAGCTGTTTTTAACCCAGCAGTATATCAGTGCAGTATCATAATGCTTGACATAACTACCTACCAAGTGACGTGTGTTTGTTTTGCAATAAAAAAAGTGGAGTGCAGCAATTTTAAATGTTTATGTTTTTATGCCCGCTTGCAAAATTCAGAAGAGCGGACCTATCGGATTGTGGAACGGCAGGCCTCTCTTGTTGCATTCCACCCTGGAACATTTGGTAGCACAGATCAAGATATCAGAATGGAGATAAAGTAGACAGGTACCCAACCAAATCAAAGGAGAGGATCTTCAAGGTGAACAGCCCACAACAAGTTTCCGTTGGAATTCGGACTCCCTTCGTCTACTTTCTTTTATCATTCAGCGAACGAAACCGGATATTTGGCTCGTTCGCGGGGCTTGGAACGGTGTATCGAATCTTTGCGGTCCGGTTAACTTCAAGATAAATCCCATGAAGAATAAGATAGTAGTTACAAAAGCGAAGTTGTCACGATCCACTAAATAAGTAGGTATGTGAGTTGTGTAAATACACCATTAATCCACTCTTCTCTTTCGTATACAGCCCACAATTACATACCTGTAAAAAGAATCATTTGAAACTTGAGAGACAATTACGTGATGTACAAGACTCAAGGGAAGTTTTGAGTATTTAGGCTAAGAACGATCAAATTCGATTAAGAATACTGTTTTCATGGCATGATACTTTCGTTTTATGATTAACCTCATTCCGAAATAATGACGATGGTAAACATATTAATTGCGTTTCTTCAATAGGTACTGGAAGTCTAATAAGACATTTGCATAGGTTTTCGCAGCGATGCCAACAGTCTGGTGCCGGGTGCTAATCGGTTGAGAAGAGATGAGATGAGATTTTGTAACTTTAGTCCGTTCTGAGGGATGAAATCTTCACCTCGGAGCAGTGGCATCACGCAATGAGCCGGCTACTTTGTATCTTTTCATGAATTGAAAAGGTTGATCCATCAACCATAAAATAACTCCAGGAAGGCAGTAACTTCTATATCTCGAGCGCTCAGACCAGAAACATACTAAAACCATTTAAAAAAATTGTTCTACCGCTTTATATAAACCGCTTTATATGAGCATATTTATTAATTCTGAATTAATAATTTCAATCCAAATTAAATTTAAACGAGAGAGCTTTTAAAACTTCAAACGGCCGAAAATCTGAAGGCCGTGCCTGGGGGCATCGGGTCCAGTGCCCCCCCCCCCCCCCTTTAAACAGTGCCCTGTTTAAAGGAACCAATGGGAATCCAATCCTGACGAATAGTTTGAGACCGACCCGAGCAGAAAGGGTTAAGAATTTAAGGGTCTTAAGTGCGAACAGATCTGCACACTTGATAAAAATGCTGCTCCATTTCTTGTAATAGAATTGTAGGTTCTGAAAATAGTGCACCGTTTATACTTCAGCAAGGTAGATTGGTTGAGAACGAAATTAGCCACGAGGGCCTTTGTGATGATCAGCTGATCTTTAAGGTCCCCATATCTTGTAATACTATGTCACTTTAGGATTGACTGAGATCGATGCCGAGAATAATTGTGAATTATTCAGTCCCAACCAGGCCCGAAATCTCATTTCTGACCCAAAGTTCACTAACTTCCGTTCAGTAGTTTCTGAGAAAAGCTCCGGACGGCGAATGGAAGAATTCCCGTTCAGGTTTTATGAAGTATAACTGTAGACAAGTGTTGCGTACGTGTGTTTTAATTTACCTCCCTAAATTTCCGTTATTCTACTCGTGAATTTCTAGGTCGACGCCATGTACAGTATATAGCAAGATTGTTGGTATCTTCTGGGCGGGACATCAAACTATAGCTAGCATAATATAGTTAGAATGTGTTCAGTAATATGAATGTATATAATTTCAAAGGAGGTGGCATTATCACGTTTTTATTCTCAAAGCATTGCGGGGAAGAGATCACAAACCTCCACCAATCAAGTCGGCTTCATCAGTTGATACAAAAAGAATTTCTGAAATGAAATATGTCGTCGTCTCAACGGTCAGTTGCTCTTTTGAATGTTTCCAACCGAGAAAGTGGCCATATCCTCAGAACAACTCTTCCTTGAACCATTTCTATCGGGACAGGTCCATAATTCCTGTTATATACATCAGAGAGGTCTAAAAATCGTCGATATTATTTGTAAAATTAGCGAAAAAATACAGATTTTCTGTTGAAGCCGAAATTGCAAACATTAACAAACACCAAGAAAAACACACGTTTCACTACAAACACAGAGTTTGTAGGAGAAACGTAGACTATTTCCAGAAAAAAATTGACAGAGTTACTGCGTTAGGTCATCATCAGTAACAGAACAATAACAATATGTATATTCGAGAAATCAGTGGTTATATAGCATTTTCCAGTTGATATAAACATTTTTCCAAAATAATTAAACGTTTTTCAGAAATAATTAAACCTCTTAAAAGAATTAGATTTAATAGAATATAAATGAACGACGTAACTACCAGAGAAAGATCATTGAGCATGAAGTAGTCACCAACTGTGTCTGGCTTCATTATTCACTGGTCCTTCGTTATTCGTTCATGTCGTAAAATTAATTTTGTCATTCGTATACTTGCAATTCCTTATTTTCCAGCTGGAGGTTTAATTTTTGGAAGAAGGTTTAATTGTATTAGGAAAAGGTTTAATTGTTTCGGAAAAAAGGTTCAATCATTTAGAAAAAGGTTCAATTCAATTGGAAAATGCTATATAGTGACAGGTGAAAGGGAACTTCAATCCCATTGGTCGAGAGGTGTGGGGAACATCCAATCATGTCGTTTCTGTGAAAGTGAAAGGCGATACAACTCTGTTGGTTGGAGACGTTTTGGTGTAGTATTTAAAGCTATTTCGGCTCATTCTCATTATGGAACGAGGTGAATTTTCTGTTGTAATTGGGAATGGAGGGGGTGAAACGATATCAATTCAAATGCTGCTCTTATATAGCAGCTGGTGCTGCCAATTTTCCTGATTCTTTACTGTTCGATTAAAAACTTTGCTCTTGTTTTTAAACACATTTCAGATCTTGATCATTTAATTACGGAGGAGGTTATAGTGACTAATTGTCTTCACTATTTCCGTTTTTTTTTCTTACAAACCTCTCTCGTGCATTAGAAAGGGAAATTTTTTTATTTAATTTTGTGATTGAAGGGGTGGGGGAGGGTTTATATATTTAATTGATGGTCGAGCAATAATCGTACCTACTAAAATTCCCAGCTTTCTCGTTTTTGTCCTTTCTCGTTTGGTTAAGAATTTGGTCTGCTTTGTAGAAATGTGTTCATAATTAAGTTTACAAGAGTGAATGTTTAAAAACTGGACATAGAGTTCCCAGTAAATCAAGCAATACTTACCAATGAGTTTTTAAATCTAATGTCAAGTTTTCTCTAAAATTACTACCCACTCTCATCACTACCTGTTGTTTCCAGCCGTATCAACACCGGTACATTAATTTTACAATCTCACCTGGAATCGTAGGAATCCAGGGTGTTGTCTCCCTCCAGCCAAACGAACCCATCTGGAACCTCAACGAACCCATTTTTAACGAGTACGAGATCCCCCGACCTGGCGACGACCCTCTTGCACACCAGAGTCCGAGTGTCGCGGACATTCTGAGCCACCACGATATCTCCTTTCTCCAAAACCTGGTCACACCGGGCAACATTAGCGAACTTTTGTAATATTTTGATTTTGGTTTATAATAAACAAGAATAAAAACCTTTTAATTCCAACACATCGGTTTATTTTTCTGTCTGCAGCTGATGATTTTTTTTTAAATCGCTAGTACCCTGACAGATTAGTGATATTGATTGGTGGTGAACACCTAAAAATTATAACTACACGTTAAGCATTCAATGAATTTGGAGTTTTATGGTAGTGATCATGTCCAAGTTATGACATTTTTTATTCAGGTAAAAGCATCCAACGTTCAATTTTCACTAAAAATCGGGGAAATTGAAAGGTTAATGATTTTTTTACCATGCTGGGAACTATTTTCACTCAACAAAGGTATTAGGGAACTTTATGGTTCCAGCTGGAA
The DNA here is from genome assembly GCA_031894815.1 of Creontiades dilutus. NCBI lineage: Eukaryota > Metazoa > Arthropoda > Insecta > Hemiptera > Miridae > Creontiades > Creontiades dilutus. Next base: position 352,145 of record JAVIWC010003945.1, read on the forward strand.
CCGCTCCTTGGAACCTACTCCAGAGGTGGAACTTTCTGGAGCCGTTTCATCTCGTCTATGATATCACTTCCACCTGGAATGGCTAATCTCAAATGCTCTGTTACTGCCTTTGAAATTTAATCTGAATGCATTTTTATATATTAAATATATATAAAATTTTCTAATACACTGAACCGTGCAAATAGTGATTACAATTTTTAATTTGTATAATGAACAATAAATAACTGACTGAAAGGTAGGCAAATGCACAGAATTCATTATACGGGGTGAGGAGTAAATGGAACTGTTACTACAAGAGAAGCGAACTATTAGCTCCATAGCGAAACAAAATTAATACAACAGGAAAAAAGGTAAACATTAATTTTCGGCTTCCTATATTATTTTTGTTGAGATTTTAAACATCGGTGTAATTATGTAAGAAATTAGCATCTGAAAGTTTTCTGTTGTCTCGTGTACGGCATAAGTTAGTTTTGGTTCCCATAACAGCTGGAACTGTTTGAAACAGAACGGCTAATTGGAGCCGCTACTTTAGCGGATCGTAATCTTTCCGGAACCGCTCCGAATTACTCGTGGAACGTCACACGTCTGACGTAACTCACTCACGTAAATAGTTTCGTTCGGTCTTATTTTGGTGATCCTTGTGGAATCCCACACTATTCATCTGCCTTTCCAACCAATCCAATCAATATTTCCTATCACTAAATCTACGGAATTGATTCAAATTAGTTCCTACCTGTTTCCACCACCTCCGGTCGCAAACGACCACATCCGACTCCGCTAATGTGGGCAGCATCGACGTCCCACTGAGGCAAAAAACGGATACGAAATTTTGCCAAACCACGTGACAGACGCCCGCAGAACCAACTGCGTATTTGATCCCTGGGCCGAATCTGTGGAAGAGAAACTAAGCTCTTATTGTGGTAAAGATCAACTAATCAAAAATAATACAGAAACTTTGGCTAAAGTTGGTTGTAGCTCATAGCTTCCTCGTATCGATAACAACGCCATTAAAAAGTTATAAATAATTATATTTATAATATTTCTATCAACATTAATGTCAAGTTTGATATTACGTTGTTTCCATCCAGCAATCAGCCACACAGTGCCTGGTATCTCATCATAACCCCTTTATTCTCACAACCTACAACCTCACTTGAACAATTAATTGAGTGGATGTTTTTCCACAGGAAATCACTGAGCCAGAAGTTGTTGATAGTCGTGTTAATTCCGGACGTAACAAACAGAGGAAAAGGAAGGTCGAAACGATATCGTCTCTATATACTTTTTTTTTTTTTTTAATGCCGTTTATTTACATATAAATTATAATACAACAAGTAAAGTATTAAATACTTGAAATCATACATAATTATATTTAAAGTAAGTACAAAACAAACGAAAATTTTTATGTTTTTGGCAATTACTGATCTCCATAATTTAAAGAAATTGTCCGGAGATCAGGAGTTGCATATAAATTAATTCAGGAAACTTACATCAATGAATAATAAACAATGAATCAAAACCAAGATCTAGATAAATATCAAAACAGAAAAAAAGAAGGAAAAGGATTCAGAAAGTAAAACATGTACAATGTCAAGGGAAAAAGCTCAGCAACGGTAAATGGACAGTTGATTCATCCATGTACTGCTGCCAAAGAAATTCAAAAGCACTTGTTTTAAATTGTTTGAAATTTGTTATAGATTTAATGTTGTTAGGTAATTCTATGAATAACCTAGGACCTAAATAGCTCATTTGTCTTAAAAAGAAATCGTATTTGGGGTGAGGGATCGCTATCATGATACCCGCGTGAAGTCGAGTTATACCATGAAATCTGGATTATACCATGTAATCTGGTAATATGAAAGAGGTTGAAGAAAATTATAAACTAATGAGTAAAACGCGAAATTGCGGCCAAGATTGTTCAGACTGATTAGAAAAAGTGGAGGAGACAAATGTTCCCCGAGAAAAGTGGTGGCTCAAGTGCTGAAACGGGGAAAGAAGTGCGAAATTCGGCAGAGATTGATTTTTGGTGAGGCTGTCAAGCATAAATAGCTAAACGGAAAGCTAAAAGACGAGAAGAAATACCTTATATGAAGAAATGCCCTACAACTACGTTTTTTCACAACCTACAACTGTTCTCACGCCCTACAAAAAGGAATATTCCCCAAATTTCCATATCTTCAGAACTATACACTAATGTGTGTGACCACTCTAAATTTTGTCTAAGGACACGTTCAGGAGTCGGAAGGGACCAAAAAAATTGGGAAAATCAAAGTTCAACTTTGAGATTTTGTTTGCCCTCAAAATCACCCATAATTGTATAATGATCTACCACACCTTAAGGACTTGTCGTTTTGGCTACATCTTTGACAAAACTAACCTCTGATTTGCGTTCTGGTACCGTTCGTATGAAAAGAATTGATTTATTTTCATTATTTTGCTAAATAAAGCGTCTTCAAATTTGATATTCTGTTTCTATGCTCTACCAAGTAGGCTGGTTCTAATTTTCATATTTTCTATGGGTTCATTCCCACTAACTAAACTTTTTTGTTCCTTCAAGTCGCAGTTTATATGGGGGACTATTAGTTCCAATTTATTACCTCAACATTTTGGTTTATAGAAGGTCGTGGGATGTGTGAATGCTCTCGAGGACCATAGCTTCTTTGGGTTAAATCCGGATGTTAGGGTATCCGCCATTCTGGTAGATACCAACTCGTTTGCTCCAGTCTTGGTGATTTTGCTGTCTTCGCATCATTTATTTTCAAGGTTCGTACGCAATCAGTAACTCTCGTTCGGCTCCTTTAGGCGAAGCTGACTTCTGTTCTGTATATGATGTGGTACGGTGGTTGCATACTCCCACATATTTTATGAGCACATACTCGCAGTCTATACATAGACCGCATTATGTGCAAACGTGTGTGTTTTATGTACTTTGTTCTCGAGTCATGACTGTGTAACCTATGAACTGAACGTTTGTTTTGTATCCACCTGCGTTACTCGTTACATCAGCTATATAGAATGGAGGTAAGTTTTCGTGTAGGTAATTATTAGACAGGTTTGTCGATTCTTCAATAATTGAGAATTATGTATAACTGACAATTATTGTTTGTTGGTCGATTTGTTATGAACTAAGGTGAATAGCGTATTGCTTGTAAGGTAAATGTTTACGTCAAAAAATGTGGATGTAGAACTTTTTCGAAAATTTTCAATTTAAACTTTCCAGAGCTATTGCAATGGCTTTTTTCTGAGGAAATTCGCTGAAATGAGACGCTACAGTGAAATGTAATAACTGGAAGGTTTTAAAATACAATTGGCTGGCAAAGGACAACCTACAATTGTTACGTCTTTTTACATCCAAAAGTTCAACTTTCATTACAGAGAGTGACAGAAGTAATAAGACTGCATAGCGGATGACCAAAAAATGTGATGGCCCTCACACATTAGGTAAGTAGGTAGGTAGTAATTATGCAGAAAAGTAACAACTTTTGCTTCTACTATACTTTTCTGGAAGCTGATTTGATTTACTATTTCCAATAGTGAATTTCTGAAAAGTTCTTACTTAGTTTACGTTTAAAGATATGTAGATTTAAAAAATCAAATGGAGAAAAAATCCGTCCGTGAGCTGTTCGAAGCTACTGGACCAAATTTTACGTAATTCTACTAAAAAATCCCACATAGATCTGGGATATGCCAGTAATGCCTGTTGATCAATCAACCTTAACGGATAATTTTTAAGGATTACTTTATAAAATAGGAGATATTTTCTAATACTCTGTTTCTTCTTGTTTTGGTTTGTTATTGTCACTAATAAACCTTAGTAATCGAATAAAATGAAATTTTTTTTCTTAATTTTATGTCGTTAAATTTTAGCTGGATTTCTCCTAGCGTTCCTCTAGTACGATCTAGCTCTGGTATTCTGGTGATCCGCGTTGGAGGTATCCCGAATGCAAATGAAATTTACGTACTTTGTGATGTTTGGAATGCATTTTATCATCAATACTTGTTTCACTGATTTCACTATCATAAAAATTCCAAACCATCTGACATTTGGTTGTTATTTGTTTAAATTTAACGTGTGAATAAAGATTATTATCGTGACAAACTTAAAAGTGACTAGATCATTTGTGTAAAGTAATAAGAGAAATAGATATAACAACAAAGAAGGAAAGAATTCGCATTTAAGAAGGAACAGAAATCAAGAGTTAGTCACAAGAGGGTTCTGTAACATAGAAATAATGAACCATGTTAACCATCTGTAACCATGTTAGTCGAACCATGAAGAAGAGGACAAGGCTACATTAACGATTTTTGGGAGCCTAGGCGAACGGCTCATTTATCCGGCTTGAAGGAGGGATATGATTTCGAGTTCGACTGGAAAACACTTTCCTGCAACACCGTAGTATTTGGAAAAGGTGTGCCCAACAGCCCCCCCCCCCCCCCCCAAGAGGGTTATATAATACAGAAATCAACGACGATTTTGGATCGTGTTTGCTCGGCGCCAGGTCACACTTGTAATACTATAGTTGGCACGACATAACTGCAATGCAACTATGAGAACGATATTCTGAAGGCGCTGCCGAGGGGCCCACCGATCGTTTAAATTTGATCGGTAGCTTGATCTGACAGCTTATAAGCAACCAAAGCTTGATCCAGTTGTGCAGCATGACCGAATTGTCATAGATTGCCATAACTACTTATTAGGTACCTACATTCGTATTACAGGTATTTGGAATAGTAGATATTCTTTCAATGGAATTCCCATGGACATTCTGAACTGACCCTTGAACCTAGCTCATCGGGAAGGGCCAACTAACCAAATCCATCACACTATACACGAGGAAATTTCATAGCATGTTGTCCGTCCGTGATTTGTATTCACACGATATACCAATTTTCAAATGCTGATTCATTTGTTGTTATCCTCTTTTTCATTTGACTAAATTTGAACGCTTTTGCTGCTGATAATCGCATCAGTGATAAATTATCATCTTCAATGTATTTCAACGCTAATTTTCGTAAGTACAACTCGCATTGATAATCCTTGTACCCCGTTGTGCTCATACAATTGGATGCTTGCGACCGAAAAAATCGAATGAGGAATCAATTTTTCAGGACATTTGGCGTACAATCCGAATCTCCTTAAAAAAGTGGAGGTTATGATGAGAAAAAACAAAGTTAGCATCCATTGCACATGGTTGCAATGCGCAAGAATTTTTTCTGAATTCAATGCAAAAATTATGAGGGACTAGCGAGAAATCTGTGCTTTGAATGAAGTATAAAGTTCCTGTATAAGCCTTCTCCAGTTCTCACATATATACATAGATACATACAAACAAACTATGATCCCTGGCTAAGCACCTGAGGAAACTTGATACTACATTTCAGCTGCAAACGATTAATATGGCGGAAACTTGCATTTGGAGCTACTCAGCTGACAGCGGACCTCAGCTTCTTCGAATGTCAGTCTTGAGGAGCCCTATGGCCCCTCGTCAGTCCTACGGCCGAAGTTTAACATTAGACCCACACCTATCTTAGAAGTAATACACCTTTGTGGTATAATGTGCATGGTTTTTTGGGTCTTCAATAAATTATCTACATATATTGATCTATTATCTACATATATATATATATATATTGAAACCAAAAATGTTGTGGTTTATCACTACAATCCCAGAGCTATACATCATCAAGTTTCACTCCTAATGACCACTAAGGCTCCTAGTCAGTCCTATGGCAGAAGTTTGATTTTAGACCCACAACTGTGTAAGAAGTGATAAACCTCTGTGGTATAATGTGCACAGTTTTTTTCGGTATCTAGTAGTTATCTATTTATCTTAAAAAGTAAACCCAAAAATGTTGTGGTTTATCTCTACAATGGTAATGTATATCAACATCCGGTTTGTACCTTCATGCATGGAATCATAGGCAGGAACAAACAACTGGCTGTTTAATCAAAACAATAAATATTGCTCGAAACGTATTTTATTTCTTATGGCACAAGCAGATAATGGCTGGATCATCGGCTTCATTAGTCCGATTTGACATGCCGTATCTAATGATCAACAATACGAGGGCGGCTATGATGCAGACTGAAATTTCATCACTCATACGTCTTCTTCAGGTTTCGAACGTTGATGGAGTCCGTGAATTTCTTCGTTACTCCTCCTCGAACGGTGATGTAAACCGTTTTTTGGGCGGTGAACATGTGGAAACCATTTTCCGAATATTTCGTGAATTTATTTTGGAGCGGCGACTCCAACCAAACAAACAGCGCGATCGCGTCAGTTGAAAGATGTACCGCTACAGTGGTGGAATTCACTTTTTCTATTTTCACTATCTGAAACACAGAAAATACATTTTATCTATTCTTACAGTTGGACAACTCACTTTGTTCATTACTCACATTTTATTCCAACTTACTTTCACCGTAGCACTAGGGTAATTGGAGTTTATCAAAGGTTGTGGGAAGAAATAATTGCCTGGGGAATTTTCCAACTCGAAAACCAAAAAATAATCCTTGCTGGAACCATTGAAAAGCGTATCCAGCTCAGTGGTGTACAGCAACTGTGAACCGCCAGGTAGCTGAAATGCGTACATAGATACATTACATTAAACATTTACAAAATTCACAGGACTTGACTAGTCGAATCCAGGTCCAATATTTGATTAATGGAGCGATCCAACAAAATTTTAATAAAACCATGAATCGCCCATAACAACGAGGAGATGAAAAAAGAATTAAACTTCTGGAAAACCCAAAATCCCTCATTGAAAACTCGGTGATTGCCTGCGAATCCGGAATATTGCTGCCTTGCGTAATGAACGCCCACCTCCTGTACCAAGAACTACTACAACTATCAAAGTTTCATTCTATTCTATTCAGAGTTTTATGGAACTAAATTTCCCGAAATTAGAGACAAAAAACTATTCGAAATTCATTAATATCTCCGCATTCGTTGTTCCTTCGAAGGAATAATATTTTCAACAGACGTTCCTATCATAGACCAGTACCACCTAGAATTCTACCCACTATGGTTGAAGGCGAGTATTTAACCATCGTAGCAGGAACCAAATATTTTCTGAAATCAAGCCAACACACATACGCACTTACTCAAAAACACGCCTAGGACCCACATATCTCTGTCCGAATAACTTGTTGTCCCCAACACAGACTGAGTGCGAACCTAATTTCGTAGCCAATAGTGATCCATCTAAATTCAAATTTCTTAAATTGACTACCGAAACTAATTAAGTGAAATTACCGTTTGAAATAAATAGGCATCTGCTATTTTCCCCACAAGTAACATTTGCCGCAAAGGTAACGAAACTGGAACCCTCTTAGCAGAACGGGAACGGGCCCGCTCTTGCAAAATTCATATTTTTTTTATTTTGAGGAATAAAGCGGAACTAACGACACACAGAAAAATTCCATTATGTAACATCAAGTTCATAAACATCAACGGTAATGTAGATTCATTGATCAATCATCTTTTGGTTTTATTTATAACCAGGTGAGGAAGGGTGTAAAGTAGCTAAGGTATCAGAGTTTACGAAGGTTTGTACTAGGGATGGGACATCGACATCGATATTTTCGAAATATCGATGTTTTGCTACGATATTACGATGTTTTGCCTTCGATGCCACATGTTCGATACCTACTATCGATGTGTTGGCTCCGATAACATCGGTTTGGTTTACTCTTTGGTTTGGTTTTCTCTTTGGTTCACATAAACTATTCCATCTTGTCTGCTACCTACCCAACGTGGAAAAAGAGAAATATTCAACTGCTGTAGTAATAGCGAATTTTCGAAGAAAAAGAAACTACTTATTGTTCTCGGACTAATATCATACTAGACTAGCATCAAGATCCGTTTTAAAGCATTCCAAGTCCACTGTCGGACACCAAAAACACATTCCAGACGATAACTTGCGATAAAATTAAGATTAAAACTCAAATTTGCACAACAATCTACCTAGGCTTTCAAAAGGCTATGTTTGAAGATGAGCACAATCGCTTCATTCTATGGGGAGATTTGGGGCATTTCAAACGTGGGAAAGTTAGCCGAAAATCCCCAAGCAGGTGACTCTCTTTTATAAAGGTTTTTTCACGCTGAACACGATGGCGAAATCGGATTGGAAACATTTCAATCCGTTCAAAATAGAGCAGTTGATGATAAAACAAGGTAAATTGGCAAAATTCGCCAAAAAAAATAAAAAATTCTTCAGCTCTCAAAAATGTTGAAATTAAAATGAGAAATGAGTATCACAAGTCAGAAAATAAAATTGTCGGTTTTTGCGTAATTTTTCCTCTTGTAAAACGAGTTACGTTGAAAATACTAGAAGTCTCGAGTTCGTAAACTTTAAGGTAAACTTTACGACGTAAAGGTAGGTTAAATTGTTATATTATATTATGTATTTTTAGTTAGGTTATCGTACGTTATTGTTCGATGACCGTTGAAAAAATGCACGCTTCTTAAAAAAAAATTATGGGGAGGGGCCCCGAAAATATTTTGGGGGGGGGGGGGGGCCCCGCTGAGAAACGTTACGCCACTGAGCCTCTTAGGCATCTATTTGGCTACCCTCGGTAATGTTGTATACAAATCAGACTCTGTTTGCCCCGGAAAGCGAACTAACAGGCAAGCTACTCGTTGTAGGACTGAATAAGTAAGTACCCAACCATAGTTAAATTCGGAAGATTTAGAACTGGACTCTTTGAACCCGGGCGACCTCAAACGCATCGCTCCGTCGAAAATTATCAACTCTTTGCAACTGAGTATCTGGACCATTGTATTGGACGTATTATTATTTAGTTTACTACTCTTCACTATCAGATAGATTCTAAGGATATTTTTAAACGACTAGAGTTGTACATATTTCAAATCCAATTTAGAGCAAAACAATAACCTTTACCTTATTGCGTCATTACTTAAATCATGATAAACTCGCATTTGATTCTATTTACATTTGTTCTATTTGTATCTGTATTAGTAGTCTACTTGTATTTATTGAGTCTTTGTATATTTTAATTTCTAGTAAACTCTTGCATTTCTAGTACCCAAATTCCATTTAGGATTTTTCCAAACCCTCTGGCTAGGTCGGAAGGGCTAAATAAAACCTTTTTTGGTATTGTATCATTCATGTAGTAGTTTCATTATGATCGACTTCCTGGCAGCGCACCAACCGAGGTTAACTTGTAATCTACTAATTGATCGTACTGTTTGTAAATAAAAATATACCATTGTAGCTTGAGTTGGACGGGACGCCAAAGGTGAAAATGAATCCCATTTGTAGATGTGAGTTACAACGGATACTGTCATGGGATGTGGGTGCGTTAGGATATTTGCGTCGGACACCACGTAAACTTCGAGGTTGGTGGCAGTTTTTATGGGAACGACCAGCAGATCTGCGAGGAAGTCTCGGGCGAAATACTGCGTCATTTTCCAATTACCGTGATAATCTGAAATGTTAGGAAAGAAGATCAGTTAAAAGTTCAAGGAAATTGAGGAAGAGAAAAATAAATAAATAAAGGAAAGCGATATTTTGAAGAAACCTGGCAAGTGTGGCACATGGCTTACTTGTCGAGGTAACATGAATGTAGAGATTATTGAATGTTTTATTAACCTTAGAAGATGTAGAGCATAACATGTTCAACCATTCACGAGACAGAAATGACAAGTGACATGTTCCGGCATACATCAGCGCCTTCAAAATGGCGACATGGCCTTCAATTGGGCTGGTATATCGTGCTCAGTTCATTGTAAATAGAATAATGAAACTTTACAGTAGATATTGATGTGAGATTATTGGACTGTTCTTCCACGAATACCTTGAAAATGTAGGAGCGATCGAACCTGTAGGACCTAAGAAAATCAAGACCCCTTTTTTTCCTAATGGATTTTAAGTTTGCTCACGCGTAGAATGATGATAATTTTTGTGATAGTGAAGTTTGGGGCCGCGATCTACACAGTATTCAATGTACATTGAATTGCACATCGTTGTAAGGTCATGCATAGGGGAGCCCTACATGTTCAGCGTTAATGATAAACTTATATTCTAAATTCAAATTTAAAAAACCGCTTACCAATCGAAGCCCAAGTTGGTGCCTCCCAGACATCGTTGAGCTGCCAATACAATGCGCCCATAGTTCGTCCTTCATTGGCGTCATTCACGATTGTCTTATAGCGCCTGTAGTGCTCGGTCTCTGTTTTCATTGCCATAGCTTGATTGATCTATAACCAGTAGATGAATATCATAACTACCTACCTAACATGTTAAAAATTACAATAATTAATTAGGCAAATGGTCGTGGTCCTAATATGGTGTTATAGGTACCTAATTGATAAAAATTGAAAGAACTAATTCCGGGGTGCGACACAGTGTTACACTATCCGACACGAGCATTTGTTATTATTCAATTGAAGAATGTACATGTAAAGGAGCAGATGTAAAATAAACTATTTATCTACTCAAGTTCCACGAATATTTCAATTTGTCAACGCGTATTTGTTCTGATAACCTGGCAAAGGTCATTTAAGAAAGGGTTAGCTACCTTTTCCATTAAATTCCAGCATGACAACACGTTTCTTTGAGTTTTCTTTTAAAATGACACAATTTTTTTAAGTTATGATGAAAGTCAAGAGGAAATGGTCCAAGCCAAAACTTGTTCGATATAAGATAAGATATATTGACCCCCTTGCGACAGTCATGAAAAGTGGTAGATTTTGTCAGGCCTGCGACCACTCAAGGCCTGGTATGCATCAGTCGGGGGACAATATATTTGGCTTTGCTCTAAAAAATATGAATATCAGATCAGAATGGTATTCAGATGAAATGCTGTCATGGTGACGGCATTTTCCCCGCTTTTCCCCGATACCAGAGATTTTTCGGGCCTCTCAAAGCACAAACAATAAACACTGCAGAAACCCCTTTGCCAGATGCTATCTGCTTCTAGCACTAATTTAAAGGTTTGCGTTGCAGCGCCTTCAAAAACCTCAACCTATTTTTATGATGAGCATTTTTGTAATGAATCTGCGATCTTCAACGCTTGTGATTCGACAATTTGGTCAAGAATAATCATTTTACGGAAAGTATTTATACTAATTATTTCCTTTGTCATTTTGCTTCCTACTTGAATGAGGCTTGACCGAAAATGCCTCACCTCCGAGCAGCCCCTGTCCAGTACATGTCGTAATTGTATACATGCTTAGTAGCCAAAAGAGTATCGTATAGCGACTTTTAATGAGGACAGTAAAACAATCGTATAGCGACAGTTTTCTCCCACTCTACCTACCGGTGGGCGTGACCGGCGAGGAGTTAATTAGGAGGCTCATTACTTTTTGTCAACGTTCAATGTTCGCGTTCAACGTTCACGTTCAACGTTCGCGTTCAACGTTCAACGTTCGCGTTCACGTTCGCGTTCATTGTTCACGTTCAACGCGTGCGTTCAACGTTTGTGAGAGAGGGTAGATGATGATGATGATGATGATGGTTTGAGAAACTGATCCATCATTTTTCGATAACGCCCACGTTCAATGTCTCGTTCACAATCTATCGTTAGGAAATCATGTTTTTCAACCCAGCATGTTGACAAAGTTCTTTGAATTGGGGCGTTATCGAAAAATGATGGATCAGTTTCTCAAACCATCATCATCATCATCATCATCTACCCTCTCTCACAAACGTTGAACGCACGCGTTGAACGTGAACAATGAACGCGAACGCGAACGTTGAACGTTGAAGGTTGAACGATGAACGTTGAACGTTGAACGTGAACGTTGAACGTGAACGTTGAACGCGAACGTTGAACGTTGACAAAAAGTAATGAGCCTCCTAATTAACTCCTCGCCGGTCACGCCCACCGGTAGGTAGAGTGGGAGAAAACTGTCGCTATACGATTGTTTTACTGTCCTCATTAAAAGTCGCTATACGATACTCTTTTGGCTACTATGCTTGTTTACTAAATGCATTTCTTCTTCTTCAGCGGTTCAATGAGATATCAAATTGACGAAAGCAGAAAACCTCGTACCTGGGACAGGTAAGCTATATCGGCCAGATCGTTCGACCACGGAAGGTTGAATCGGACTTGGGCCTGTATGTAGCCATATCCTCCGGGCGAATGCTGCCTCCACCTCATCACGTCCGAGTTCCAAGTCAGATTCCCCTTTCCGACTGCTTTGGTGAGAGTGTAAATCGAAGGCAAAGACTGCATGCCGTACTCGGACACGAACCTGGGGGTTGGGTAGATCATTGGGTCCCACATATTGGCCATGTAAATGTAGAAATGCGCTAAAAATTAAAAAACAAAAGACAAATACAAACCGTTCTGAGTAATGAATGCATTACAACTACGACCCTATGAGCTCAACTCAAGAATTCAATTACATGGTAGGTGATCAGTGATCAGCTGAAGGTCCTTATGGCTAATTTCGATCCTTATCGGTCAAACGTGCTGGACTATACATGGATCTCTTTTTATGACATCTATAGTGGACAAGGCAAGATATGGAGATTAGATGCGCCGAACGTAGATAATTTGCCACTGACTCTAATATACGAGCAAGTTCAGGGTGGGGCAAAACAAACAGTGCAGCTTTGAAGAGCTATTAAAAAAAACGCAACTTGGAAAAATTTGGTTTATTTTATTTGGTTCAGCAGTACAACCCATTTTTCCACTCAAGTTTTGAAGATCACATCAGCAAGATGATGGCCTCCAGCAGCAATGTACTGTTGGAGGCGACTCCTGAAGTTTTCAACCTCCTTCGGGAACAGAGATTTCCTATCTAATTCGGGTCATCAGTTCTTCCAAAGTGTGAGGACGGCGTTTGAAGACGTTTTCTTTGAGGTAGTCCCGCAGGAAAAAATCGCAAATGCTCAAATCCAGTGATCCGCGGGATACCAAAGGTCTCCCATCAGAGAGACAAGGCGCTAGGGTACATCTTCCTTAGTTTGATCATCGAAATAATTGCAGCGTGGGCCGTAGCCCCATCTTGATGAAACCAAATATCCCTCTGATCTTGTTCATCTCAGCCAACTGCTCCCATTCTGGCTCAAAAACGTTTCCAGCATTGAAACATAATGCTGAGCGCTGACGGTCGTGTTTCGCCCACCCTCTTCAAAAAGGTAAGGCCCAATCAATAGGAGTGAAAAGGTATCTCGATAACTTCTTGTGGATTATTTTCAGCCCAATAGGGAAAATTTATTTGTTCACGGCTCCAGAGAGATAGAAGTGGGCTTTGGAACTAGAGAAAAAAGTGCACCTTGGTGGGATACGGTTTATCATTTCTTAGGTGCGATTCACGCGGTTTTGGGAGTCCGGGGGAATCAACGTCTGAAGAAGGTATAATGTTAGGTCTTGATGCAAAATTTTTCTCAGAGAGCGGTTAGACATGCTCAATGCTGTTGCATGCTTACGGGCAGAGTGCCTAGGCGATTGTTCGAAAACTGTTCTCACTGCAGCCATATTATTAGGCGTTCTTACCGATTTTGGTCTTCCCGTACCCCTAGCCCTCGTCGTGGATCGAGTTTTTTCCAATGCACGAACCCAACCCGCGATAACATTGCGATGAGGAACGGGATCACGACGTGGAACGTTGAAGTGCAGTAGGAAGGCCCAGTGGGATGCGACGAAAGAACGGCCGTTTTCGAACGGATGGAGAAGCCTCGGGGCTCTCCAGTCCAAACCATGATAATTACTGATTATTGGGTGTATTGGCCAGACACAACGAGTTCCTTAACAGGTTCGCACCCCCACCACAAGAAATGCAGCCACACTTCCAAACTGCACTGTTTGTTTTGCCCCACCCTGTATAGTAGATCGATGATTTACGAAGAAAGGTTATTCTGATACAGGAATAATAAACCTCAGGCTAATCGTATGCACCGCTTTTTACCGATTTCTGACACAAATTGATTATTTCCGAGAGAAGCTCATACCAGGAGGGGATAGGAGCAAAAAGTAGACTTGAACAGTCTACTCTATGCGTAATAATGAGATTTTCCCTATATGGAGAGCCTGAAAATTCGGCATCTCCCTTCTTTCATAGTGCACTAGGAGTTCCAGGTGACCAGTGGAAAGCAGAAGTTATCGCAAAACAACTTTTATGTGTGACACATATTTTACGGTTGTCATTCTAATTGTAAAATCGGAAAGTACAAAAAACGCGTTATTCCATGATTTTCGGGGGAACAGGCTTGAAGAAGGCATTTTGGGTATAGGGACATGGGTGTATTTGGAATCATTATCGGCTTTTTATCTATCTAACTCGCCCATAAAAGAATTGAAGGATTTTGACGCCCTAGCCCCATTTCGCTCCACTATGCGGCGTAACGTGAATTTTAAAAAAATCTATCCATAACCAGTTACTCCGTCTGACTTTTGACGAAGAGAAATCAAACGCAATGCAAGATCCAGAAAATTACTCACCGTCGCCGAACAAGCTGCTTTGAGGTTTAGAAGAGATGTAGTTATCGCGGACAGTCATTTTGCCGTTTGAAGGGCTGGAAGTGAAAAAGTCCCTCGATTTATCCAAACTTTCCACAACCTTCATAACAGTATCCACATAAAGAGTTCTGTAGTCTTTCTTGTACAAGCTCATATTCGATTCAGTGCCGTACCTGCAAAAGTACTTGTTTTAAACTTACATAAAAAGGACAACTGGCAGAACAATTATTTACAACCACAGCTTTCCTCTACCCTACATAGCAGTACGTTCCGTTAGCGTATTATTTCCAATAATAAGCCTTTGTAATTTTAGATAAAATATTTTCCATCATTCTCTCTCAAAATGGGTCATTTCACGTTTCAAGGGGCATAGATTCCAAGTCTACAATTTCCCACAAGTTTAGTTGGCTGGATTAACCGACAAAGAAGCTTCTGCTTTGATGTTCTTAACACTGCTCACAGATTAGCTTGTAAATATCATGAAGTTAATAGTCCGGTAACTCTCATAGATATTTCTGGATGAACAATGGAGACCGATCACTAGGAGTTGCGGTAGTAAATTTTATGCACCTACCGACAACTGGCTTTTCAATTAAGTAGGTTGGTAAACCTACCCAGTAATAGAATTAATTGTTTGTGAATTGCTTATGTAATAGCGGTATCCGAAGGTTGTTTCAAGGTAGGAACCTGTGGCTCTGAGTTCCATCACCAGACCATCAAGGCACATTACAATTCCAACTCCTTTCCGACTTACCAATTTTGAACCAAAGCTGCCTCATTCTCGTTGTTTCCGCCTATCGCGAAGATGCTGGGGTGACGCTGGAGTCGTTTGATTTGTTGCTTGACCTCATCTTCCACTGAGTTGAGGAAGAATTTCGTGGTCGGGTACATCGAGCACGCGAACATCATGTCTTGCCAGATTAAAAGACCTTTCTGGTCGCAATACTGCAAGAAATGTTGAAACAGCTGATGACTAGGCATAAAGAGTACATACATACAGGGTGTCGCATGTTAAGTTCTACCCCCTTTCAATCGGTAAAAATCCAAGTTTAAAACAATTCCAATGGAACCCCCCCTCGTTTTGTATGTACTTTTCAACGATGACCAACTTGGCAATCAGGAAATAACCTTGTTTCTTGGAGTATTAGCGATAAGACGTGAAAGGTTTTTCAACATTCTGAACATCTTGATTTGTTGGCCAATGTCGAGGTTTTATGCCATCTCACTCCAATGTGTGTCGGTCCACAAAAGGAAAGCTCATTGCTAAACCAGTGTGTTAGGCTGAGGAATTCATGCCCGGCCAGATATGCAATTTACACTTCCGCTAACCATTTTTTAAGTACTTGTGAATAGCCAACGTTGTTCTTCTCCTTTTAATAATTAACTGTCACATGTGTAAACAGTCTGTAGTTACCCTAACAATTCTCCGACGTTTCGGGAAAGAATTCGTTGATAGTAGACACCTAGCAGTAGTTTTTTTTTTTTAAAGAGTAGAACTCACTTCGTAGAACAGATCGGATTCGTACACGCCTCCTCCCCAAACTCGGAGAGAGTTCATGTTGGCGTCCACAGCTGAGTCCAACAGGTGGGAAAGGCGATCCTTGTCATACCCTCGTTCAGGAAGTACGTCCATCGGTATCCAGTTGGATCCTTTCACGAATACCGGCACTTTGTTGACAGTCAGATAAAACGTCAACCCTTTGTTTTCTGTAACAATAAACAAAACAGACAGCAACAGATGAAGTACAAATTAGAGAAGCAGTCTGAAAACCGTTCACTTTAGAAGTAGATAGGTATATATTGCTTTGAGTTTTATTATTGCTATCATTAAAGGATACGATGTACATAAACTTACAAACTTTTTAGCCTACAATAATCCAGGGGTGCCCACAGGAGGGGGGTACTGTTATGTATTCGTTAAGCTAAAGTGAAATTCAGTTTCTTCATCTTCACCATTCAACATCCATTTTTCTGAAGTTCCTTAGACACTGGGTAATATTAATGAATTATTGTAAATGTCTGCTAAAAATAGTAGATATGTCTTACTGATGAAATGGGATAAATTCTAATTTATTAAACCTTACGATGCCCCATTCTCATAATGAGTGACGAGGCTCTCTTTCTCCATGAAGGCTACGTCAACACGCAGAATTGCCGGTATTGGGGCGACGTTAGTCCACGGGAATCACACCAGCGTCCTCTCCACAGTGACAAGGTTACCGTTTGGTATAGAATATCCAAGTTGGGAATCATTGGACCTTTTTTTGAAAATGAAATGGGGCATGTAGTTACGGTGAATTCTGAGCGGTATGGAGGATTAATTGAAGAATTCTTCATTCTTGAACAGAACGACTACGACACTGCATCAATGTGGTTTCAGCAAGATGGGCCAACTCCCTACAGGGCAAGAACATCTATGCGGGCAGTACGCACAGTGTTTCCTGGGCATCTGATACATATTGTATAGTTGATATCCATAATTAAAACTAGATAAAAAACAGTGGAGAAAATTTCAAGTTCCAAGATTTCCAGGTCTGTTTAGACTCTGCAATCTGAATTATCGATTGAAGAAGAAGTAAGATGCGAATACCTACACTTTTCTGACTTTTCAACTGATGATGGTATTCTGAGTATGTACCCTGTTGTGTGATTCTATCCGTGAACGGGGAATTAATTATTATGGCAATTATTTATTCAAGCATAGGACTTTTTCAACGTTTTTTAGAATAAGCGCTGTGTATTTTTAAACATTTTGTTGGAAGCGTGATGGATAGACATATCTAAAATCAAAAGAAAACTTAAGAATTACGTACGCTATTTAAGGCTACACCTAATTTAAATGGGAACCTCAATGGTATAGTTCTTAAGAATTACGTACTATCGATTAATTGAATCAGATTAGATTATTAAAGATATAATTTGACCACTACGTGGCTTAGATCGCAGGCACGAAAGTTAGTCTTTACTGATAGAATTCACCACTTGCCTTGTCCATATATTATCGGCGACTGAACCATTTTGACTGTACGCACACCTACGTTGACGACCTTTCGTTGAATTTCCCCTTGTGACTTGAATTCTACAGTCATTTGGTACAAAGTCGGTTCCCCATATCCTTTTGGCCACCAGAGTCGAACGTTTCGCTAAATAAGACAGAAACAATAACAATTGTTGAAAACGAATAGCTACATATTCCTCGGGAAAGTTGCATCCTAAGAAGTAATGCATTGAGGTGAGTAGAAAATAGTGGACCTATTTATACAGTATGGGTTTTTATATTCAGCCGGGAATTTATCAATCGACAAGAAAAACCAGCTAATTGGAACGTTTTTTCAAAATGTTTCTCTGAAAATCGTTGAATAAAAACCTCCTCTTTTGGCTTCACAATCACGAAGGAAGAGGTTACCGCACAGGGCGAGCGAAATGGCTAAAAGGAATAAGAGGGTGACATGCGAAGTGGGCAAACGTAAAAGTCATCTCGACGTGGCTTGGAATTTTCCCAACATTTGTCAAAGATGTGGACAATTCAGAAGGACAAACACAGCAAATGATAACACGACATCATCTTATTCCATTTAGACCAGTTAAATGAGAAATGTTACCTAGTTATCTTTATCGACGCCAATCAAGTGGCTTGCTCCCTCCGCTTATCGACTTATTAATGAAATGCGTTCGCAATATTACGTAGCAGTTGTTATATTTCAATGCTCAAAAAAGTTCCAAACGTGCAGCATATCTGTATCAGCGAATTTTCTAAAATTATCGAATTACATTTATCATATTCAATTGACTCAAAATCTAAGTATTTTGCGTGCAAAAGAATTGTTGAATACAATTTTTAATGCGAATAACTTGTTCTGAACAACATTATTCTATTCAACGGTATTGAATTTTTAGATTTTATTCCATTTTCATCGATTTTGAGAATTGACAAAATTTGTCACAAATGCCACATGCATAATATGCATTGCATATACCTATACCGTGTGTCCCACTTGACGGTGGACATCCGTCTTGGGATGGATTCTTTAAGTAATTTGTGACAAAAAGTGCTTCTTGAAAATATTTTTTAGAGGCTTCGTTTCCGAGTTATTCATGGTTCAAGATTTTTTTCGAGTTTTCGACTTTCCGTCACAAAAACAGCCATTACATACTCATTTTCCGACGAATCTCAAATCGTTTGGATACCGTCGGAAAGAGCATTCAATTATCTATCTTCCTGACGCCAAACAAAGATTTTTGTTTAGCTTTTATGGGTAAAACATTAGCCTACAGTGAAAAAATGTGTCAAATCCGGGAAATTACTGGTTCTCTCAATCACATGTAAAATCTAATGTTCTTACATAAACATTTTTATCGTTACTTAAAAAGTTGGGCAGAAAGCTCAACTTTCCAACGGCGTCCTCAAATTTGAATTTACTCACGCCAGTATGGAAGAAAATCCCGTTTCCCGGTCGGAAATTTTTTTTTTTTAAGGGGAAATTAAGGGTTTTGTGGATGTGATGGAGCAATACCTCTCGACGGGAAGTGTTTTCTCGCTAGGAGACAAGTTCCGCGCAATTTTCTACATGGATTTGAATGGCGACACAAACAAATCTCTCCACTGCTTAGAACAAACTAAACAGGGGAGAATGAGACCTTTGAGTTACTGACAAAAAAGGTTTTCTCTAGGAGGGTTGAACGTCCTGGATGAGACATCAAACTGCTAGAATTGGTCGATTGTTCTTATTTTTTTTTTAAACTGACATAATTCTCTGAATGAAAGTGGGATTGACGAGACGGTGAAGAATTAACAATAATATCAATCATATGGCAATAAAAATTGCACAATCAAGGATCGTGCTCGTGCGTTGCTGACAACGAGTACTTGTCGTTGTATCGGTCGTTCATCTTGTGGGGCCACCTCAAGGCGAAGGTTTATAGGGTTTAAAGAGCTACTGGAGAGAGTCCACCAAAGCAATAACGAAATCCGGCGAGACCTGGCCGCACTAAAACGGAGTTCACCGCAGGTGTCGTCTCTACCGAAACCACAATGGAGGGCATTAAACAATTTTGGTATACAAATTGCACAGAACTTGTTTCCTAGCAACAACGACGTTCTATTATACATACATAAGAGGAAACCGCCTGTTTAGTGGCAAGTTTTCCGTCAGGCTTTGATTTACTACGGTATTTCCTTTATTCCATGGGATAAGCCAGAAGGCTGGTTCAATGAGAAGTTGACAAGTTTAAAATGTAAAATTAAATCAAAACGTTTGGTTTTATTGTTGTAACACAAGTTTCCAAACTAAGGTTGTCACTGAGGCGATTTTATTGTGCTCGTCTGCCATGCGAACCCTAATAACTGCTCGTGTTCTGCAGCTTTATGGAGTGCGAATGGTTGTTGCCCAATGAAGTGGATTAGTTCTAATACAAAGACAAATAAATAAAACATTTCGTGAAGAATTTGATGGAAGTTTCCCACAATGTGGCTTGGTCAACTTAGATAATGTACTTAACAACACTAATGAACAAAGATCGGTCATGGATTATTAGAAGGGCTATCTAATACAGATATGATAATCATTCGCAGCATTTTCATCCAAGGTCCAGCGCTTTACTACAAAAACAGACGAAGGGCAGGCAAACAAGTGGGTTCAAAGTCATTTCGATTAAACTAATTATCAGTTTTTGAAATCTAAGCTTAATACTTGCGGTGATGGTGAATTACGGCCTAATCTCCTTCGAGGCGCATTAGTTGCGGCCCTCGACCCTGAATAGGATGGGGTGAGTTGCGGCCCAGCACTTAATGATCAAAATCAGCCCATTGACGGTAAGCTTGTTGGTGTTCATCCATTGTACAATTGCTCTCAAATTCTTCCCGGCATTTTGTTGGACCACCTGCCATGTTTGCCCGGAGTTTACTAGGGCAACATCATCAGCAAACATGTAAGTTTTCCCCGAGTATTTTTGTGAAGTAAGTTCACTCATTGAAGTGACTTGCGAACAGCCGTATTCGCAGGTTGAAGCATTTTTGCTTTTTACTGTGCCACTGTGGACTGCTTGTTCTGTATTACTAGTATATGATTAGAAAATCCCCAAGGCTCAAATCCTTTTGATATAGTGTCGAAAGCCTTCAGCCACGTCAAGGCAAGTTGGAGTTACTTTCTTCCCTGCGTCCATTTTTGACATTTTGTACTCGGTAATGGTGAGATGCGGCCTAATCCCTTTCGAGGCGTATTAGTTGCGGCCCAGCACTTATTAATGATCAAAATCAGTCCATTTGCGCTACCAGGAGACACAAAGAAGAGGTTGGCTGACAAGTCTCCCAAAAGTTTGCGTTGTCAATTTGTCAAGTTGCCAATATTTATAACTGGATTCCTTACATATCCTCGTTTGTGGTTTGTTCATTCATTCTTGATAGAAATTTGAAACTCACTCGTTGCACGAACTTTAATCGAGTTATTGCTCCCCTTTGTAACAGCCTGTTACTAACAGGGACATTTGGTCGCGTATAAATGCCTCTTTTTGGGCCTCAACTCAACTTTCGTCATGCTTCCCTATCATTGTTCCGGCCGCAACTCGTGCCTATCCAATACTTGTTATTGAGATTTAAAAAGAATGTGTTTTCGTCGAATAACTTCATTAGAAACATCAAACTAAGCAAAACGTTTTCATTAACCTAATACTGATGCCCACTAATTCTGGAAGAGAGATTATAACAATGATGGGAGACTAGAAACAAAAATTAATTCGTCCAGTCACTCTGAAGTAAAAGGAAAACTAATAGCAGCAGCGCAGCCTGCTGACAGAAGCACAGGCGCATCTGCACCCCCTGGCCGAAATGAAAAAGATACCTGATGATAAAAATATTAAAAGTATATTATTAAAATACTGTTTTCCTACTTCTCCCCATGATTCCTCATTGAAGAGCAGAAGAGTTTCAAATTAACGCACCTACAGAGCCTCAGGATGGGTGAGAGGACGATGGTGTCATGAGGTTAGTGAGGGCGGGTTAGGGGCACAAGTCAGCCGTAGCCGAACGGGCAGAGTTTGGACGTAGAACACAGCATTTGATTCTATCCGGGTCCAAAGAATGAACCAATGAGCGCACGTAATAAATCACGCAAAATTTCAGGGAGCAAACCAAGCCGTCCGCTCACTCGCTAGAATGTGTGCATCTAATCACCAAAACACACTCTTATCCTATTGACTGTGATTGAACTGTGTTACCTGTATATATGATATAAAACAGTCAGTGCTATCAAACGTGAGTTCGCTAAATTGTCGATGGAGCAAAGAGTGATTATTCGTGAGGCAGGGCACCCAATGCCAATATTAACAGAACTGCAACAAACCTCAAAGGCAAGCAGAAATCGTTCCACAATTTGCAAGTTCAACCCTCATTACTAAGAAAAGGTATGTGAGTACCGCATCCAACCAAATGGTCACCATGCATGGGGCGAAATACCAGAAAGTTGTCTTAGAAATTACAGCAAAATTTGCACCATAGATCGTTGAACAGGTTCATCAATGATGCCACCTGCCTTATTTACCTTAGATAAACGTAGATTGGCTTTGTACTCGCTGACCCCTGCTGGAATGGGGCCAGAGAACCTGACTATCCCTCCGTTTTCGACTGTCATCATTATCGTCAAGTCTCCTCCCACAGCTACCGGCTCGTCGAACCAGGCAGTCACTTCAGCGCGGTAGTTGCGGGGGTCAAGATCCAAATCCAGGGTGGTGAAGCCAACGTCTCGCAGCGTAGTAGCTTTGCTCAACTCCAGCTCTACATCTTTCCTGTGCAAAATCAATAAAATTCTTACATTTTAGGGTATCGCCTAAGAAAACGGAGATTTCGGGAAGGTTCAAGATCTCCTAAGATACAAATTTTCCAAATTGTTCTTCATTGGAATCAATTTCGAGGCATTCTGAACCAATTCCTGGATTTGAACGGTTTTAGGGCTTGGAATTGAACCAGTGAAATCATTTTGGTTCGTAATTTTCGATAAGTCTTTACAATCGACAAGCAAAACTTTTATATAACCTCCCCTAAACTTAACATTCCAAGATGCGTAGATTAAAAATCTCCAATACCTGTCCGCCATCCGGAGTGAACCGTGTGCTATCCGCCATACGGACCATTAAAAGCCTCATAATTGATGTTAAAAAATCCACTCTTTCGCACATGGACCTAACGTTAAACCAACCTGATCGCTTCATACGCTTAGAGACTACGAGCCAAGAACTAGTCAAAAAAGTGGGTTTTCGAGATTTTTGCTGGAATATACAAGTGTGGTGTAGGGTGGGGTTGCGTAAGAATTTATCCATCGCGAATAATCGTAATTTTCACCTAAAGCTGACCCCATAGACCTCAAAATGACATAATCAACTTTCTTTAAAAATAATTAATCCATGTGTTAGAATTGGAATAGTTTTTTTCAACATTTCTGTCTATGAATGATCAACGATTGTTGATCCAGAAATATATTAATGTATAAGTTGTGATAGATTAAACCCGCTGCTCAGGAGATATACCAGACGCCTTTCCTCATCTGAAACATCTTCTGGGTTTTTGCAGGCATTAACTGCATTCAGGCCTTGGAAGGGGCAACTATACCATTCCATCACCCCTCCATGTTATGAAGCGATACTCTGTAGTATACATTACCATATTCCAACTGATGGAAACGCTGGGCCCCAGTCCCAGGAATAAGAAGCCTGCATCTTCCTCAGCATATTGGCGTAGCAGATGCCGTGGTACTCATCCGGGTGGCAGAGAGGCGGCACTTCATACGGCATCGATTTGGCGAGCTGTTCCCCAACTTTAACGGGGGATTTGAATCTCACCTCCAGATCATTGGTTCCCACCTGATCAAATAGTGCAGCGAGAAGATTGAAACATTAACAACATAAATTAACATTATCAACATATTAATATTAATAACATAAATTAAATTAAATTGAGACATGAATATCAACAAGTACGCAAGGCCTGCGTGATAAATCGAGAGCTTTCCAACGAATGGAGAGCGATTTTTGTCCGTCCAAAACTGTACAACTTTCATTTCCCTAGAAACTGGTAGGCTGTACGTAAAAATCATCAGAAAATGTTCGTGCCACATCTGCGTCACCTTTTTCGGGTAGTTAGTTCAACGTTAAAGCATGTTCCATGCTAAAATAATTTCATGGAAATTCGTTTTGAGATGTCAGTCGCATAGGAAAATGTTTTTACTACCTCTCCGTCATTTGTGATTTTATCACCGGCAACTTATTGATTGCTGGTATTACAAATCATCCGAGCATCAACTGGAGGTACCCCTTACCCAAATATCCAACTGCGTCAGTAGCTGAATATTGAGACTGATTATAAACATAGAGTATGTGTTTAGTAGGGTATTAAAATATTTTTCTTAACCCTTCAGCTGATTTTACTATCCCAATAGAGTGGATAGTATTGTCCATTTTCACTTTTCCAACAGAGCGGAAAATAATGTTCACTCATAAGCAAACTCGCGTGAATATAGATACCAGAGGCGTCTTGTCAGGGGGACCGTGGTAACTAGTGGTGGTAGCAAAGTTTTTTTTTTACATTAGAACTCCTATTCTATTACGTTATAATCTATATAATTTATAGTAAAAATACTATAAATCCAAAAAATACATCCGCCAGACCATACTAATCACACTGAATATTATTCTGGGCTTGGTCAATTTTCCATATAGTACCTAGATTGTAAGATAACGACGCTATAGTGTGGTCGTCTTATTATATTATAGTGATTCATTAATTTACCTTAGCCCAGTTTTTGATGTCTATTGTTGTGCGCACAAACATGTTGGTGCTAACTCCAATATTTTTCCCGTTGAGCCAAATACTGGCGACTGTATCCAAACCGTGGAAAACCAGCCTCACGTCATTCTTGACATCATTTTCTGACACTGAAAAAACAAATCCTTGCTGGGATACCATCATCTCTTGTATATTTCATGAATATTAGAAGTACTCACAGTGAAAGAAGAGAAATAAAAGTATGCGCCTTACGTTCGAAAGAACTGATGTAGGTCCATCGTTCGTTGCCCACCCATCGGTACTTCATGTCATTCTTCTCGTAGAACAAGTAGTCGGTTATGACTCCTCCTTCAATCAAGTCAGTGTATATGCCGCCAGGAACGGTAGCGTTTACCGTGATTGTACCTTAGAAAGTAAATAAAATAACAGTGTCTTTACAAATGCTCCTATGTGGAGTACAAAATGAGGAGAACATTTTTATTTGAAATACATATTTTTAACTTAATTGTGCCGCTTATTGTACCTCCTCTAAAGCTTGATTATTGTTGAAGCCTTAAGAACGTTTTGCTAAATTCATTTTGCCAACTCTAGACCGCCAGAAAGTGTGCACGATTACTAATTTGGTGATGGGTTCAACTCGAGTTGATCTAGAAAACAACAGGTTCCGAAATTTGGGATATCCCAAATTAGGAGATGATTACTCTAATGTAAAAATGCGAATTTTGGTTCCGAATTAGGCCGTTTTCAAGGCTGCAGAAATCTAACATTTTAGAAATTTAGGTTACTTCTTCTGGGTGCTTGCTCTCTTTCAGCCCACTCAGGGTTAGTTGCGTAGGTACCTTAGCTTCGACAACTGCGGTATTTGTAAAGATGTGCGGGACGAAGAATATTAGTTTTAAGGGTTGGTACGCCAAATATGGAGTCCTTCACCTATTCAGTCCCTTAACGCATCTCCTCATATCTCTAATTTACGGATCATAATATAGTAGCTTAATTGTATGAATTATTAAGCACGATTTCTCCCAAACGGCTGAAGCAAAACAGCTGAAATTTTCAGGAAAAATCCATGTTGGTCCGACGACGCCCCAATTCTTGAGCTAGCTCTCTCACGTAATTTAAAGTGCCCTTTAAGGGTTGTCGAAGTTTTGTAAAATCCCTAAAAACCTCAAATAAAGTCGAAGCGGCCTAAATTTGAACTCTTTTTGAAGAACTTTCCACGATGAATCGAATGAGCCTTTCCCAAGGTCCGTAGATCAAACCATTCCCGATGTATGGCCCGATTTATGGTGCCAACATTTGCGTTATTTTGGTTTATTATTGTTTTTGTTTTGATATCAGTAACCTAGTGATGTAGTCATGTAGTGATGTAGTAATGTGGATACTGGAGTGAACTCCTAAAAGGCTTTGAAGCCGATAGACGGGTTGAAGCATTATGATATGCATGAAAAGCTGCAAATTCTTTCACTGGGGTTTTGGTTTATTATTGTTTTTGTTTTGATACCAGTAACCTAATGACGTAGTGATGTAGTAATGTGGATACTGGAGTGAACTCCTAAAAGGATTTGTAGCCGATACACGGGTTGAAGCATTCTGATAACCATTTAAAAAAAAACGCTGCAAATTCTTTCACTGGGGTTTATTATTCAATTGGCTTGCGTTCATGATTTGAATTTCTACCAAGCTTTGGAGTGTGCGTGTTTCACAAGTGATAGAGCAATTATTGAATTTCAGGAGGCACACAAATATGATCAACTGATCAATCCAAATAGGTCTTTTGGTGGAGAACAGTTTTATGTGCTCTATGGATATCTCCTGAAATTCAATAATCGCTTTATCACCTTAGCACACTCCAAAGATTATTAGAAATTCAAATCATGAACGCAAGACAATTGAATAATAAACCCCAGTGAAAGAATTTGCAGCGTTTATTTAATGCTGATTCACGTGATGCTGTCCGTTTTTTGATTCGACTCAATTTTTTCGGAATAATGACCAAAATTAGTTTATTTCGCATGAAAAAATCTTCATCTATGACGACTTTCGACTCTCAGATTAAGATGATTTTTCGGTTGATCACTGGAGAAAATTAATCCCCGTAACAATTTGAAAACAGGCGCCAAAAATTAAAAAAACGGACGCGAAATAAAAAAATTTCAGTCATCATTCCGCAAAAAATGAGTCAAATAAAAAAATGGATGGCATCACGTGAATCAGCGTTGAGAAACAATGAAAATTCACGTGCTACACTTTACATTTCACCATCATCCACTATTTGGCAATTTTGGGGTTGGGCAACTTTGCGTGCACACTGAACCGGTTACGCGCAATAAAAAAAATTGGTTGAGGGGTCAAATTTTCATGAAATCTTGGGTAGAATCCGAATCTGCAATGAAAAATGGGGGTTCTCATTTAAAATAAGAAAGTTAGTGACAATTGGGCATTGTTGCACAGTTGCGCGAAGTGCGCAAATATGAAATTTGAGATCCTTGGAAAAAAATACGAAGATTTAGGAGGAGGGGGACAACTTGTGGGACACCCTGTACGTAGATATGAACAACTTGCGGGAATAGCATTAGGTAGTTGAAAAAACTGCTGAATGGTAGAAAATTTTGCATTTTGGTGTAGTAAGAACCTTTGTTGACTAGGCTTTATTATTAACAATGAAAGTAGGAGTTTTGTTATTCAACTGAATTGTAAGATTCTTCTCATCTTGAAACGTAAACCAACAAATTTTGTAGGGGGTTAAAATTGTTTTTTCGTGGTCAAATACAAGGGTTTATTATTCAAAACAATGAACCATAATTTTTGAGCCGGTAGTCAACGGCAATGTTGATCACATCACCTGCCCCAGCCAACATAGAGGTCGACTCACAGGTAGAACACGCACTAAAACAGTAGCGACAAAGTCGTAGGAACTCATGCCAATAAAAAATTTTTAATTTGTTTGTAAAAATTAAAAATTAAAATATTTAAAAAAAACCCAGGTTTATTTTCTAACAATTAAAGAGTGGTGCACGTTAAATCGATCCCAACGGTTACGTTATCTCCTGTAACGGAACAATAACGTCTATTGAGATGAATTAAATGTTAGGGAACATTCCAAAAAGTCAAATTATCTAACATATTTTTTTTTAAACGCAGCCAATTTTAACACTTGGGTTTACTCCTTTTTCCAATCATTTGTGATTGCTCGTGTCATTGTAAGATTTGACGGGTCACTTCTAGGTTCAAAAATTCCAATTATTTGCTATGGGTGAATTTACGGATGGAAACCCATCCCAGTCGATTTTCCGTCCGCAATTACCAGTAAATGACAACCCATTGCTTGTGTCAGCAACAATCCCGAAAAACGTCGTTTTTGACCAGTTTCGACCAGCAACATCGACGCGCATGAGGAAATCGGGTTGGGTAGATGTTAGGACCAACTAGACTCTTAGCGTAAGCCACGAGCAAAAGAACGTAATTTTTACATAAATTCTAAGGCAAATTTAGAATGTATGCATCTTGTAACGTAACAAGACAACGTTCTAGAGGGAAAGGAGGAGGGGGGTTATAAAAAATGTTCGCTTTGAAATTACAAAGGCATATTATTGACAAAAATTAAACCGTAACGTTAATTTTGGAAAACGTAAATTCCGAGAGTTTACAAAAAAACATAAAATTCGGAACAATTCACGTTAAAAAAAAAACTCACTTCAGTAAAATTCATTCTAAAATCGGGAAAAAATTAACATGTACTCAAGCTAAAGTAACTATTGCGGAAAATTCTTTTACTTACAAGTCTAATTTTTGTAGAAAATATTTTTTTAAATGTGAATTTCCGTGAAATCCTTTTAAAAATGTGATTATTTCCTCATTTGTACTCACATTTCTATCCGTATTCATTTCTTCCGATTAATGAATTTCATTCGTATTTCTATTCATGTACGCCCACCTTTGCTGCCACCTACTTCTCTAATGTGAACTGACGCTTCTATCATAAGCCCAGAACTGTATTGAAGGCGTGGTAACTACAGTTAACTGTTTTCAATGTTTGTTTCCATGGTAATTAAAGATGAAGGTACGACTTGGAAGATGGGGAGAGAAACATGAGTTTCCAAATGCTGTGCCCAATATTCTTCATCATGATAAAAAATAAAAATATAATGATGATTGATTACTTGATAGTTAAACTATAATTTTGTATCCATATAGTTCGTTTCATTCTGGAGACCGAATTCGATTCTCTAGAGCTATTTAAAAAACAATGTCAAAAAAATTCGACCACATTTTAGTTGACAGCGACATTGGGTTCTTTTATTTCAATTTTATAAAAATAATTTATTTTCCACTACGAGTTTACTTCTGTTGAGATGGCCCCAGTAAGTCGGTAACTTCTCTGGTATCAAACAGTCAGACATAAGTTTGTTCTATGTAAATAGATTAGTGACTATTATGGCATTCTAATTATTTCTTTCATTTTTCCCGTTTTTTTATTTACTTTTTTGGAGAAAAAATGAGTTTACCTGGTTGAATAAGGCATTGCATTACGTTGGTTGCATTGATAGTGTTAATTAAGGCCTATCTATCTTCAGTTGTTGACACCCGTTATTATAACTCTAACTTATAACCTATATTAATTGGGACATTGAATCAACGTGTACTCCCTCCTTTGCTGCCATCTGCCTCTCTAATGTGAACTGACGCTTCTAACATAAGCCTGGAACAGTATTGAAGGCGTGGTAACTACAGTTAATAGTTTTGAATGTTCGTTTCCGTAGTAATTGCACATGAAGGTACAACTCTAATGATGAGGAGAGAAACATGAAATTTTCCCTTGTTTAAATCCTTTTTTTATTTCTATGATAATTGTGCCTAATAGATACTTGGTTGTATAGTTATCGATTTGATTTCTTGATTCCGGTTGTTGGAGTTATTGATTGTAGATACATCAGTTCTACTTACGTTGGCTGTTGCTAACTCTCCACCGAGTGCCTCCAAGGGACCTCACTTCGGATGCTGCCGGACTCGAGGTGCAGGCAATCAGACCCGCGACCACCAAAAACGACCACATTCCGTTTGTCTTCGCCGCCTTTTGCAATTCAACTAGATGAATCTCAGAACCGTCTACGTCAAGTCAACTCAGCGGAGCCATAAAGACTGACTGAGCCTCCCGACAGATTGATAACGAAAGACGCGATGAACGACTTTGTTATTTATATACTCGAATCGGGGAGTGAGAGGAGGGAGAGATCGTTGCTAGTAAACTATACACAAACACTAATCGCCCATACACTCCACCACGTCAACTATCGGATTCCCGTCTATAATCTAATTGATAATACTAATATCTTCTTAGATACAAGATATGCCTAACCCGTCCTATTAAATTAACTACTAGAATGACTAGCTGTCGATAAAGATGTGATTTGTATCACTGTAAATACTTGACGGATGGAACAAACAATAAGTGCCTACCAAGTTGATAGATGCCTATAGTTTGGCTTTATATACATAAAACGGACTATATACAATCTTAGACGAGTTCAGAACACAGCAGGCTGGTAGAGACTTTTTGAGCACAATAAATTGATCAAATTTGAAAAATTGTACTAGAAAAATGATTTAAAACGCCTAAAATCGTTAAATGTGTATTATTTAGCAGAATGGGACTAAAAAAATTTGCATCAATAATGAAGTCGGTCATTAAAAAAACTAAGCCATAAACTTATGCTGAAAATTGTACTTGTACTTCATTAAAATGTGCTAAAAACTCGATTAAAATTCAAAACAAATCGAACATTATAGTTTGAATGGAAGAACGATATTTAGAACAAGTCATTTCACACTGCTTATGTGACGATTTCTTTACACACAAAGATCTCAAAATTCAACTCATTTTATCATGATTATTTTTAGAAAATTCGCACATAAGATGGTGCTGCATGTCATGAACTTTAGGGTTGTCGACTACGTTCAGATGTGTGTAACTGAATTCTTTTCAGTGTACGGTAGGTACATGTTACATAGCAGTGTTTTCATTATTTATGAGCAACGCTCCCTGAAAAGTCTCAACTTGGTGGTTCAACTACACAACATTTTTCCTGAGAGTCTCCCTTACTTTTGCTTCCGAGTCTACTGAAGTAGCGGAAGCATTGTTTTCACTTTCGGAATGTGAAAATTTTTTTGTCTCCAAAATCAAAAATTCCACTCGCATTTTGCGTTTTAGACCTTTCAGAACAATTTTGGTTCCGTGTCTGTCTGTGTGTCTGTCTGTGTGGCTGTCTGTCTGTCAGCAAATCCTTGTTACGGGCAAAACTACACGAAGTTATTGTCCGATTTTGATGAAATTTTCAAGGATTGTGCGGGTTGGGGTGTAGATGGTCCCCTATAGGTTTCATGACCCCCGGATCAATAGTAGCCTCTGCGCATGCGCAAACGTGAAATCCTTGTTACGCGCATAACTCCGGGAGTTCTTGAAAAATTTCGATGAAATTTTCAGGGATTGTTTGGTTTGATGTGTAGATGGTCCCCTATGAGTTTCATGATCTCCGGATTAATAGTAGCCTCTGCGCATGCGCTAACGTGAAATCCTTGTTACGCGCATAATTCCGAGAGTTCTTGACCAATTTTGATGACATTTTCAGGGATTGTTCGGGTTGGGGTGTAGATGGTCCCCTATAGGTTTCATGACCCCCCCGGACCAATAGTAGTCTCTGCGCATGCGCAAACGTGAAATCCTTGTTACGCGCATAACTCCGGGAGTTCTTGACCGATTTCCATGAAATTTTCAGGGATTGTGCGGGTTAGGGGTCACCTATAGGTTTCATTAAAAACGTAGAAGATACGTTTTTGTTGATATGAACGGTAAACGTTGTGAAACGGGTGGGGTGGGCTTGTTTGTCCAAATAGATGACTTACTCGTCCAAGATGAGCAAAAATACCATTAGGGCTCTTTGTTGGGGACTGACTGTGAATTTGTGTCATTGGGACTGAGCACCTATCAGTGGTTCCAAAGCTCCTGATTGTGAAGATGAACCTACAATGGCGAGTCTTCTGCCCAGAACTATGGTAAACCCGTTCAAGATCCCTGGGTTTTTGACAAGTGTTGCAATGGAGACAGGGTGCTGGAATGGCTATTTTTTTGTGGTTGAGTGACATTCTGTCACAATATTACCAATTGCTCTTAATGGAATTGAGCTGAGAAGCAAGCTGATGAGCATAGAGCACAGGCTAGGTTAAACGTGTGAATGTTTATTTCTAGAATAGACTAGGTTACGTTATTTTAGTTTTTAGACTATGCTTAGGGCATAGGTCTGTAACACCATGTAATGAGCATAGGGCATAGGTCTGTAACATCACATGTAATGAGCGTACCTACTTCCCAGATTAAGGACAGTGATATCTATGGCTATGATTAAATTAAGTTATATTGCTAAATAGCAGTGAGTAGTTTTCTTTGTAGATCTTCCAGTCTGGATGTTTCCAATCTCCGCTTCTATTTATAATACTATTTAGAAAGAAATAATCAGAAATGTATATCTACTACTATCATAACAAAAAGTCACATGCGATATAGTCCAATTGTTTTATTTGTGAAGATCTTCAACCCATTGGTAGGATTCGGGACTTTTGAAACCTAATGCAGAAGGTGAGGAAGCGTCACCATGGTCTCCATTTTCTTTATGGCCAACATTTTGTGGTGATTCCATGGAGATATCAAGCAAGAATCTTTGGAAGCTGGCTCGTTCCTCTTCCTCATTCCAGGGCTGTAGAGGTTGTAATAGATTTCCCTGATGATGTAAGCCCAAACAACTCTCCAAAGTCTGAATTTTCTGTGCCAGAATTTCATTTAGCTTCAAACAAGACTCGTAACTTCTTCTAAGAGCATTGTGCTGGTCAATCAAGTTCCTTACCCCTTTGCAGTTGCCACAATAAGTGTATACCTATGCAAATTTTCATAAATTAACAAAATACAGGATGACCCAGAAACTAATACCTAGTATGAATGGGACAAAAATATTCGTTCTGCCAATGCTATCCAACTTATCTTATATTTGAAACTCTTTAATTATTTACATTGGTTGGTCACGAGACATTTAGTGTACTAACCTTGGTATTATCCAAGTCAATTGCTGTCTTATTTACACACACTTGTCCCACACTCATGACAAAAGTTGAGCAATAGAGAATTATTTTTGTTTGAAAACCACCAAGATTATCTTTGAAACATGTAATTCCTCAACTACAAAGAACAAGTTATTACCTAGGAACCCTGAATACATCACCTAAGTATATTAAATAGAGTAGCATAATAATTATCAATAATAATTATTGATCTTGATAAATAATAATTATTCGATCTTGATATTGATAATTGATAATTTTCGATCTTGATATTGATAATTGATAATTTTGATCTTGATATTGATAATTGATAATTTTCGATCTTGATATTGATAATTGATAATTTTCGATCTTGATATTGATAATTATTGATTATCAATTATTGATAATAATAATTATTATTAATCGTGCTTTACTGCAACTAGAAGTAGTCAAAAATAGAATGGCGAAGAAATCTGAATATGGCTAGCAGATTTATCATCTGTAGAGCCCATTTGAAGGGTACTTGTGAGCCCCCCTACCATAGGAAATCACCAATCTTGAAGAGATCTTGATAATGTAAATTGCAGTAGCTGATGGTTAGGGATGGTTAAGGATGGTTAGGGATGGTTAGGGATGGTTAAGGATGGTTAGGGATGGTTAGGGATGGTTAGGGATGGTTAAGGATGGTTAGGGATGGTTAGGGATGGTTGAGGATGGTTAGGGATGGTTAGGGATGGTTAGGGATGGTTAGGGATGGTTAGGGATGGTTAGGGATGGTTAGGGATGGTTAGGGATGGTTAGGGATGGTTAGGGATGGTTAGGGATGGTTAGGGATGGTTAGGGATGGTTAGGGATGGTTAGGGATGGTTAGGGATGGTTAGGATGGTTAGGGATGGTTAGGGATGGTTAGGGATGGTTAGGGATGGTTAGGGATGGTTAGGGATGGTTAGGGATGGTTAGGGATGGTTAGGGATGGTTAGGGATGGTTAGGGATGGTTAGGGATGGTTAGGGATGGTTAGGGATGGTTAAGGATGGTTTGGGATGGTTAGGGATGGTTAGGGATGGTTAGGGATGGTTAGGGATGGTTAGAGATGGTTAGGGATGGTTAGGGATGGTTAGGGATGGTTAGGGATGGTTAGGGATGGTTAGGGATGGTTAGGGATGGTTAGGGATGGTTAGGGATGGTTAGGGATGGTTAGGGATGGTTAGGGATGGTTAGGGATGGTTAGGGATGGTTAGGGATGGTTAGGGATGGTTAGGGATGGTTAGGATGGTTAAGGATGGATGGATGGTTAGGGATGGTTAGGGATGGTTAGGGATGGTTAGGGATGGTTAGGGATGGTTAGGGATGGTTAGGGATGGTTAGGGATGGTTAGGATGGTTAGGGATGGTTAGGGATGGTTAGGGATGGTTAGGGATGGTTAGGGATGGTTAGGGATGGTTAGGGATGGTTAGGGATGGTTAGGGATGGTTAGGGATGGTTAGGGATGGTTAGGGATGGTTAGGGATGGTTAGGGATGGTTAGGGATGGTTAGGGATGGTTAGGGATGGTTAGGGATGGTTAGGGATGGTTAGGGATGGGGATGGTTAGGGATGGTTAGGGATGGTTAGGGATGGTTAGGGATGGTTAGGGATGGTTAGGATGGTTAGGGATGGTTAGGGATGGTTAGGGATGGTTAGGGATGGTTAGGGATGGTTAGGGATGGTTAGGGATGGTTAGGGATGGTTAGGGATGGTTATGGGATGGTTAGGATGGTTAGGGATGGTTAGGGATGGTTAGGGATGGTTAGAGATGGTTAGGGATGGTTAGGGATGGTTAGGGATGGTTAGGGATGGTTAGGGATGGTTAGGGATGGTTAGGGATGGTTAGGGATGGTTAGGGATGGTTAGGGATGGTTAGGGATGGTTAGGGATGGTTAGGGATGGTTAGGATGGTTAGGGATGGTTAGGGATGGTTAGGGATGGTTAGGGATGGTTAGGGATGGTTAGAGATGGTTAGGGATGGTTAGGGATGGTTAGGGATGGTTAGGGATGGTTAGGGATGGTTAGGGATGGTTAGGGATGGTTAGGGATGGTTAGGGATGGTTAGGGATGGTTAGGATGGTTAGGGATGGTTGGATGGTTAGGGATGGTTAGGGATGGTTAGGGATGGTTAGGGATGGTTAGGGATGGTTAGGGATGGTTAGGGATGGTTAGGGATGGTTAGGGATGGTTAGGGATGGTTAGGGATGGTTAGGGATGGTTAGGATGGTTAGGGATGGTTAGGGATGGTTAGGGATGGTTAGGGATGGTTAGGGATGGTTAGGGATGGTTAGGATGGTTAGGGATGGTTAGGGATGGTTAGGGATGGTTAGAGATGGTTAGGGATGGTTAGGGATGGTTAGGGATGGTTAGGGATGGTTAGGGATGGTTAGGGATGGTTAGGGATGGTTAGGGATGGTTAGGGATGGTTAGGGATGGTTAGGGATGGTTAGGGATGGTTAGGGATGGTTAGGGATGGTTAGGGATGGTTAGGGATGGTTAGGGATGGTTAGGGATGGTTAGGGATGGTTAGGGATGGTTAGGGATGGTTAGGGATGGTTAGGGATGGTTAGGGATGGTTAGGGATGGTTAGGGATGGTTAGGGATGGTTAGGGATGGTTAGGGATGGTTAGGGATGGTTAGAGATGGTTAGGGATGGTTATGGGATGGTTAGGGATGGTTAGGGATGGTTAGGGATGGTTAGGGATGGTTAGGGATGGTTAGGGATGGTTAGGGATGGTTAGGGATGGTTAGGGATGGTTAGGATGGTTAGGGATGGTTAGGGATGGTTAGGGATGGTTAGGGATGGTTAGGGATGGTTAGGGATGGTTAGGATGGTTAGGGATGGTTAGGGATGGTTAGGGATGGTTAGGATGGTTAGGGATGGTTAGGGATGGTTAGGGATGGTTAGGGATGGTTAGGATGGTTAGGGATGGTTAGGGATGGTTAGGGATGGTTAGGGATGGTTAGGGATGGTTAGGGATGGTTAGGGATGGTTAGGGATGGTTAGGGATGGTTAGGGATGGTTAGGGATGGTTAGGGATGGTTAGGGATGGTTAGGGATGGTTAGGGATGGTTAGGGATGGGGAGGGATGGTTAGGGATGGTTAGGGATGGTTAGGGATGGTTAGGGATGGTTAGGAGTTAGGGATGGTTAGGGATGGTTAGGGATGGTTAGGGATGGTTAGGGATGGTTAGGGATGGTTAGGGATGGTTAGGGATGGTTAGGGATGGTTAGAGATGGTTAGGGATGGTTAGGGATGGTTAGGGATGGTTAGGGATGGTTAGGGATGGTTAGGGATGGTTAGGGATGGTTAAGGATGGTTAGGGATGGTTAGGGATGGTTAGGGATGGTTAGGGATGGTTAGGGATGGTTAGGATGGTTAGGGATGGTTAGGGATGGTTAGGGATGGTTAGGGATGGTTAGGGATGGTTAGGGATGGTTAGGATGGTTAGGGATGGTTAGTGATGGTTAGGGATGGTTAGGGATGGTTAGGGATGGTTAGAGATGGTTAGGGATGGTTAGAGATGGTTAGGGATGGTTAGGGATGGTTAGGGATGGTTAGGGATGGTTAGGGATGGTTAGGGATGGTTAGGGATGGTTAGGGATGGTTAGGATGGTTAGGGATGGTTATGGTTAGGGATGGTTAGGGATGGTTAGGGATGGTTAGAGATGGTTAGGGATGGTTAGAGATGGTTAGGGATGGTTACGGATGGTTAGAGATGGTTAGGGATGGTTAGGGATGGTTAGGGATGGTTAGGGATGGTTAGGGATGGTTAGGGATGGTTAGAGATGGTTAGGGATGGTTAGGGATGGTTAGGGATGGTTAGGGATGGTTAGGGATGGTTAGGGATGGTTAGGATGGTTAGGGATGGTTAGGATGGTTAGGGATGGTTAGGGATGGTTAGAGATGGTTAGGGATGGTTAGGGATGGTTAGGGATGGTTAGGGATGGTTAGGGATGGTTAGGGATGGTTAAGGATGGTTAGGGATGGTTAGGGATGGTTAGGGATGGTTAGGGATGGTTAGGGATGGTTAGGGATGGTTAGGGATGGTTAGGGATGGTTAGGGATGGTTAGGGATGGTTAGGATGGTTAGGGATGGTTAGGGATGGTTAGGGATGGTTAGGGATGGTTAGGGATGGTTAGGGATGGTTAGGGATGGTTAGGGATGGTTAGGGATGGTTAGGGATGGTTAGGGATGGTTAGGGATGGTTAGGATGGTTATGGGGATGGTTAGGGATGGTTAGGGATGGTTAGGGATGGTTAGGGATGGTTAGGGATGGTCAGGGATGGTTAGGGATGGTTAGGGATGGTTAGGGGGTTAGGGGGATGGTTAGGGATGGTTAGGATGGTTAGGGATGGTTAGGGATGGTTAGGGATGGTTAGGGATGGTTAGGGATGGTTAGGGATGGTTAGGGATGGTTAGGGATGGTTAGGGATGGTTAGGGATGGTTAGGGATGGTTAGAGATGGTTAGGGATGGTTAGGGATGGTTAGGGATGGTTAGAGATGGTTAGGGATGGTTAGGGATGGTTAGGGATGGTTAGGGATGGTTAGGGATGGTTAGGGATGGTTAGGGATGGTTAGGGATGGTTAGGGATGGTTAGGATGGTTAGGGATGGTTAGGGATGGTTAGGATGGTTAGGGTTAGGGATGGTTAGGGATGGTTAGGGATGGTTAGGGATGGTTAGGGATGGTTAGGGATGGTTAGGGATGGTTAGGGATGGTTAGGGATGGTTAGGATGGTTAGGGATGGTTAGGGATGGTTAGGGATGGTTAGGGATGGTTAGGGATGGTTAGGGATGGGGATGGTTAGGGATGGTTAGGGATGGTTAGGGATGGTTAGGGATGGTTAGGGATGGTTAGGGATGGTTAGGGATGGTTAGGGATGGTTAGGGATGGTTAGGATGGTTAGGGATGGTTAGGGATGGTTAGGGATGGTTAGGATGGTTAGGGATGGTTAGAGATGGTTAGGATGGTTAGGGATGGTTAGGGATGGTTAGGTCAGAATGGTTAGGGATGGTTAGGATGGTTAGCAAACCGGTAGGTTATTTAATCTTTATGATTTTTATGGGCATTCTATTAATTTCATTTTTTGTTAATTTCAAGGGCTGTAGGCCTCCCTGTGTTCTGGAACACCCACTGATATCGGGAAACCCTTCAAGACGGGTACCAGGGAGGCCATCCAAGGATGGTGGGCTGGTTGCCGGTCGGGGATTTCCCCAGCTCCGATGGCTAGTATGAATGTCCGTGTTTACTGGTTGTGAATGTATTTATTGTGTGTATGGGACCTATATTATAGTCGAGAGTGATCTGTGATACTATCTGTGATATATTAGTTTAGGAATCTAGTATGTAGGTAAAATGCGCGATAGACTGGAGAGGATATCCAGTACTCGCCCTGTCTCCGTCATCATGCAGGAAATGTAAAATAATCTGAAATATGACATCCAATTATGGGAAGACCACAAGATATGAGAAGAGGTGGATTAGTACCTAGGAGTCGTAAGCCCTCATAGTCGTCTCAGCCACAATTTCCATTTTAATACCAGCCAAAGATGGGAAAACTGCAAGTTATAAGAAGAGGCAGCAGAGTATCTAGGCTGAAGAACCCTTCCCCTCACAGATATCCCTTGTAAAAGCAGCACCTCCACGATGGTCCATCCTGGGCATGCTGTTTAGCATGGCAAACGCTGGTGAGGGGGGCCTGATGAACGGAATGGCCTGGATGATTAAACTAATGGAAATGAATGGAAAGATGGTTGGGATGGCCAAATAGATGGTTAGGATGGCAGGTTAGGGATGGTTAGGGATGGTTAGGGATGGTTAGGGATGGTTAAGGGATGGTTAGGGATGGTTAGAGATAGTTAGGGATGGTTAGGGATGGTTAACACCCATTGATGGTTAGGGATGGTTAGGGATGGTTAGGGAGGATGGTTAGGGATGGTTAGGGATGGTTAGGGATGGTTAGGGATGGTTAGGGATGGTTAGGGATGGTTAGGATGGTTATTGGTCGGCTGGATGGTTAGGGATGGTTAGGTTAGGGATGGTTAGGGATGGTTAGGGATGGTTAGGATGGTTAGGATGGTTAGTATGTAGGTTAGGATGGTTAGGGATGGATATCCAGGATGGTTAGGGATGGTTAGGGATGGGATGGTTAGAGATGGTTAGGGATGGTTAGGGATGGTTAGGGATGGTTAGGGATGGTTAGGGATGGTTAGGGATGGTTATGGTTAGGATGGTTATGGTTCAGGATGGTTAGGGATGGTTAGGGATGGTTAGGGATGGTTAGGGATGGTTAGGGATGATGGTTAGGGATGGTTAGGGATGGTTAGAGATGGTTAGGGATGGTTAGAGATGGTTAGGGATGGTTAGGGATGGTTGGAGATGGTTAGGGATGGTTAGGGATGGTTAGGGATGGTTAGGGATGGTTAGGGATGGTTAGGGATGGTTAGGGATGGTTAGGGATGGTTAGGGATGGTTAGGGATGGTTAGGGATGGTTAGGGATGGTTAGGGATGGTTAGGGATGGTTAGGGATGGTTAGGGATGGTTAGGGATGGTTGGGGATGGTTAGGGATGGTTAAGGATGGTTAAGGATGGTTAGGGATGGTTAGGGATGGTTTTAGTTTAGGAATCTAGTATGTAGGTAGGATCCGCGATAGACAGGGGAGGGTATCCGGTACTCGCCCTGTCTCAGTCATCTTGTAGTAATTCTGAATTGAACCGATATGACATCCGATGATGGGAAGACCACAAGATACAAGAAGAGGTGGACTAGTACCTAGGAGTCATCATGGTCGTCTCTGCTGAAAATCTCCGTTTATTACCAGCCAAAGATGGGAAAACTGCAAGATACAAGAAGAGGCAGCAGAGTACCTAGGCTGAGGAACCCTACCCCTCACAGATATCCCTGTAAAAGCAGCACCTCCATGAGGGCCATCCTGGGCATGC
This sequence comes from Creontiades dilutus, assembly GCA_031894815.1. Lineage (NCBI taxonomy): Eukaryota > Metazoa > Arthropoda > Insecta > Hemiptera > Miridae > Creontiades > Creontiades dilutus. Next base: position 391,416 of record JAVIWC010003945.1, read on the forward strand.
TATTTATAGCATGGCGAACGCTGCGTGAGGGGAAACGGTGGCCTGCCGCCGAAATGAATGCACAAAATGAGAATCGGAGTGAGGACTGAACAAATGAACTTATTAGAAAGCCACCTCCTCAGAAGGACATTATATTTGAATGACTGGTTGGTATGGGCCAAAAATGGCCTAAGATACAACCGAATCCCACTCCAGATGCATGGCAGGTTAGGGATGGTTAGGGATGGTTAAAGGAAACCAAGACTCCTCATCCTTAGAGTACCAGTCGAACTCTCTGGAGAAAATTTGAAAGAACAACTCACAGAAAGGAACAACTTCGGGGAGGGGTGGTCAAACCTAACCCCGCTATATACCATCAAGTAATGGACGAACGAGATTTGGGGCACAATTCATATCATGGGTGATTGAGGTGGACCACAGACCATGGAGAGAGGCAATTAAATTAGGAAAAGTCCTACTAGATTTCCAAACAAGCAATGTGCGTGACTTCCTCGAAGTCACCAGATGCTTTAACTGCCAGGGTTATGGACACACCACCAAGGCATGTTCCGCAGCTAACCCAACATGTAGCAAATGTGCAGGAAACCATGATTCCCGAGAATGCGAGAGTTCAGCAGTGGCATGCGTCAACTGCCAGAAGATAGGATGCGACTCCAACCATGCAGTAGCCGCTAATGGATGCACTGCCCATCGGAGAGCTTTCATTAAGCTCAGGGCCAGCATTGATTATGGGGAGCAGGATTAAGATGGGCCAGCTCAATATGCACGGGTCAAAGTCTGTGCAAGACGAGCTGAAAGCTATCTTAGACCAGCAAAAATATGATGTCATATTAGCGCAGGAACCCTGGAAAAAAGGAATAAAGAAAGGAATGGGTATGACAGTACAAGCAATATACAATAGCGAGAATGCAAATACCGCAGTTTATGTTTCAAACAGATGCCTGAAAGCCATGAAACTCCCCGAGACAGATGACGACATCACAAGCGTCCGACTCGAAGTCGGCCACGAGGACATCATCGTCATCTCGGTCTATTTCAGAAGGCACCAGGACATCAGCACATATATCGACACCTTGACGAATATCCTTTGAAAGTATAGAGGACTCAATGTTGTGTTGGGAGGCGACATCAATGCCCATAACCCAGCATGGGGCGACCCCAGGCTTGATGAACGCGGAAGATCAATTTTGGAGTTCTTGATGACCGAAGACCTCTTACTACTCAATTCTGAGGATTCTCCAGCAACTTTTGAAGGACCACAGGGTTCCTCAGCTATCGACATAGTCGCAATGTCGCAGCCACTATATCCAAGAGTAGTAGGGTGGCAAATAGATATGGAGGCAACCGAAAGCGATCACGCCCTGCTTACAATCGTGATATGCTTTTGAGACAGGCAGAAAGGACCAACTAGAAGGCGCATCCGAACCCAAGGAATTCCAAGGGAAAAAATGGAAACGCTAGTAGCCAGTGAGATGGCAGCAGCAGCAAACCAGCTCCTATGGCCAGCAATTACACAGGAGGAGATAGATGCTAAGGTTGAAGTATTTGCGAGGATTCTCCACCATGAGGTGGGAAAACTCGCAACTCCAACCTCCAGGAAAGCCCATTGCCCTTGGTGGACAGACGAGCTTTCAGAGCTTAAGCGAGTTGCCAAAACTAAGAGGCGGAGATTCCAGCAGTCATCCCACCCACGAGAGCGAGAGGAAAGCCGAAGAAGCTACCTAGCCGCGAAAAGAGCATTTCAGAAGGCAGTTAGGAGAAGCAAAAAAGAAAGCTGGCGATTCTTCATAGAAGAGGAAGACAACGCCAACATATGGAGCCTTCCCCAAGCAATTGTGAGAGATAAAATCTCAGCACCACCAGCTATCGTTCCATTTGGAGATGGGCTAGCAAACTTTGAGGAGATTGGGAACACTCTCCTCAGAACTGCATTCCCACTTGATACCAGAGAAAGTGATTCAGAGGGCCACAAGCAAATGCGTCAAAGGTTGGAAAATCCCCCCTCAACCAGCGGAACTGATCCCTTGGAGTCTAGACGAGCTGCGAGAAGCAATTAAGTCCATGAGAGGAGCAGGTTCTCCAGGGCCAGACTGCATCGAGGTGTCTACTCTCCAACGCACCATGGAAGTGCATGAAGATTACACCCTGCAGTTGATGGTGGACTGTCTGAGTTGCGGCTACTTCCCAAGATCTTGGAAAACTGCAGCGATATGCGTTTTCCTGAAGCCTGGCAGAATACCGGAAGATCCAACTTCATACCGTCTGATCTCTCTGCTTTCAGTCCTTGGTAAGGCCTTAGAGAAGATGATTCTGGCCAGGATTCAGTCCAGTCCGACTTACAACCCGCATGACAGACAATTTGGAGGAATTCGTGGCCGATCCACCACAGATGCCATCATGTCCCTCAAAGACGCGGTAAAACATACCCAGGCTAAATATGCCTTTGTCCTCCTGTTTGATGTCGCTAAGGCTTTCGACCAAATGTGGTGGCCAGCGGTTATGATAGCACTAGCTGAGGCACAGCTCCCGCCAGGAATGCTCCCCCTCTTGCGCAGCTTCTTGACAGACAGAGAGGCAACCCTGAAGGATTATGGCGCTAACTGCGTAAGAAGGGTGGAAAAAGGATGCCCGCAAGGATCAGTGTGTGGGCCGTTCCTGTGGACCTTGCTGTTCGATGGGCTTTTACGGTCACTTCAGTCATCGGAAATCCCAGCATTCGCTTTCGTAGATGATTTGGCACTACTAATCACGGGGGAAACCAAAGCGGAAGTGGAGACCAGAGGGGCAGAGGCAGTACAGTTAGTCATGGAGTGGTGCGAGTCTGTCAAGCTCGAGCTGGCGGCTGGGAAAACAGTGATGTGCCAGCTAAAGGGCAACCTAAACATGCGGAGCCCGCCCGTTATTTGGGTCTGCGGCCGTACTATAAAGTACGACCACAATCCCAAATACCTAGGCGTCCTTCTGTCCAGGAACTTTGAACCATCTGCGCATATTGCCGAAACTACATCAAAGGCTGTGGCATCATTCGGCAGGACGAAATCCCTAGCTCGAGTGACATGGGGCATCCAGTACTATAGTAGGATTACTATGTACAAGGCACTATTTGAGTCAATCATGCTCTATGCGTGCCCGGTATGGACATTCGACATGAAGAGCCGTAACTGGAGTGAAGCCAATAAAGCGCAAAGAAGTGCGCTCATAATTGTAACGCAAGCGTACAGAACCACCTCAACCGAAGCACTCCATGTAATAGCTGGCCAAATGCCAATAGACATCCGATTGAAGGGAGTATCCGCATTGTGGCTATTGAACCACAATAGAAGGACACCATTGCCAAACTGTCAGTCAACTGAAGGCATTGAGAGAGCATAACTGCGGGAGTTCTCGACCAATTTCGATGACATTTTCAGGGATTGTGCGGGTTAGGGGTCCCCTATAGGTTTCATGACCCCCGGATAAATGGTAGCCTCTGCGCATGCGCAAACGTGAAATCTTTGTTACGCGCATAGCTCCGGGAGTTCTTGACCAATTTCGATGAAATTTTCAGGGATTGTTCGGACTTATACCTAATTAGGTATATTTCATAGTTTGTTCAATAGTTGAACATGCCTACCTTTATTTTCTCAAGTTACGCTCCTGCATAACAATAAATTTACCCTAATTCAACATTTACTTCGCCTGATTGAACGAAGTTCTTTAGTCAATAATAATTTTCAATGATCCATACAGTCATGTTATGGATACGAGGAAGCTATGTGCCACACCCACTTGGCAGAGGTTTTTTTGTTTCAAAATATCACTGATAGCAATACAATGTATTGCAATTGATAGCAATACAATTTTAGATAATGTCATTATCCTTTACTGACAGATATCACAAGCTTCTCCGTCCTATACCTCAGTATGAAGTTACACCACCATCGTCTTTTCTCACTCAGTAGATTGTTTTTCAAATTCCCGATGAAGTTTTTATGAAGGGAATGCTGAAGGGACCAAAACAAGTCCAAAACGGCTTCATCACGGCCGACTAGCTCTGCATTACTCAAGATGTTTAGTGTGTTTGGCGGCAAGTGGCCTTTGAAGAACGCGATGTAGAAAATGAGGTATTTTTATTCATACTTGTATTGATTCAGTGAAAAAATGTTATTGCTTCCGAGTCTACTAAGGTAGCGGAAGCATTGTTTTCACTTTCGGAATGTGAAAATTTTTTTGTCCCGAAAATCAAAAATTCCACTCGCATTTTGCGTTTTAGACCTTTCTGAACAATTTTGGTTCCGTGTCTGTCTGTCAGCAAATCCTTGTTACGGGCAAAACTACACGAAGTTATAGTCCGATTTTGATGAAATTTTCAGGGATTGTGCGGGTTGGGGTGTAGATGGTCCCCTATAGGTTTCATGACCCCCGGATCAATAGTAGCCTCTGCGCATGCGCAAACGTGAAATCCTTGTTACACGCATAACTCTAGGAGTTCGTGACTGATTTCGATGAAATTTTCAGGGATTGTTCGGATTTGGTATATTTTATAGTTCGTTCAATAGTTGAACATGCCTACCTGCATTTTCTCAAGTTATGCGCCTGCATATCAATAAATTTACCCTGATTCAATATTTACTTCGCCTAATTGAACGAAGTTCTTTATTCAACACTAATTGTCAATGATCTATACAGTCATGTTATGGATACGAGGAAGCTATGTGCACACCCACTTGGCAGACGTTTTTTTGTCTAGAAATATGCAGGGACGTAACTGGGGGGGAGGAGGGGGGGCTGCCCCGGGCGCCAAAGTTAGAGGGGCGCCAAATAGGCAAAAAAGTGACAGCTTACCAAGTTCTTTTAAATATTATGACCGTTTGGAGTAAATTTGAAAATATTTACTAAAAGGAAAAATAATATAAATAAGGAATGCAATAGGCCCACAAGAAAGGACAAAGGATATAGAATACGTAGTTTTTGCGAAGCAGTTGACGAGGCGAGTCTACTCCATTCGAACTTTTGGTTTATATTTGCCAAAACGGCCTCCATGACGCCTATCCCAACTTCATGAACTAATTAACATTGAAATAAAAAAGACAAAATGAACGAAGAATACTTCATAAAAATTAACCAGCTTTGAGAATTTTTCTTGGTTTTCAATAAAACAATACCCGTGTGTGTAGCATCGAATGAAAATTCTCAAATTGGTTTGGAAAAATCTCAATTTGGTTTGGAAAATTCTCAATTCGACTTGGAAAATTCTCAATTCGACTTGGAAAAGCTATATTTGCCAAAACGGCCTCCATGACGCCTATCCCAATATAACCACAGCTTTGAGAATTTTTCTTACAATACCCGTGTGTGTAGCATCGAATGAAAGAAGTTTTAGAAAACTGAGGATAATAAAAAACTGACAACTTGACTTGACAAAAACGACTAAGCAACTTGGCCATCATATCAGTAGAGCACAAAATAGCTTCAGCACTATCTTTAGATGGTATCATTAAAACATTTGCAGCAAAAAAAACGACAATTTTCATTTTAAAGTTTGTTTAGGGCTTCCATTTTGTACAAAAATGTATTTATCATCTATTAGTTTGTTAAATTTAATAAAAATTATATGGTATTTTACATTGAGCACTTACTTACCAAACCATCCTCCTTTTAGTAAAAGAGTTTATACGTTGTGAATAAATCAAATTAATTATATTTATATTTTGGTTCATTGGTATGTTAAGATGGTATGAGTCATGAGATATCGGGTCTATTGGGGGGGGGGGGGGGGCAAATTTATTTCTTGCCCCGGGTGAAATACGGGCTGGTTACGTCCCTGGATATATGGGCAGTTCTGCTGGGTTTACAAATACTAATAATAATAGTTTGAGCTGGTTGAATCATCAGAAAAACGACGAAGTTCGTTTAAAAGCCTAACTACTACCCAGACCCTCACTCTCTAACAAATAAGGTTTTTGATACTGCCTAGGGAGTGAGAACATGATGTAATTATTATATTTGAAATTCTGAGTAGGCGACTGTTCAGAGGTTTTGTATACACACCTTTTCCTCCCCCACTGAAACCATAACGACATTCCTCACTGTAATCTATATATAGATATATGAGACGTATCACTGAAAAACTTAAGTGATTGTCTTGTTTCTCGCTTCTAACTTCTGTTTCTCTTCTCAAGTTTTGTTGTATTTTTGTTTACTTACTGAATAGTAATAATTTTTTTCCACAGAAATGGCTCCTAAAACACAAATTGATCAAGAAATAACGGCCGAAAATAGAGAGTATGCTAAAAGAAGGGAGAAGACCAAGAATTCAGTCTAATCGCCCGGTTTTATCAAGTTGTTACAAGGTTTTGAACAAATTATGAGATATTACCATTGTGTGATGCGCAATGTAAGACTGAAAATTAAGACCGTCTCCTGTAGATTTAACCTTTAAGTAATTCGTATTTGACAAGATGCGAGGAACTTGCCGTGATGCAATAAGATAAACTTTTGCTTACGACACTTTGGAACCAACAGTAGCAATGAAACTATTCAATAAGTTTATAACCTTACTGAAAAGTGACCGAGGATGACGTCATTCATCAAATAGTAAAACCTTTCTAATTGATATTTTCGTCTTTTTCTCGCTCCCTAGAGTTTCAATCAATATTTGGTCAATATTCGGCTCCAAATATTGCTTTCGAGTCTACTAAAGTAGCGGAAGCATTGTTTTCACTTTCGAAATGTGAAAATTTCTTTGTCTCCAAAATCAAAAATTCCACTCGCATTTTGCGTTTTAGACCTTTCTGAACAATTTTGGTTCCTTGTCTGTCTATCTGTCAGCAAATTCTTGTTACGGGCAAAACTACACGAAGTTATAGTCCGATTTTGATTAAATTTTCAGGGATTGTGCGGGTTAGGGTGTAGATGGTCCCCTATAGGTTTCATGACCCCCGGATCAATCGTAGCCTCTGCGCATGAGCAAACGTGAAATCCTTGTTACGCGCATAACTCCAGGAGTTCTTGATCAATTTCGATGAAATTTCCAGTGATTGTTCGGTTTGATATGTAGATAGTCCCCTACAGGTTGCATGACCCCCGGATCAATAGCAACCTCTGCGCATGCGCAAACGTAAAATCCTTGTTACGCGCATAACTCCGGGAGTTCTTGACCAATTTCGATGACATTTTCAGGGATTGTTCGGTTTGATGTGTAGATGGTCCCCTATGAGTTTCATGACCCCCGGATCAATAGTAGCCTCTGCGCAATCTCAAACGTGAAATCCTTGCCACAAGCATAACTTCGGGAGTTCTCAACCGATTTCGATGACATTTTCAGGGTATTTATATTAGGTATATTTTATAGTTTGTTCAATAGTTGAACATGCTTCCTTTATTTTCTCAAGTTATGCTCCTGCATAACAATAAATTTACCCTGATTCAATATTTACTCCGCCTAATTGAACGAAGTTCTTTAGTCAATGATAATTTTTGATCTATACAGTCATGTTATGGATCAGAGGAAGCTATGTGGCACACCCACTTGTTTTCAATATTTGGTGAATATCTCGGAAACTATAAGAGACTATGTGAGCTGAAACTGAAGTCTTCATTCTGAGGACATCATAAAGAATATGTACGCACGGGTGAGGAAAAAAACAAGGACTTCAACAATGAAAGGGGGGAAAAAAGTCAAATTGGGGATTTGTGGTGAGAAACAGGTTGACTGAAAAAGAGGGTTTCAAACAACATTGATGAAATGATTGTCAAACTTCAGAAAATCGTGTTTTGTAACAGTTGGAATTCATATCTGCCCAGCAAGAACCATCGTGGAGGTGAAAGCCCAATTTCATCTTTAACCTACTATTGCAGCAAAGAAGACAACCAACGTACCAAATTACATATCTGCCCAGCAAGAACCATCGTGGAGGTGAAAGCCCAATTTCATCTTTAACCTACTATTGCAGCAAAGAAGACAACCAACGTACCAAATTACAGCTTCGTACGATGACATTCCCATGCTATTCAAGAGTCACACAATTTTTTCAAATACCCCAAGCTGAAGGAAATATCCATGTCAAAAAATGTTTTCTAAAACCCATTCGTCCCAAATTATTTTTGTTCGGAAATTATGAACCACACCGGTGTTTACACACCAATATTCTAAAATATTGGAGTTCATTTAACGAAATAGCTCAACAAAATTTCATGATTAGTCCTCTCAGCTGTGCGAGGCATTAGGAATGTAATGAGAATACCCAATCATATCATTTTCAAGTTGTTTTTTATGCCTACAAGGTAACATCAAACTGATTTTCGAAGAACACATGGTGAAATTTAATCACTAACACTACAAGAGTCCTGCGCAACCCACATCACCAATATTAATTTCACACTAAACGCTTATCAGTTCCACATAGTACCGTTCACCTCATCACGCGGAAAAGGGAGATATCTTATTTTGTCGTGCATCAAACAATGACAAAAGTAAATATACCCAATTCAGAACAAGTACCTCTTTGGCACTAAATAGCGTATTAATATAACCAATTACCTTGTGAGTAAACAACACAAGTTTTATAACAATGAACTCGATAAAATTAGGAAAATAGATCATTGATGTAAGAAGGTGGAGGACTATGAGAGCTCGGCAATTTAAAACACGAATGATATCGAAGTCGAATGGATAAAAATAAAGAAATTAGTTCATAATAGAAAATAGTTTATTCATTTAAAAACGATGTACATTAAATAATTACACCAGTATTTTTTTCGATTTACCAGTATGAGTTACGATAAAACAAAACTTGGTTACATAAAACTAAAGAAATATAGTCATGTAGAAGAGAGATGAATTTTTGATAAATATTTTTCGCTCCACGAAACGAAGCTTTTAACAAAAGTAAAAACTGGCTGTGAACCCGAGCTGGCTAAGGACGATTTATGGTAATTACACGGCGCTTTCATAGCCAAAATATTCGTGTCATTCTCAAAATGCTCAGGTATAAACGGACACAGTTCCATCATTTCCAGAGTAATCTAAAATTTGAAGAGGCCGTTGGAATGACCGTAAAGTTTCCTATCTTTCTGATACCAAACATATATGAGCTACTAGCGGTAAGCCTGAAAACTGCGCCAGAATCAGAGCTTTCCAACGGTATAACCGATTTTGATTGTACTCCGCTGATCAGAGGAGAGTAAAATGTAGTAAATTATTATGATTGTAATTTGTTATTTTATTTCTGTACGTTCAATCAATCAATGGTGAGAATTCGATCACACTTTTTCCCCGTTCTCCTCACAAAAGGATAGTAATACTACATTTTACTCGTACAACTAACCAAATTAGGGCTAATTTCAGGGTTCGATATTTGACTGCGTCGACTCACTTCTCAGTATTCACGCAGTCTAGAAAATTGTCAATGTCACCCACTCATTGTTTAAGAAGATTTTTCGTCCTAAAGAGTTTGAAACTACGTTTTTCTGGTCTCGAACTCCACTTTTTCCTCCGATCTCGAATTATTTGGACATTGTGGGCATTGAAAAACGGGAAGTTTTTAAAAGTTACTAGTTCGTTTTTCAGGTTGATTTATTCCCCTTAAAATTTTGTATTAAGAATATAGGAAATTTTACGGTCATTCCAAGGCATCTTCAAACTTGAGATTACTCTGGAAATTTCGGAACTATGTCCGATTTAATGAAGTAAGGTAGATAACACGAAGAAAATCTTAAATCGTAAATAACTCTAAATACAAGCGTTGAAAAAAAAAAAAACAACTTTAGGAGGCATTTTTTATTGCAAATTAGTTGTAGAATCGATTCCTTGATGCAAAGAGATCTGTTTTGTGGACACAGTCTCTCAGGAGTACAAAGAAGACTGTAAAAGGTGCTGTTAAAGCATGGTCCAAGTTTATTCAATTCTAAGTAGGCTTTAACACAAAGCACCTGGGAGTTCTCACACTCCTGGTGAGACACGGAGCGGCGAGTTGTTCAAAATTATTTTTCTGTTCCATTAAGCGTATACAAGAGATTTGTTTGAACGATTTGGAAAAGCTTCGATTTTCTTGGCTGGAAAATGGTTACGGAATCCCCAAGCAAATGTTTCCATATTCTACGTCAATTAATTCGTTCAGTCCAATAGGTCAGCGAATTAGAGATAATTAAAAAATTATAAGTAGTTCATTCCCACGCACAATTTTTAAAAATAATTTCAAGTCTAAAACAATACAATATATTGGTATTTCAAGAAAAAATAAGTATAATTTGACTATTTGTAAGAACTCGAGCTTATACATTACGGCATGCATCGAATTTAAATCTCGTGTAAAACGGACTAGTAGTGAGTAATTCGAATCTAATTATTCCATGAAATAATTCTTATTTGGTACGATAAATTATTACTGACTCTCTAATGATAATAATACCTCACATTTCATTACGATTCAAAGGCTGTTCATCATATGCCCAGAAAAAATCGTACAACAGCATCAAAATAGAGAGGAAATATATTAATCTATAATATAATCTCAAGTAGTGAAAAATCAAAACTTTCTCGATAAATAAGCTATGTTATTACTGATTAACTGAATGTAAAGCGAAATCAGTTAGTTGTTTCGTTAGGAAATAAAATAAATTAGCAATTTGATCAGTCTAAAAACAAGCAGTTAAAAACGTAGAATCTTCTAGTTCCGGTCGACTTGAAGATGTAACTACGAAACTGAAGGAAATGTTTCGTCCGTTGTTAAATTTAGGGAAGGCTGGGGGGAGTGCGGTGTGGCTAAGATTCTAACGTTTCTTCGCAATGTTTCTATCGACTACTTTTATCGAGCCATCTCATGATGTAATTGTCAAGCCCCTACCGATGAAAATACTTACTTCTAAGTTTATTATTTAAGAAAAAATGCCAGATTTCTGTAATGGATCAAAGTTATCCAGGGGGAAAAAAGAATGATTTATAAATTTATTGATTTGAATGAACGTGGTTTCACTGAAACTGAACTTTTTCACTTCTGTACTCTACGTCCACTTCTCTTATAATCTTGGTTACTTTTGCTTTCTGGCAAGCCCTTTCAGTCCTGGAGCCCCACTCCGCCCTTACCCCCAGGACAGATTTCATAATTTGGTAGTAAACACTGATTTTTGTAACCTCCTAGAATCTAGGATCTAGGATCGATTGTACGGACGGAAAGTCAAGAGAGGAAAACATTGACATCCACCATTTTCATTGTTGTGACACCCTAACATTTGAAAAATTGAATTTTCTCAGTATGACGCTTTCTGATTGTTCTGGATCCATTTCAAACAATTAAGCTTTCAACCCCCTCAGAATTGATGTCAAAAGCTCTTAAAATCCCCATTTTACAATCCCTCCTACTCCATGTTGAGGAATCAGGCTTAATAATTAGGACCAACTAGACCCCCAATACAGTCTCAGTGAACATTTTCAGATTTTTTCCTTCAATTCTAAAAATTGAAAGACGTTACAGATTTAGAATCAACCCAGCTATAAACATAAGATACGTGTAACGTAGATATTTCTAACGATATGTGTTTGGCGAAGCATCAACATGTTACTTATGTTTTATCATGAGGCGCTGGGAGCACTGTCATCAGAGCCACACTTCACCCTCAGACTTCCCTAATTCAGCTTTTCATAAATTACATCCGATATTTTTAAACAAAAATTGTTTATAACCTTTTATAATGATATTTTATTCAATTAATCTAAGGAGTGAATTCATCATTAGGCAAGTACACCTACCCCTCATTCATTACACAACTAACTACACGTTTCAACGATTTGTGCGTAATGTTTTTATTACCAACCAATAAATAGTATGAAACAAAAAAAAAAATAAAAATGTTAACCCTGATTCTTTTTTTCCTTAATCAGTGTATCCAATTTGGCCTTTCTCTTCCTCAAAAGGTAGTGTTTCTGCATGAGGATCTCCTGCTCTATGGCCAGAATGGAATTTTCTTTGGTGACCTCGTGGAGGTAGCGCATGGCGCTCTCCATGATGTTGGGTTTATTGTTCCGAGGGAACCGTGGAGGAAGAAAACTTGCCAGGCGGGACAGATAGGCTCTGATAGTAGCTCGGCGAGACACGTCATTCAAATTTTTCCATGTGGTGTACGCCAACTCAAGAGGATCCTGAAAATAGAGGAGCCAATTATAAAACTGCAAACTATTAAAAGGAGGTGCGTTGTTTCTACGAAACGGAGCTATGGACAGAGACACAATCTCAATGCACGCACAAGGGATTTTGAGCAAGATTATGAATACAGAGGGGAAGCACAGGCGTGGGAGCGATCATGAGTATGTTCCTACCAAACCTCCAGTTCAATGGGTGATGATTCAATGGAAGAGTTACGTGTCTACTCCTATCAAGACTCACACGAGGGCGAATGAAACAATAGACAATGCCCGGAGAAAACTAAATTGTGATGGTGAATTCCATGTCTCAGGTATTATAAATTTCTTCTGTTGAAATTGGAATCGCGTACATTTCAACCTTCACTCTACATTCTTCTACGCAGTCTACTAACCTTTTTTTTGTCACCTATTTTCAATAGCTATAGGGCACCATGATAAATGGAAATATGCAATAGGGAAACCACACTAAAGGAAATACAGCAAGGAAAGAGGCGAAAGGGAAGAGTTGGTAATGATACGGAAGCCTGGTTTGATAAGGGTCCTTAGTGACAGCAAAAAGATGAATGCAAATCATCGCAATCAATCGTTAATAAATAAACACAAACAACAGCCGTCTCTCAGCTCTTCGATTATCTTGACTTTGCCCAGTCAGCTTAGAAATGCCGTAGATGCTGTTCACAAACGAACGGGTTTATGCATCCGACAAAACTAACTCAAATCGTCACTTGAGAGGTCTAGCGTTGTCACCATTCGATTCGGCGAAGAAATATACGTATATCCCGCCTCCAAGCATTTTTCGTCGAGACTTCTGAAAAAAAATCAATTTCAAGAGAAAACACAAGTTTTTGTACAGTTTAACACCATTTGCTTAACTAAAATATTTTTAAAAACCAAAACGACTAGACTGTTGGAAAGCTGAAATTTCGGTGGACGTTTTACCAGGCCTGCACAGTTCTGCATTAAGCATTAATGGGGTTGCTAGTCGAGATGAAAAACAGGCGATTTCAAGATTTCAACAAAACTGCCATTTCGTGCAATAATCGCACATCTTCAATGCAACAAAAAAAAATTTCTGGCATCAAATAGATACTGTAACAGTATTAGTAGATACAAACAGATACTATACTATTACTATGAAGCAGGGTTCAGATCCATCCAGATCGTTTGGAAATACGGATAGGGGAAGCTAGTAAAAAGCAGTGGAGGGGATGAAGGGGAATCGGCCAAGCACACGCCAAAAACTCGTTTCCCGCACTTCCTCCAACAGCTGTTTCGGTTCCCAACGCCATTCCGTATGCGCAGTAGTGAACTGCGCCATCCAGTACAAAAAATATTCGACAAATCTGATGCGTAGGTACGGTTTGCTTCAAAACCGCCTGTCCAGAAAAAAATATTCCCTCTCCCCAGCTGGTGTCCAACCAATCAGCTGCTCGTATTCACTTTCCGGAGAGCTTGCTGGATGGATGTGAATCCAGCTTAACGGTCATAACTCTAATATAGGTACTTGAAAAAATTCAATTTTGATTATACCGTTGGAAAGAACTCTAAATTCTTTAGTGTATAAAAAAATATTGTAGGTTGGCTCAATTGGTGTAAATCAAACAGAAAAGTGAACTTTGTCAAATCTTTGGAATGACCACTTATTTCATACTCTGTGGGTCTAATAAAATTCTACTCTTCAAATTTAGCCTGTAGTCCTAAAATATGGGCCAGAATCACAGCCAGTAACCACGCTCATGCTAACATGTGAGGTGATGGAATGGTATCGATGCCCCTTCCGTTGAGCTGAATTCGGTTTAATGTTCATCCACGCACAGAGGATGATCCAGGCGCTTGAAGGCGGCTGACCCATCTCCCAAGGCGACGGATTCTGGAATCGGGGAGGGACAACTAACCATAATATCAGTTGAACTTACCATTTGGCCTTAGGGTAATGGGGAAACACGTCTCAGCTAAGCAGGTACGTTATACAGGGTGTCGAGCGTATGATCTGAAAAACTTCGCACACGTGTTCTACAACTAGTTTCCAACAAAAAGAGCCTCCTAGAGTTTTTTTTAGAGGCTTCGTTTTAGAATTGTTTCACTTTTCAGATTTTTTTCGTGTTTTTGACCTTAAGTCACTAAGACGACTGTCACTCTGGCGTTTTTCAAGTATTTGCAAATCTAAGGATGCCGTTGGAAGGAGCATTGAATTTCCCATCATTTCAGTCTTTAACAGTAATTTTTTAAAGAAAACTACTGGGTGAAAAATGAGCCCGAAAAGTAAATTTTGTCAAATTTAGGAAAAACAACTTTTCTAATGAATCATTAGTTACCCTTAATTTTAATGGTACTTTTGAGCCTGTAAGCCTAAAAAATGTGCAAAAGCCTCAGATTTCCAATGGTTTAAATAGTTTTTATTTTTTAGAGGGAACTTTTTTGAGAAAATTGAGATTTTATGCAAAAAAAAAACGTGTGTTTTCAAGCACATTTGGTTTTTTTTTGTCATTGGCAAGAATTGTTCAAAATATCCCCTGTTCTCGCGGATGCAGAGGGCCGCTCGTCTGCGAATGGAGTCGACCGCACAATGAAGGTCACGGTGGTTCTGGCGGATCAGATCCCCGCATGGTGAGTATTAGTGGCTGATATCAAAATTCCACCGATTTGGAGGCGTTTTTGATTTCTGGACTTGTTACGGATTTGTTATTGCAGGTCCTGGACAATGAAATATTTTATTATCTGGAAGACATGCGCCTGGAACACAGGATGGGTCTATGGTTCCAAATGGATGGTTGCCCAGCTCACAAGGTCGTGCTGTCACAGAGTGGATGGTCTCCAACTTTGAGAATCGGTAACAAATATCTTCGTTTCACCACCCACATACTCCAGAATTCGGTCCACCAATTGGTCCCTCGACTCAATTCTTACCCAGCACACCTTGGATTTCAAGTTTCCCCAAAAGTAGAAATCCAAGTTAAAAAATTACGACGGCCGTTTTATTGACGTAAGGTCAAAAACACGAAAAACAAAATCTTCAAAGTGAAATAAATCGAAAACGAAGCCTCTAAAAAAACTCTAGGAGGCACTTTTTGTTGGAAACTAGTTGTAGAATACATGCGCGAAGTTTTTCGGATCATACGCTGGACACCCTGTAGATGAATAGATAAGTAAAGTTGGAAGGCAACTTTACTAACTGGTACTGGTATGCAGCAAAAGGCAATGAATTAACCAAACAAAAGCAGAAGTTCACCTGAAGGTCGATAAACTCCAATTCTTCATGAGGTATGAGAGAGATTTCTTCGTCTTCTAGCTCATCATAACTGTTGCACTTCGAAGAGTCGACAGAGCCGTCTATCGAGGTCTCTACTGCAGTCAAGGACTTGGTAGCAGTCCTGTCAACAACGCTGTTCTTCCTCCTACCTCTCCGTCCTGGCACTTTGGGTGGGCTTGGCGGCTTCCCCCTCGCAGGGACGTGGAGAGCTGAGCTTGCCGCCATCGCTGCTGCAGAAGTGAGTGCTGGACTGCTTTCCTCAATAAGGCGACTGACAAGGACCTCCATTTCTTGTTCGTCCTCGCTGCTAAGCTCCACCATCTCGATATCATTTTCGTAGCTTTTATCAGCTTCTGACTGAAAGAGACGGATTCTCCAATCAACGTCGGAAAAACTGAATGCCATTCTATGAAAAATGGTGAACAGACAAAATAGAATAAAGTACCCAAACGGCTACTCCAAATAATCTTTTATAGTTTACAAGAAAAAAGTAGATGGATGATAATGGAAGATGGGTGCAGATGTGAAAATAAGTTTTTCCAACTATAAAATTCAGAAGCACACATGTCCCCCCACTATTGGCACTTGTTATCTCCAAACAGCACCCTTGGCATATCTGTATGTTTGACAATCATAGTACAATTATTGATACCAACAAAAATTTACCCACGGCAACAATCTCTCAACAGCCCCGAATGATTATTCTTATCACGGTCTTGCCAATTTCAAGTTACTTATATCATAATATTGTCGTCTCAAATCAATCATATTTTCACACATAAATCATATTTTGCAGCTCTGATAATTTTAGAGTGCAGTTTTGTTGTAGTTCAGTTCAGTTTTAATATCACCAAAGCGGGAATGGAAGTTTTACCTCCGAATGAATGTTTAGTGTACAGGAAAAACTTCAGTGACCAAATTACCTTTGCCACAGCTTGCATGAGTGAGTACAGCGCGAGTCTTACAGGATTAATATTCCCTTTATCTTTCCAGTATTTCATTTGAGTTATAACGTATCCTACTAATAAAAACATTTTCAACACATTTTCGCCATTCGTATCTTTCCTCATGGTATCCGTACATCACGTTGTGTTGGCATATTCTTCTGATAGAGCGGATGCACGTGGTAGGTACCTTCTGTACACAACTGATTGAAAGAAGAAGCACTATCGAATCATGGAAATGGTAAATTACTGTTTCCTATAGCTAAAGGAGTGCCAATTTTATTTTGACAATTAATTTTGGATTGGCATGAAGATTAAAGAAAAATAAATTCTCTTCTTGAAGCCATCCGAAATTGTTAGTTCCAAGCCCACCATAGTAGGTAACCTAAAATAAGTGTAGAATTATTCTTTAATCCAAACCTTAATGAATGCTTCATGATTATCAAACACATCTGTTGCCAAGGGTGCTGTTCAGAGATAACTCTAAGTGGTAATGGTGGGGGGATAAGTGTGTACCTGAACGTCAAGTGTTTTTCTACCAGTTAGCTACTCAGTAATATAAATGAACAGCTGGGTTCTTCAATCATACTTATGATGAGTAGTGGAGTTGAATCGCAGCCCAATAATATTCCTGCACACTAAACCATAAGCTGATGGAATGAGCTAAGCCCACGAAAAACTAGTTGCTGTTTTTTGAAGAGTCCTACGTCCTTGTGGTCTCGGAGTATTGTCATTTGTTTGGGGAGCCCATCTTTAAACCATCTGATTAAGCAGTTTCTTGGCGGTCTTCATTCGTTTCAAAATGAGTTAGGAATGGTATTTTTTCTATTCCAATTATGAGTATTCTGACGTGCATACCAGCGACTGGGACATCCTCTGAGTGATGCGGGCATTATACGCATTCATCTCATTGGAAGGGGCAACTATAACATTCCATCACCACCTCATGCTACAACCGCATAATCGCATTTAATGAGAATGATCCTACTAAGTGGGTATGCATGTATGTATTGGTCAAGAATCACTTGCTCTTTAAAAAAACTGACTATTCAAGCAGTTCTCTTTCCAACGGTGTCATCAAATTTTACATTGCACATTACATTAAGGCGCATGATGACCATTTTAGTGAGATAAATTAATCGGAATTATTAATCGATGTTTAGTAGTTCGATGCCCATCCATAATTTATGATCATCTATTACACATGTGGGCTCCGCGTGGGAGCCATTTTGAAAACCCAATTAGAAGTTTCAAAAAAATTAGGCCTACATTATTACCCTTACTCATAGGCATATAACCACGTGAATCATCAAGATCGAGGCGAACATCAAATCCAAGAAAACACAGTCTGAAGACGTGGAGTTGAGCGATTTCTACCAAAAAACAAACCCGAAGAAGACCATTTGCTGCAACTTCGAAAATTTGTCTAAAAGATTGATTAACTTATAAATGCGAACAGTTCTTTGGATTGATGACAAGTACAAGGCTATCTGTCGATAATTTGGAATTCTTTACGTCTTTCTATCAGTGGAATTGATTTGAACATCGATGAATTAGTTTCCCCAATTAAAGCTCAAGTGTCTCATTGATTTGGTGCTGATACCTATCGCTAAAAATGAACACAATGCGGCCCGCGAACGTATTTGCACACCTAAGCTTGGCCCACCACATGTCAAACGTTGCCCATACCTGATATATTGTTTGGTTTCTGATAGCGCTTAATAAGATACTTTCCATTGTAGCAATGTGCGTTGAGGGAGGTAGGTACCTCCTTGACGTATATACGTCACCCATCAGCGAAGCAACTGCCGAAAGGCGAATATCAACAAGAAAATCAACCTTTTTAATCAGAACTTGAGATAAATTTGTGGTCGAACAAATCCAACGGTATGGAATGAATCAGAAGTAGGCAAACAAATCGTGATTGACGGTATGTTAGCGGAAGAAAATTGTCATTCCCACAAAACTAGATTTTATTAATTTCACCCCCCTGCGCGTTAGAGTTAACACCATTACGAGTATACCTGGGACGTCAATAATCGACTTACTGGTTTTAAACGTAAATGGGGAACCGCCTCGCGCTTCAGCAAACGTTTCTGGTCAAGTTCTTTCGTTCGATAGTCGGACTCATCGAAGTGTAGAGAACACACCCGAGCTGAAACTGGCAGACGTGTCATGTTCCTATAGCGTTCCTTGCAGAAATCAAGCCACTTTTCACGAATGCGTTGCCGTTTACTTTTAGGGAATCGATGGAAATGAATGATATGGTTTGGATCATCCATCATTTTTTTCATCCGGTGGCGAGAACTTAGACAACCTTCAATAGCACAGTCAGCCATATTTTCACCTTGGAAGTAAATCAATTGTTCAGCTACATAAACACTAGGGCTGGCTTAATATCGATAGACTATCGATAACTATCGATAGCCCCAGACTATCGATTGTTATCGATAGTTTCTGCTGGACTATCGATAGTTATAGGTCAAAAGTTTAAAAAATTGATTTTTAGCAACAACCAAAATTATCACTGATAAGTGATCACACTATCTCAAGATCAATCAAGGAGATCAATATTCGGGCAGTAGGCAGTACCTAGCTATCATTTTAGGCCACAAAACTCAAGAATGAAGTATCTCTCGACTCCGCTAGGAGCACTAGTGATGACTGCACTAGGGACCAGCTTCTCCTCCAATCCAGTGTGGTAACACTGATTGGTAGGGGAAGGAGAGGATGCACTTCGTTGGAGCCTGCGCATTTTGGACTTACGTTTGCGTATTCCCCTCCCCTGCTGAAGGTGCTCACACGCTCCCAGTGTTTCCTACAATTATTCTCTCGTTTTAATACGTTCTCTCTCTCCAATATACGATACGCTTTCTCGTCTCGCGTTTCTCGCTCGTTTCGTCATGCCCGTTTCGTCATGCCCTCGGCCCAAGTCAGATGTTTGGCGGTTTTTTGAAAAAATATCAGGAAAACCATGGGCTAAGTGCCTGAAGTGTGAAAGAGAGTTTGCGACCTCGTCAAACACGTCGAACCTCAGGGACCATCTGGTTCGCCATCATAAAAATGATTATAGGTAGGTTTAACAAGAAACCGTAAAATGATCTATTTCCATCTACAACGAACCACCTAATATTTTTTTTTTTCTTGCCCAGGCCAGATGCTCATGATCAGGCGGATGAACCTTGCGCTCCCGCTCCAAAACACCGGAGGTTGTCTTCATTTTTCGCGGGCTCTTACCAGGCAGACAGCAAACAAAAGGCACAAATTGACCAAGCGTTAACCGCCTTCATTGCGGCAGACCTCCAATCTTTCAAGACAGTTGAGTCTCCCTTCTTCAGAAATTTGATCCGGGTCTTGGACCCAAAATATGTCGTCCCGAGCCGAAAAGACGTATCATCCAAGTTATTGCCTGACCTCTATTTCCGTGTTAAAGAACAAGTTAAGATTTTGGTTGGTCAGGCCGAATTTGTAAGCCTAACGACGGACACGTGGACTTCGGTTGCCAACGATAGCTTTATTGCTGTCACCTGTCACTGCATACTCGAGGGAAAATTCTCAAGTTTCGTTTTGGAAACGTCACAGCTCGAAACAGTTGGGCAGAGCGCCCAGGACCTGGCCTCCTGCTTTGAGAGGACTTTGATGGATTGGAGCATCCCTAAGGAAAAAATTGCATATGTAGTGACAGACAACGCGAGGAATGAGCAGAATGCGTGCGAAATCATGAAATTGAAACACTTCAATTGCTTTGCTCATACTTTGAACTTGGTTTTGAAGGATGCGCTTTCAACCAACAAAATTGCGCCCCTGATAAAAAAATGTAAAGAAGTCGTCATGTTCTTCAGGTGAGAGATGTGCACTAATTGATTTACCTCTACAATTAAAAATGTTCATATCAGCAAACAACTACAACTACCTTGTTGAGTAATTGAGAATTTGGCCTCCGTTTTTAATAAAAACAACTTCCGAAAAAGGCCAAATTCTCAATTATTGAAAAAGGTATAATGAATGGCTAATTGAATTAATATTGTTCATCTCTGCTTCAGGTCGAGCCCAAAAGCAACACGAATTTTACTCGCTGAGCAGCAGAGGTGCGCTGCTGGAGATGTGCCTCTCAAGTTGAAACAAGAAGTTTCAACCAGATGGAATAGCACATTCTTCATGATTGAGAGAATTTTGAAGGTGAAAGAATCACTATTGGTGACTGTGGTGAAAGTGGAAAAACCCCAATTTTACTTCAATCAAAAAGAGTTCACAGTCCTAAACGAGTTGAAAGAGATGCTCGGAGTTTTTAATGAGGTAACTGAGTTAGTTTCAGGAGGGCAGTACGTTACTATTTCTTCAGTCATACCTATTGTATTCTCCCTCAAAGAGTTCTTGAAGAAAGTTAGTCCACAAGTGGTGACCGATGAAGGAAAAGAAGTCTTCAATTCTCTTATGAATAGCTTTGAAAAACGGCTTGATCCCTACGAAGCAAGAACGTGCACTATGATCGCGACTCTCCTGGACCACCGCTGGAAAGACTCCTGTTTCCAACACGATTCGTTGATGAAGAAAGCACGTGGGATTCTAGAAAACGCCTTAACGCACCTATGCAACGAAGAAAAATGCACGACAGTGACCCCAGCTCCACATGATGTTGAAGTTCAGCCCGTCAACAACGCCCTACCCCGACTTTTTGAAGCTCTTGAAAAGAAAAAGGAAAATGATCAAAGGCAAAGACCGACCAGAGTGGATGCGATAGTCCTCCTGAAAAACTATTTCCAAATCCCTCCCGTGCCCAACAGTGCGTCGAATGATCCTATCAAGTTTTGGCAGGAAAATAGTCAATTTCGCCCTATGGAAAAATTGGCTTTCAAATATTTCTCGATTCCGGCGACTTCCGTGCCATCCGAACGGGCGTTCTCTGCTGCTGGTTTAACAATCACCAAATTGAGAGGTTCCCTCTCCCCTGAGAAAGCCAATATGCAAATATTTTTGCACGAAAATAAGCACGTTTTAAATTCCATTTTGAATTAATTTAAATTCGTTATTTCGATTATTAAATTTGTTAACAATAATTTATCTAAAATCTTGATTCCAATTTCTTATTTAACCAGCGGTGGAACCTAAACTTATGTATATTATGTTACCAAACCTAATATTTATTGTACCTACGCAATTGTAGGTATCCAAGATTGTTCTTGGATGAAGTGGTACTATTATTATTTCTGCAGTAGGTACCGACTATCCCTCCCTACTTACCAACGCTTCCACCACGCAATTTAGGTCCTATTTCACCAACTTTAGACTACTCGTATTCGAAGTAAATTTGTTGATGGCAACCTCAATAATTGCCTACTTGACCGCTGGAGTAACATGTCGCATGATAGCCCACCTTGGCTGATGAAATCTGTGGAAATTGGACCCTCGACTGCATATTTTGGGACTACTCACCTAAATTTTACTAACTCATCACAATCGCAGTGGATACGCAGGCTATCAAATCGGTAGAATTTATCCATCAGTTAGGTACCTACGCGAGGTAAGTAGGTATCATGTAGAATCCAGCAATCACCTAGTTCATGCACCCATTTCAGATAGTAACCATATTTTTTTACCGTTAGGGCATGGAGAACCATAATAATTGTTATTCTCCGAGAAAATTCTCCGCCTCGGGGAGTAGGTTCTATGTTTGGAGTTCGCCGGGCTCGGAACATAATAACATTAAAATTTAATGAGGAAATGAAGAAAAAATTATTGTGGACCTAAAACTATCGATAGTTATCGATAGTTTATCTTCGATACTATCGAAACTATCGATAGTGCTGACTATCGATATTAAGCCAGCCCTTGATCACTATATATTTTCGACATCACATCTCCATTACTCCAATAAGGACTATTTTTGCCATATTCGTAAAGGCCATTTTGGTTTAACATTTCACTCGTTTAATCGAGAGCTCCATTACGATTAAAATCGTAATAATCGTTGATTTAATTTTGTCCAAGTTTGGTTTCAAGGTAGTCGGTACCTACACTAAATACAACTACTTAATGCACAAACTTCTGATTTATTTTCAGATCATCAAATGAACCACTTCAACTTCACTTAACGATTATTATGTATCTCCATATTAAAATTTAATTCAATTATGTACTTTTGTATTAAAGTTCAATTAAATGACGCGACTTTATAATAACCGTTTCACCTCACTTAACCAGCTGGACTTTTTGTCGTTCTTATAGAACCTGTCTTCCAGGGACCTTTTCTCGTCGATTCTACAAGAAATTGTACACCTGGCGTAAACTGCACCCATAATTTAAACAACATAGCGTGGGAGTTGAGTGAGGTTTAAACTAGACTTGTACCCCTGACCCTCAGTACGAGTACAAATAATAACGAAGGACCTTCTATTCTTGAAAAATAGTTTGCAGGTGGAACCTTTTGGAATGATTCAGCAATATTGACCAACATCTGCTGGAACTCGAATCACCTTCCACTACTAGCTTTTTTGATACTTCGTTCATTTGATATCATTGCTTTTTCATATGAATTTTCAACATTTAGTATCAGTAAATGACAAATTAGTAAAAGTTCGACTCGTTTAACTCTTTTCTATCTCGGGAACGGTGTCTGAAGAACGTAAGTTTTCAAAGGGAGTATTGTTCAATCTCACGGCCTTGTTGGACCAAAAACGTATTGGAAAGTGGAACGGCTAAGAGGAACTGCTCCACATGTGGAATGATACATTCCAGAACCGTTCCGACTTTTTTGTGGAACGTTACAGCTCACATGCACGTGGAGCAAACAGTTCATTTCGCACCATTGTCAAAACGGACATCTGAAATAATAGGAAATCAGACATAGGAGGTTTCCGTGTGACGCCATGGATCCTACGATCCATGGTTGAAGAACCACATTCCATCATATGCTACGTAACGTCGTCATGCAGCATGACCGTATGAGAGAATTAATACATTTATGTTGGCTTGCGTTTAAATGGAGCTTTAAATGGATATTTAATATATTCACTTTACAGCGGAAAAAATTGTTCTAATTAATTTTCTAACAAATGCGAACAAAGTAGGATTTTCTTGATAAGCTTAAGCATTAATTTTTAAATGAGCTTGTTAATATAAGAGATATATACTATATCAATGAAAAAATAAGACAAATGAAGTGAGTTTTTTCACCTCAATGGACAATTTTACCTTCAAGTTAAGGATACAGCAATGGGCATGAAGATGGCAACAGCGTATGCCAATCAAATTAGTCATATCAAAAATTATTAATTATATTTCTTGTGTTCAACCACTGCGTATCTTTACACTCTTCAATAGGTTATGGGCCACGCACGCTTCCACTGCGCACCCGCCAACCATTCCCAAATGTTTCCTGGAAGGATCTTCAGGATGGATCTTGCGATGAATGGTGTTTCAACTCAGCAAAACATTGTGGAGAAGACCCAATCATTTCGGAAATTAAAGCATTAAAAATGGTACCTGGGAAATAACTAAGAGGCCCCTAATCGAAATGGTTGGAAACAGCCAATGGTTCTTACTGAAAAACTCAACGCTGATGGAACCCTTGAACGCAGAAAAGCTCGTCTAGTAGCTCAAGGATTTTCTCAACGACGGGAGTTGATTTTACATGATCACGTATTTCCCCCGGATAAAAATCCATCCTGTGAGGTATCCTGAAGAGAACCATCCATTTGAGCGGAGCTGGATCAGCATACCTGAATGGTTCCCTTGACGAAGAAATTTTTATGAAGATACCTGAAGGTCTAGAAGACTATCTGAACAAAATTATTATAGAAGAGAGTGAAAATGAAGACCAAACAATGTTCACAAAAACAAGAAAAATGATTCAAGATTTAGCAAAAGATGGTTTTAGTAACAAAGTTTGCTCATTGAAGCAACATGGCCTAAAACAAGCCGGCCGTCAATGGTTTAAGAAACTCGATACATGCCTAAAACAATTGAAATTTCAACCATCATTTGCGGATCCATGTCTTTATATACGCGGGGAAGGGGGAGACAAAATTATTCTCGCTGTATATGTTGACGATCTAGTCATTGCATCTTCGAACAAAGCAGCAGTAAATCAGCTGAAAAGAGATCTAAAGAAGACTTTTCAGATGCGTGAGATTGGAGAATTGAAGTACTGTCTTGGTATCGAATTCTCAAGAAACAAAAACGGAGACGTGCGAATGAGCCAAGAGAAGTATATCAACAAATTAATCGAAAAATTCAAAATGCAAAATTCAAAGACAGTAAAAACCCCAATGGAAATAAACCTCAAGTTAGAAAAGCCGAAACAAGGGGAGCTACCAGAAGTACCATTCCAAAGTCTGATTGGTTCGCTAATGTATTTAGCTACAGCAACAAGACCAGACATTATGTACTCGGTAAGCTATCTGTCGCAATTTAATTCCTGCTACGATAAAGAACACTGGATAGCAGCGAAGCGTGTTTTAAGGTATTTGAAGGGCACTCAGTCACTGGCACTTCACTACCAAAAATCAAGTGAAAGAGAATTGACAGCACTAACTGATGCGAATTGGGGAAGTTGTATAGACGGGAGATCCTACACTGGTTTTTGTTTTCTGTATAATGGAACAGCAATAAGCTGGGAATCTCGCAAGCAACGTACCGTAGCTCAATCAACTGCTGAGAGCGAATATATGGCCCTTTCAGCTGCCGCCAAGGAAGCAATCCACTTGAAACAGATTGAGAATCATGTTAACGTCAAACAGAAAACGATCAAGATTAGAACCGACAATCAAGCTGCCATAAGTTGGGCAACAGATCCTATTGTGAACTCAAAATCCAAACACATTGCCCTCAAGGAACACTTTATACGAGAGGCCATCGAACGAAAGGAAGTCAAGCTGGAGTACTGCCCAACGGACGAAATGACTGCGGACATATTTACAAAGGCACTCGCAGGCCCGAAATTCTTCGTATTCAGGAGGAGACTAGGGCTGGATGCAACCGCTCGTGAGGGGGAGTATTGGAATTGAACACTCGCCTCCACAAATTAATATGTTGACAACAAGTTGTCACATGGGAGTAATGTTTTGGTTACTACGAAGAATTGTCAGTTCGCGTTGAAACTTTGTCAAATTAGTCATATCAAAAATTATTAATTATATTTCTTGTGTTCAACCACTGCGTATCTTTACACTCTTCAATAACCTTCAAGTTAAGGATACAGCAATGGGCATGAAGATGGCAACAGCGTATGCCAATCTATTTATGACACGAGTCAAATAGGCCTTCATACGCAGTTTTGTTTGTGCAAGGCCATAGAATAAGCAGTCACCCTGGGGATCTTCAGGATGGATCTGGAGGAGTGCCTCAGCCAGTGAGGTTACCCCAACAATTGCTCCAGGGTATGGTAGTCCCAGCCAATGTTCTTTACCAGGCGCCCACAAACAAAAGCGAATTGTCCGGGACATTTCCCATGATCACGTATTTCCCCGGGATCCATCCTGTGAGTGCCTTCCTCAGAGAACTGCATCCATATCTGGCGGAGGATCACATTACCCGCCATCTGTTTCTGAGATCATCTATCCTATCATTCTGGAGAACTTGCTCTCACATAATTATTTTTGAACAACACCGCCAGCAAGAGCAGCACAACCAGGACTGCATCCCTCTATGTTAGAAGGCTTTGTAAACTTTGTGTTGTGGTGGATTCAGTGGTAGAATTCACAAGCATCAATAAGCCATTCATGTACCTTCCCAAAGGCGACCAAGGCACCTGTACCTCTAGAATTGCGTATATTTGCTCTCATATCCACATTGTGATACTTTTTACGTTGGCAACATGGTTTCTGAACTGACCGTACGTATATATACAAAAGAGATGACTTGAGGCTGGAATGAAGCACCTAACCAGGTCGTAATGTTCAGTAACAGGTTGCTCCCCATAATTTAAAGCCTTCAACGGAAAAGGCACTACTTCCTGCAGACCTAACATTTGGAATTACAGCTAATTTAATCAAAGAGAAGAAATACTCAGACTCACTCAAAAAATTGTTTGACCAACGTAATCCGAAGGGGGGCCAAAACTCTTTGAGGGGAACAAATTCTGACTCACAATGGTATGAAAGGTCATTACCTAAACGTAAACGGCCCTTTCATTTCATCCTAAAGAATATTTGTCACATGAAGGGCTATCTCAAAACACTGATCTATAAAGATGAATATGGGAGAGGGAAGAAAGCAACAGTGAAGAATGCTGTGCTGTAGAGATTGCAGGAGCAATGACTCCTCTTAAGAAGGGGGTTGTAACGCATGTGCTTCATATTTCCAATGCCAATACCAGCTGTTTCTGTGACAACCAGAGCGTTTTGTCAACATCATTGTACTTGGATTAGGAAAAATACGTATGTGTTTAAGTAAGTGTTAAGTGTAAGTGAAGTGATTTCGTTTTATGAAAAGCCCATGTAGCCAGTAGGACCACACAACACTCTCCGTTCCAGAATGTTATTTGATTTTGACGCCTTTTCGCTGCTCTCTCATTCTCCATTCTGCCCGTACACTACCCTTCCAAATTTCTCCAAATTTCTCAACACATTCCTTTCTTAAGGATGACAATAGTAAATGTATCAATCTCCCACATCAAGCTAAGCTCGACGTACTTCAAAGGTGAGAAAGCAATAAAAAGCTGTATAACGTAATAATGATCAGTGGTAATGAACACACCTTTGATCCACTTAATGTGTAATTTTGGCGAATTACATCCATTTAAGACAATTGGGAGAATTATTAAACCTGTTAAACATGTTGAAAGATATTTGTTCAGCAGCAAATTTCTCGCATATACAGCTAGAAGAAAGTAAGTATGGAGCACTAACCAGGGAACCAGTATTGGCGGCTGGAACTGCAAGAGGATCGTGACTTTCTTCCTCTTCCTCTTCTGGCTCATCAAGAGGCGGGGGTAGGTTAAGAGTTGGGAGAGTTCCCTCAATTAGCTTGGCCTTGGACCCCGGCTTGTGTTTCTTGCAGAAAAACTGAGGTTCGAAGTGGATAGAGCACACATTACGGTTTAAGATGTTGGTATAGTTGGTAGGTTGACACCTCTTAATCCATTCTTGCTGCAACGTCAAGTCCCTCGGAAACCTAGAAATGTCGAAATTTTTAACTGCAATTAAGTATTTGTTGCAGCACGACTTACTTTCCTTTGAGAATATTTGCAATAAGTTGAAGAAACTTAGAAGGATTTTAAGAAACATTGTATGGTTGACGAGAGGGAGTAGTATTGCAACAACGCATAACTATCCCATGAAACAATATTTTCTAAGATTAATCAATTTTGGTATCAACAGACTCAACAAATTACTTCCCTAATATTCCTTGGAGACTCTTGAAAATTAGAACTTTACAAGGAATAGAAAGTAAAAGGACAATGGCGTACATAGGTGCAGAGCTTGATTAATTATGTATGGGCTGGCTAGTTAGTTTTATTTAACAGTCCCAATATTGCTCATCTCAACTGTCGTTCTGTAAGTTTCAAGCAAAACGAACTGGTTGTTAAAACAGGCAAATCGACAACCTAACATAGCTGTTAGGATAACCAATTTTCCATGCCTAAAGTGGGAGTATTCTGCGTGTTTTGATGACACTTTTCTTTCTTATCTACAATGGCGATTTTTCATAAAAATTCGTCAAAAATCAACTATTTTCAATCGTCATTAAACACACCCCTAAGAGAAATATCTGAATCAGAAGTCAGTTTTTTTTTTATCAAACGCTTCTTTCATCCATAAAATGGCGATTTTGCATACAAGTTCTTTAAAAACCATCCACTTTTGTTCTTCATGAAACCCACCCTTAATCAATCTTGAGGTGCTGAACACAAACCAGAAATCCTTCCATCCTGGCAACGATCCTTTCATTCATTATAAATAAACTATACCAAAAGTACACAATTTCTTTTTACGATGGCGAAATAGGTAAACATGTCTTCTTCTTTCTCACCACAAGAACCCAAAAAACTAATAAATTGATAACAGTGCTATCAGTCCTATGCTGATAAGATACCTAAAACGCAACATACTTAATACCTACAATTAGTATTAAAGTATGACAATCTTAGCAGGTGATACAGCCTACATACAATCTTTTAAAAACTCACCTATGGAAAGAAATGTCTAATCCCAATTCATCTCTCTTGCGGGATGTGTTGTCACAGTTCATGACGCTGCATCTTGGCCCTTGATACGCCTTCTTCAGAGTCAATGTCCTTTGAATCATAGTTGGAGTTGATTCCATTTTGAAGAGGATCCCACTTGGACCAGCTCACAACTTCGATTCAGGAACTACGGCATGCTATGAACGATAACCAATAATTAACCAATAGATCAACATTTAAACACAGAACAGCTTATCATCGATTCTGTACACTTCATATCCACTACCTGCACCCCTACAAGGAAAAGTAGTTCGAGGTATATTAAATAAATTGATCTTAAACAATATATTTAATCTGTCCAACTTCCTATCGTACCTATTGCGATAAGGTACAACCCCATGATCTCAAAAATCCGTTTGGTACGTACCTTCTTTAGATAGGTTCTACAGTAGTTTCATTCTTCCCTTTGCATTTATTGACACCATTCAAACGACAAAACAAATTGTACTTCCGTCCTGGAAAAATGCTTACTGAAGAGAGGGGAACACCTAAGATGTAGGACAAAATTTACATGGAAACACAAATTCAAACACTAAACACTAGAGTAATCTACACTCCCCGCAATGTTACATGTATGAAACCTCAAAATAAATACCGAACAATAAAAACAATTGCTTTTAACTAGAAAAACAATCAACATCAGTTCTCACGACCCCCCCTAAACGCCACAATGATCCGGTGATAACCACAACGGCTTATCACTTCTCTTTTTCTTCTTCCTCTTTTATTCCCCCATGCTCAGGGGGCTGTTTAACTCAGTTTTTCCATTAGAGAAAACTGCCCTCCTGAATTTATCAAGATGTCAAAATTGGTGTAAGTTCCTGGATTTTTCAGCCCAATCTAGTATTGGGGTAGAACTTGGTTCGAGTATTATTAGAGAAAAGCTTCAGTGATACATGCCAGATTGATGAATTTTTATTTAATTTTTGACATCCAAGTATCTCAAAACCTGAACAACTAAATTTTTGTTGGGTTACAATTATTTTTCTTGCTTTATTAAAAAGGCTCACATTGAAAATAATAAACCAACAACATTGTCTTTCCCCACGGTAGGAAAAATTGCTTTACTTTTCAAGATAAGTTGTTTCCAAAAATTAGGAAATTGTTCCATTCAAGAGTTGACTCTCAAACTAATGTCGTAATAGTACCTGCCTGTATACCAGTAGATTTGCCTGAAATGGCGACCATGTTCATTGTGACAGTGAGTTTGAGGGTTGAAAATGACAGGCGAAATGTTAAGTAACTCAGTAAAAGTTTAGAGTTTTGACGATGAAAAATAATCATAAAATTGTATAAATCATCTTCGACAACTCTGTCCGATACGACGGACAGAAGACAACAGATAACACCACCACCATCGTATCTTATCAGCCGTATGTTATCTGATATCTACGACGATCTTGGATTCCTACATTTTGTGTACAGCGCATAAACTAAACACACAATCGCAGGTTATTTTGCTCTATTTGGTGACTAGATTGTTATATAATGTTTTAAGATTATACAGTTCATACACCGAAAGATATCTGATATTGTCTCTTTGTTTTCAGTCGTTGTTGAACCATCATGCCTCCTGTAGCAGTTCTCTCGGATCAGGAAGAGGTACCTGCTGAGGAGAGGGCCAGGAATTTGATTCCAGAATTATGCAGACAGTTCTACCATTTGGGCTGGGTCACTGGGACCGGAGGTGGTATCAGTATTCGAGAAGGGTACGTGATATACATCTTACCAACTTGCCAACATAGTGTAATGACCAATTATGATACCAATGCTTTTGATTACAACGGAATTAGCCAAACAATGTTGATGCCCCATTCATTCATGGTTTGGTACTATTGTCAAGGTTTGTTCTCAGTTGCAGTTTGAATGAATCCGATACTGCTCAGACTGCTGTCTTAGAACTCTATCAATGAGCATTCACAAACGATATCCTCAAGCTTAAGTACCTTAAGACTTCAGACTGTAGAGAATCATATTCTCGTAGCAGTACTCAGTTCCAAAGCTGTGGGCTCTGGCACTCAAGACAAAACATCTACTGGATGCTCGCATCTCAAAAATAAAAAATATCCTACATCAATCGTAAAGTATAGATCAGTTGGACAAATAGATCAGAATGTGTTAACACTTGTGTCTCTGGGTACTAAAAATACTTTTGTCGATATAATGGTCGTGAAAATCATTCCATAATACATGGCAGCGGTATCGATATATTATCCTATAAACACATCGATTCCGGTACACATCGATACAGTCTGATAAGAGCTTATTCTCTACTTCAGCCAATTCCGGAATTGACACTGAAAGGGAAGCTTTTATAGACCAATATTAGCCCTTCAAGCTAGAGTGTTTATTAGCGAATACGTTTTATAAGTCGTAAGCTAAATTCTTAAACGTGTTACCAATCATTTATCTCTACTGATCAGCAATTCAATCATTCCTTATAGTTTTTATCGTGGGAATAGGTGACTATCCACAAAGGATAGTTCATCATACAATAATTTTAAAAAGGCTGAACGACTTTTTGTTAAATAAATTGGCAGGAATCTATTCGGAACCTACATTTTTCATCCATGTCTCATTTCCAGCTTTGTCGTCGATGTTGGTGTGATGTTTCAGACATGTTTTTCTTCCGTCAGTGAATTGGCTAACACCTATTTCCTGGGTTAATCAATGCACTTTTTGTATGTACTCAAACCAATTGTAGAAGTAAAAAATTAAGAGAAAAAACTGAAGTTAGAAAGAGATCAATAAACATTTGCACAAATTTCTATAGAATTTCAAATATGGTTAAAAAATAAAACTGTTACGATTTGTAAAGAATAAAAAATCCAAGAGTCAGGACCGTATGGTGGCCACCACAATGGTCCATTTCGGCCAATCCACGTACAACAATTAACTACAAATCATTCACATTCAAATTTTAGCTTTCTAGGCTCATGAAGATGGAAATTAGTTGAGTTCATTCACAAGGTTTGTTCCAAGCACGGCAAGTTCAGGTGCGGGTTCAAGTGCATTCATTGTGGAGTAGGGGAAGGTGTACAGCGGGTGCGGAAAGTTCTCAGTTAATGAACTCTGCTTGGAATGCGAAAAATAGTGATCGTAAGGAACGCTACTTTTGTATGTAAACTACAATTTTATTTCTACTTAAATTCCTTGAAAACTGTTTTGAGATAAATTAATAATTTTGATGGAATACAGTTTGTGTGATGCCACCTGAAACGTTAGTTCCGTTTATAAGCCTCTTTCGAATGTTAACTAAATTTTTTTTTCTACTTCAATTCAAGGGAAATAACCAACTGAGTGGTCCAATATCACTGTGGTAATATGAGGGTCGAGCGAACCCTTCCGCGATTTTGTTGACAATCTCCCAAGGGACGCGGAAATTTTCAATAAATTTTTGGTTGTCGTAAATTGGCACAGTTTGAAAATCATTTTCATTTTTTGTACAAACACGATCGAAGACGCAGCTATAACCTCTACATCCTCCATTGTGGATAGTACAACTTCCACTGGAATTTCCCGATCGTTCAGCAATTCGTAAATTAAGTTATCCATTACGTAAAACAGAACTTATTCATCCCAAAAACAGAAAGAAAAAATGGAAAAGAGAAGTAAAATATGTGAAAATTAGAAATTCCTTAAATTCACAACAATCAGCATACAGACTTAGTAGACGGTTATGGGCTGTGGGTTCCTCCTCGAACATACTTAAAAAACTTCATACATTTTCACTACTCACTGTTAGCACTGATCAAGCCACTGAACTACCTTGTTCTTCTTCTAAATGTACACTCAGTGAGATAATTATATGCCTTTCTAGTAATTACGTTTTCCTTGGAACGCAGAAATAAAATATACATCGCCCCATCAGGAGTCCAGAAAGAGAGGATCCGCCAAGATGACCTGTTTGTCCAAAATATCGACGGGGAAGATATTGAACTCCCTAACCCCTCTAAGAAGCTGAAGAAAAGTCAGTGCACACCTCTGTTCATGTGTGCATATAAAGGTAAGCACCTCCCTGCCCATTTAACTTGTACTTTCCTAAAAATGTCTCTCAGCGTAACAAGCGTGTTCATAAGTATAATTTTTTCAGAATTACACAAAAATGCACACTTTTTCTGTAATTTATCCGCTAAATTTTCTCAAGTATGGGTAAATATTACTTGAATTGCCAGATTTTACTATACATTTCACTGAAATAAGGTTTTAACCTGCATTCTCCTTAAATTCATATTCTTTTGTAAAATTTCCCTAAATTTATATTTTTTCGTGGATTTTTCCAAAATGTATATTTTTTGTTGTTTGTAGCCTATGTAACCATGTTGCACGTAAATTTTAAAAAGTGAATCGTTGGAAAATTAAAAAAAGTGAATGTTGGAAAAATTCACAAGAAATATCAATTTTAGTGCAATTCAGTTTAAAAAACTAAAATTTCAGTAAAATTCATCGTAAAGTCGGAATATGATGTGACAATGTGAATTTTTGTGAAATTCTTGAAAATAGTTTTTTATTTCTTTATTCATTTATTTAAGTCTCTATTTGTTTTCATATCCGTATTTATATTGTAATTCATGTTTTCTTGTAATATCATCTCTTCTCTTGTAATATCAAATGCAATTCATGTTATATTGTAATTCATTCATGAATTTCATTTGTGTTCTTATTTATGTATTGGAATACACCCATCTTGTCTTTCAGTCATGCATTAGCTAAGTCTTAGGGACGGTATATGGAAATAGAGGTATCCCTAGGGGCAGGGGGCTAACCTTTGAAGCATAGCTGAATCACGGGAAGGGTTATCTTCTGATGTTGTCAGAAGTGTCACCTCCTCAAGCTTCTTACCATAGCTGGGAATCGTACTTGCTCCCTTCTTTCCTTACCAAGGAGTTACACATGTCAACAGTTCGCCCCGTGCAATGCTCGTCTCGGAAAAGAGACGAGCCACTTGCAGTTAATTGTAATGGACGACCAAGTGATGATTGCTGCTGAAAAATACCCCGAAAGTCAACTCTGAGCAACCCCACACGTTTTTAGCAGGGCAGATGCTCGCTACTTGGCGAATATTCGTCTCCTTTGTTGTGGGAAAAAGACTCACTCTTTCCAGAGAGTCCCCGATTACTGTTGCTCAGCATTTGACTCCCCTCCTCAATAATAGAAAACTGGTGAGCACCTGCCGCATGTGTGTGACGTCCTTTATGAAACGATTTTCATTTCATAATGAGTAACTGAGCCAAGCCATTTTGGGCTTGATTCATAGGGGACGTATATTAGCGCTTTATGGAAACGGTGTTTTTTCTACAGTCAAATTGTAGGTGTATCCTGTCCACGTTAGAGTAAACTGTGTTCCCTGACCCCAAGCTTTGGGAAATTCTAATAAAGTTTGATAGATCTTGGATTAAGAGTCTTGCTATTCCCGATCATACCTTGTTTTTTGTTGTTTTCTTCATATTGATCATGAGAAGTACATCCAATCATACAAATTAAAGTCTGGCATTCTTTTTCCGAGTTCCTGAATTCACATTCAATTCATTTGTTTGACTGTATTCCCATCAAATGCCTGCTGAAAAGTGGCACACAGCGCCATCTTCCTTTTTCGACCAGCTGCCCTAGCCAATCGGAGAGCTTACCCTGTCAAGCAACAGAGTAACCTGCCCTTCAAAACACGGCCAGGGGTACCCTGGCTCTGAGGGACAACTTGCATTCTAGTTACGCCTCTTCCTCAAAAATGGAGGGGTAACCCGTGCAACCCTTTCTAATACCGCCCCTTAGTGTGTTGCGTTCCTAGGTACAATAATGGTGTATTTATATTATATTTGTGTTCTTAAGCTAGAAATGCTGGAGCTGTGATACATACCCACTCAAAAGCTGCTGTTCTTGCCACACTTCTGTATCCAGGCAAAGAATTCAAAGTCACTCACCTGGAAATGATTAAGGTAGGTACTTCCCTACAAAGCCTAAATAATGCCCCCATAATCGCTTAAAAACTCAACCTTGCCAACTGTTGTTTAGTAGGTTTTGGTATTATGAAACACCCCTGCTATTATTCACTTTTCTACTGGTGGCTCATATGCTGGAAACTACTATCATATTCGTGTATTTAGGGTATCAAGAATCAAGCTATTGGAAGGTGCTACAATTACAATGAAGAGCTGGTTATCCCCATCATAGAGAACACTCCGTTTGAGGAAGACTTGACTGAGAGCTTGGCCAAGGCTATCAAAGACTACCCTCAGACGACTGCTGTCCTTGTTCGGAGACATGGTGTCTACGTGTGGGGAGATGATTGGAAAAGTGCCAAGACGCAGTGAGTATAAATTAACAACTCAAAATCAACATACTAAAGCTAAAGAATTCTCCAGCTATTTGGGGCAAGATTCCTCTTTTCCAAAATAAATTGATACTTCGGATCCACAGCTAAATTAACTAGAAAATACTATTTATAGTTTTGGTTTAATATTTTCAATAATGAGCCTTTCATGACCGACAACGAAAATAGCCCCCCCCCCCCACTTTTGTTGGTTTTCATCCGTCCATCCTCACGTATGGGCTGGGATTATCCTCCTACATTGCCATCACTCTCGACTTACTTTATGGGTTTTAATATTAGAAAATCCAAATCTCAAAAACAATCGATGTAAGGGGATGATTTTCATTTCATCCAGGTGTAAATCAGTTCTGTGAATTGAATGAGACCGCTTGAATTGCCGTACGATCATTATTTCACTCACTATTTAACAAAATCTGGAGGGTTGCCTTTAACGAGAGGACTGAAAGTGGAAACGTATCTGCGCATACCCTGACAGTTAAATCCAAATTAGATGACGATTGTAGAAATTAGGCTAGGCACAAGAATGCCACATCCGCATGCATCAGCTGTTAATGATAGGATTGCTTTGAGGATCCCAACACTAAGGTGTATTATCTTACCTATCTGTTCAGGAATATGTTATTATTTCAAGATAAGAACGCATAGGCCTACTTGTTGTTTTGGCGATGCTTTTCTGAAAAAATATTGAGATGTTTTGTTGGGTCCGCCGCATTTTCTTGCGACCTTTCATGGCAATTCAACCAGTATTGCACATAATTATGCTTTTATTGGAAGTCAGCGAGGATAACTAATTATTAACTTTGGCGAGTGCTACCCTCAGAACCCAGAATTTTGGAAAGGGTGTCTTAACACAAGCCGATATTGAAACACCTGAAATCCACCTTCACATTGTGAATGCAGATGTTATTTAATAGGTTCTGAATAGAATCGGGGACATTGGCACAATAGATACTACTGATCTCAGTGACCAGGGGGTTCTCCCATCCCTTATCAGGAATAAAAGAACAAGAAATCATTCGTTTATTCTATAAATAATAGGACTGTTCCATTTCGCAGTAAAGCTAATTGTGTAC
Source organism: Creontiades dilutus (assembly GCA_031894815.1). Classification (NCBI taxonomy): domain Eukaryota; kingdom Metazoa; phylum Arthropoda; class Insecta; order Hemiptera; family Miridae; genus Creontiades; species Creontiades dilutus. The sequence continues at coordinate 427,316 of JAVIWC010003945.1, forward strand.
TATACTTAAGTCATTGATTTGTCTGTTTCAGGTGTGAATGTTACGATTATCTATTTGATGTGGCTTGCCAAATGATTCAACACGGTCTGAAACCATTCGAAGCGCCCCAAGAACCCAGTTAATGATCAAGTATTTAATGAGTTAATCGTTGAATGATTAAACGTTTGGTTTGATCTTTGAGACGATATTATATTACTTGTCTAGCTCAAATTAATCCCTTCTCAAATTAATGATATTTTTCATTACGACGTTTATGCCTCCTTGGAGTATAAACTGAAAGAATGCTGTAATCTTGTTTAATATGAAACTGTGGTTAACAAATCTGCGTTCATGAATAAATTTTCATCGCTTTTCTATCCGTCATTATTGACTAGGAAAGTTAATTAACGTTGTACCCATTTAAGTATACCCACATCTTAAGGTATACTCCACCCCATCAATAAGTCTCAATACAAAAGAACTATTACTATTCCTTCAGTGAAGATATTCCTATACTATAGAATTTATATATCGATCATCTACCACTCTCCTTTATTACAAGTTGAAAAAATGAATGCTTGGAAAGTGGACATCAATATTTTGTCATATTGAATTGATGTTAGGTCATACGAACACTTGTATATATTTTTGTTGGAACAATATACCTATTCACCCAGCTTCTCTTGTACAAATTTCCTTAACTTTGACTGTTCGTACATACGAATTCAAGTATAACTCCCTTGGAGTTTCCCTTGTACGAGCAAATGCCATCACAAACAGTACACCCCACACATCGTCCGAATGATTTGTAAGCCACGTTTGCAACTCGATGACGTTTGTGTGTGTGATTTTGGATTACTTTGTCAGGTCGGATGCGTTCACACAAATAGGTGAGCTAAGTGCTTTGTTCCATACAATCACGGTAGTATCTAAACAACATGTACAGTGAAACCATTGAAGGTACAGCAAAGATCGAAGCAATGTAACATAATGTACAAATTCACAACGACTAAAACTGGACTTTTATTTATGTTTTTTAATCTTGAACACAACACCTAAAAGTTAACAACCCGTATTTTTATGTGAATAATGTCACCATGTGATGATCACCGTCACAATAAGTATTCCTTCATTTTTAACCGCAAACACTAGAAATACCAACTATTAACAAGCACATTGTCTTAAACTCTCCGAATTTCTGTTGGGAAGTTACAGAGGTGAATCAACCCGTCACAGCACCAGGTGAACACTCTATGGCACCATTTTCGTATCTTTTAACAATAGTCGTTTCTAGAACCTTAGGTTTCTTGTTGTCTTTCCAAAGAGCCGTATTCGTGAGATCTTTTACCCATTTAGAAGTTACAGCGGCGGCACACGCCCTTTCCTCGTAGTCTATCTCCGGTTGAGTATCAGGTTTTCTCCTTTTTGGAAGTACTACATCTTCTTCTTCTTCTTTGAGCTCAGAAACAACTGGTGCACCAGAAAACAGGCGAATTCCACCACCATTTACAGCAGCTTTTTCAGTTCCTTGTTCTCTGTTCAAAATTTTTATCCTTTGGTCCAACCTTTCTGATAACCGTTGAGCTAAAAAATGTTCGAAATCGTTTCCCTTGACGATTTTGTCTTCGGCGCTTTTATCGGTACGGCGTGACTTCGGTGTCGAGTCTTCCTTATTTTTTGACGCACTAACAAGGACCTTTATATAATCACAATTGGCAGACTCTTTGAGAGCATCATGTATTTCATCTTCTGAACTGGAATCCGACATATTTCTGAAAAAAGAAAAGAACATATTTGAACATTATAATAATATGTACGTTATTAAAATAAACTGAAACCTGAATTGATTCATTTTAGAACATAAAATCTTTTAGCACCCTTCAAGAAATCCAAATTACGAAGCCCTGGCTGGTTTTATCCTAGAACTAGGGAGTCATAAACTCAATTTTTAGGGAAATTTCAAATAAATTAGAGTGAAGCTATTAGAAATGTAAAAAATGTTCTTTGCAACTGAATTTTGCAGTAATCACCGACTTCACACAAACTTCTCCAAAATATCTTATAGGAAATACATTGCAAATCCGAAATAGGTACTCGATTTTTGTCTAAAACCTTTTTAAACCACCAAAATGAGAATAAACCTCATTTTCACCGTTTTTTCCAATAGCATTACATTGTTCTCTTCACTGTTTTATCATAAACGTTCATCTAATGCTGAGTATATTAAAATACGCGTCGAACTACTAAGTTTAGAACAGGCTAATTCGATTACCTTAACAAGTGCCAATGATTCCGTAATAATTCACGCGGTGTAGCTCAGAACGCGGCAATCTAAAGGATGAAAGTACAGGTAAACGGGTGGTCTCATACGATTTAATTAACTAATTTCTATCTTAATTCAATAACTAAAGCATCCCATCAAAAGTTTTTTAGATTTTGATTTCATGATATTTTATAGGAATCAAGTGTACTGTCCGACCGGAAGGAGAAAATAATTGGAAAACTATTTAGACAAGTTTGTGAAAGACTAGAATACACACAAAGATGCACAGTTGTTTACTTATTTCCTATAATGACTCCAACAGCCAACTATACAAACAAACAGAGCCGAAGTGTCCCTCTCTCTCTGGTCTCTAGGTCAGAATTGCCAATCCAGAACTACAAAATTCCCGATGCAGATACAATTTACAAGGAAACAAATAAACAATAAGTCCCAAGTGCATGCAATTTCCTAGTTGCTCTTCTATTTATATTGTGAAAGAGTCAGTCAAGAACATTTTATTTTTACATTTATTTAATAATATTTAAAGCGGGACGTTTATTTGTTTATCCTGCACAAGCAGGACGTAATAGCGTCCCCAGAGTAAATCTGGGAACAGCGGGACACTAACCTAAAAAGCGGGACGGATGGTCACCTTGGTCTAGATGCTCGCATCTCAAAAACAAAAGAATACTTTAAATCAGGGGTGTCCAGTCCTGTTAGATTAAAAAATACAAATTATCTTGGGCCGCACTAAAAAAAAAGAAGCAAAAATGAAATGTTTTAAACAACTTTTATTGATATTTGTTGTTAGTTACCATCAGGTTACAATATTTAAAAGTGTAAAAAGAAGTAACTAAAAATTAGTGAGATATTTGACATTGCTGTTTAGAAACAATTCCGTCAATGGTTGCGATTCTGAATGAATTCTCAAGATGTTCATCACTTATTTTACTTCTATTTTTGTTTTTCTCGTGCTTCATTCTTGAAAATAATTGTTCACAAACATATGTGCTGCCAAAAAGCGATGTCATGATCGAGAAGTGTCGGATAATATATTATATGTCTCTGGGAAGAACACATTAGGAGTGGTTATGATTAAGCGTACCATATCATTCAGGTAGGTAAACCCTTCCGTTTCAGGTCGAACGACCTTCCTTCATAGGATATCATTACTATATCATCATAGCCAAGTTCAGTAATACATTTTAGTTATTATAATATAGTCTATTTTGTAGGCGTAAACGCTATCAAGTACAAGAAGTACTTACCTTTAGGGCAACTTCCTATTTAATTTTCGCTGAGGTTGGTATTATACTTTCTTCTAATACAGATAGCTGTCCGTAATATACACCTCAGAGCAAAGATGTACACGTACCAAGTCTCACTTCTAATTTCTGAACAAACAATGATCTCGGTTTCCACGGTACACAGAGGTTTTGTTGCTATGGTTGTTATCAATCAAATCGCAACAGTCTGATAACGGAGTAGGTGGTGGTGGTGAGAATTTTAGTCCAGTTAGCAAACCACACGTGCTCTTGTGGTACTTTCATATATTTTGAAAGGGATAATATATATATATTTTTTTTTCCTGAAGTATTAGCTGATATTTAGGACAGAAACACCTCCCAGGACTAGAGATAATAATCAATGATAATGTGACATATTTTAGCATATGATAGCAAGTCATTTCTCATGGAGGAGCAACAAGTTGTATATTACATTTCATAATTTTAGCATTAACAGTTTGTGCCTGAATAAACCGAAGAGTGATATTAGTATCATTTTTTAGCCAAGATAATAATAATAATCATTCACTTTATTGTCGATAACAATAATAACAAAAAAAGTACCTATGGATATTGCAAACAAAATTGTGATAAATTATAAACTGAGAGAATTATGATAAAATAAGATTACCCATCCACTCTGAAATATTTTTTTCATTTCCCTAAGTTAAAAAAGTCTTGAACAGTATGCAGTTTCTTGGCCTTAAGGAAATGTTGCGTTTTGACCGGGAGAAAAGTGGACAAAATGCGATGTAACTAGGGGAATTCCAGCAATCTTACTGGGAGAATTTTGATTTGGTACCTGTATTCATTAGAGTTATAATTTAGGTGGTAAAATCATCAAGTTGATAATCCACTCAAAGAGCTGATAATTGTTGAGAGTTGATGTACGGATGTTGTTTAGTCTCACTGAGTTGGCTTTCTGGGCGCCATGTCAAAAGCTGCCGCTGCAGGTCTTGGGATGTCATCGAGACTACTAAGCTATCCCTGTACAATCAGGTGCTAAAACCTGTTTGGACCTATGGAGCCCAGCTGTGGGGCTCTACAGCTCTATCAAATCGAGATATCATCCAACGTTTCCAAAATAATGGGCTACGAACTGTTGTGAATGCACCATGGTATGTACTTTTGAAATGAACGTCTCCTTCACGAACTTCAGGTCGAAACAGTCAGCGAGGCTATAAAGCGACAAACTATAAGTCATCTCCAATGGCTAAGATATCACGTCAAAGAGGAAGCTGTCCATCTCCTTGACAAAAGAGACATCACCAGAAGACTAAAGCATACCAAACCACTCGATCTTGCCTATTTGTGAAGCAGTTAAGTGGAACCATCAGTCAGAAAGGACAAAACTCAGTGATGTATCTTAGTTTTGAATATTTACCCCTATTTTCAATATAATATTCTTAATAAGTTATTACTTGGTACAAAAAAATCCTAAAATTGTAATTTATAAAGTGCTGATATGAGCCATCTGGCTCTATGGTGGCGGCCTCTGGTGCTCTTCATCTCGAACAAAAATTGGTCGTATTCAGGTCCTGCGAAACTGTGTACTCCAGCCGCTATGTAACGCCCCTTGGTACATACGGAAAGAGGATTTTTGAATTTCTACCGTCCACGACACCCTACCCTTATCGCTACGAACCATCAAATGTACTTGAGAGCACCAGCCCATCCGAACCCTCTAGTGAATCCAATTCCCTAGTACTGCCACCCTCCTCGACTTGCACGCCGCCTCAAAAGAAAACACCATTCAGAGAACGCCGACGGCTTCAATTAACTCTTCTTTGTTGTATACCTCCCTTGTTCATGTAATAGTTTGTCTTTATATTGCGTTCACGTACAAAAGCTAGTTACTGTAACAGCTCTATTGTTTTTTGATATATGTTAATCACTTTTGTGCTAGATATCGTTGTTTTCCAACTACATAGGGCACATCCCAAAAAATGTACCTCAATAAATTTAAAAAAAAAAGTTTTTGAAAGGAGATAATAAACAACCATTTTCAAGTAAGAGTTGAATGTATGTTGTATTGATGGCGCATCCAGTACTAACAATCGGTGTGTGGAAAATTGATACTTCCACATTTTCCAAACTGTTTCCTAGAAAACGTATCCACGCGACTTTTTTTTTCAATCAATTTTCTCAAGCCTTTGATTAGATTGAGACAAGGCATGGATTTCATTGCGCAGTGACAACGTTGTTAATAATATTAGCATTTACTTAAAATCAATGGTATGAATGGAATTGGTAATACTATCCACCAATGTTAGCGTGAGATAAACGAAGAAATAACTTTCACTCAAGTACCTACGTAGAAACATTTTGGCGGCAAATGAGGTTTAGATTCAAGACCGTTTTAGAAATCGGAGCAGGGCTGAGCGTCGGCATAACAACAGCGGTGATCGCCTACAAACGGATCGACAATGAGGTGAAGGCGCTGGAAAAGCCGACTTTTCCGTCGAAACAACCTTGCACTGGACTGCAATGTCCAGTGACGAGATGGGATCCCAATTGGGATTGGCGGGACTCCAAATCCAGTTCGAAGGATTTAAAGATGGAACGCAACATCATCCTCATTCGACACGGTCAGTACGAAAACTACGCTCCCACCGAGGAGAAAATGGTATTGACGGAAATCGGGAAACAACAAGCCAAAATCGTGGCCAATAGATTGAAAATCCTCAACCTTCCTTACAAAAATATCCAATCGTCCAGAATGATCAGAGCAGTTGAAACAGCGAAAATCATACAACAGGAACTGGGCAACGTTGAAATCGGTTACACAAATAACTTGAAGGAAGGCATACCCTCCCTCTGTATACCGCCGTTACCTGGTTGGGATTACGAAGATGGAGTGCTCTACACAGATAGTCAAAGATGTGAATTCAGTTTCCGGCAATTGTTTCATCGACTCACCTCGCCGAAAGGGCCAACTTTTGAAATCGTAGTTTGCCACGCCAACTTGATTAGGTTTTTCGTGTGTAGGGCCCTGCAGTTTCCACCGGAGGCTTGGATAAGGTTTTCAATACCGAACTGCTCCATGACCTGGATCACTATTCACGGGAACGGTACAGTATCAGCTCGCTGCGTCGGTGAACACACTTTCATTCCTTTCGATTTGTTAACGTACTAACAGACCATGACGACAATGAGTTAATAACCAAAAAATGTTCATAAAATGAATAAAAAAATACCAACATCATGAAATTTCTTAAGCTAGAAAAGATGAAGTACAGTAAAGTATGGACACTTGAAACTGAGTTCTTCGAATTAAGGAAAAGTGGGAATCCAGACTGTTCAACATAAAGTGTGGGAAATTATTACACAAAGGTTCATGTCCGTACAAGCCCTTCTACGTAAATCACTTATCTTTGCACAATAGACGTAGTCAGTGGTACATGACGTAAATTCGATATCCCCCCATACCTTCTAATTGCATTCAAGATGAAAATACTTGAGCTGCCGCCAGCCACGCAGTCTAGTTCAGACCTCCCGTTGAACAGTCTCTGCAGCCCAAATTGTCAGCTCGACCGAAAGTCAGCAACACCAATACATTCGGAAATATTGATTTGTTTCTCACATGTCATGAAGATCCTTTTGTCAGGAGCGAACGTTCAACTCATTTATCAAATGGAACTGACTTCTATCCAAATCGAACTAAAAACGCAGCAAATTGTCACATGGAGGTAAATTATTTCTGTAGTAGGTCCCATCATTTTTAGCGAATTTTCTTACAAACTTAAGCTATTGTAATGGCTCAAAACTTACCGAAATCTGTTTTGAGGCAATCTGAAATCATTCCTGGATTTTAACGGTTTTATATACACGTATATGCCTTTCTAGACGATAACTCTTTATAGGATTGAGATAAAAAATTCGTTCTATCGCCACTAAATCAAGCGTTTCAAAAGAAAAGATAAATTCATTAAAAATTTCGAAAAATGATGGAAAATCTTTCAATTTTTGTTTTTAAGCAGAATATCACTCAAAACAAGTTTTTTAAAAACAAAATGGTTTATCTAAAAATCATAACTCTAATGCTGAAAATTGTAATAAAATTTCACTAAATACGCTAAAAAATCGATAAAAACTCAAAATTCTAAACATCAATAATCATTGTTTGAAAAAATTGATATTATTTAGTAGTTGAATTTTCGTTAATAGAATGGTTAACGAACACTGAGAAAAATCTCTAAGATGCTTTTTGTAGGATTGATTCCTCAGCCTTCACCATTTTTACCTCTAATACCCTGTTTATATATAAGAAGCAGACAATTTAAAGGAATTTCAATTTTTATTGAAGTTAAAAGTTACATTATATACAGAAATATTGAAATTTTAAAAACCAAAATTACCTACATAAAAATCTAATATTTTTTCAAAGTCTTTCTGATTAAAGTCAAACGTTGTTTGTGAGCATCGTTGACGGACGATCGCTTGTAAGGCCGCAGTTCGTCAGTTCCAAAACCAGGGATCCACATATTCCAGTTTCTCTCTGCAATGAGAAACATTTGATAAGATTTTCAGAATAGAAATAATATTATAAATAGTTTAAATTAATAAAAGTATGGATTAATAAACGATTTACATCCCCCGACCCCCTTCCGCGAAATTTGTTCTATTTTGATATTGCCTAATCATATGTGGTGTCTTACGAAATTTGAAAATACCGTTTGCTTTCCTCTGGTCGGAATGGCTGAATCAACAGTTGAACATTTTAATTAATTATATGAGTACGTTGGATTCGCTCAGCCTTTTTTGTCCAGGGCCTGAAAATCCCTCATTGTTAGCAAAGCATTCATTCAGCATTCGATTCAGCGAAAAAATGTGGATCAAATTCGATGAAGAAGATTTTTGATGAAAAACGAGGATTTTACCTTAAAAACCCATGTTTTTCGGCATTTAAACGTATTTAATCGTCTACTAACTTCCCGCGTAATATGACAATCTCGTTGGATAACAGAGATCCTGGCTCCTGTGTTCGGACTACAGGCTGAATATGACGTGTAGAATTGTATATACCTACAGAACACTAAAAAAATGGCCATTCAGAAGATAGGACAACATTCTATATTCAAATTGACGTTTCACCAATTGAACCATCTTAAAAAAATTGTATGGTGCATCAAGGAGATGGAAAATTGAACGCTCTTTCCAACGGTAATCAACTTTGAATTATCTCAGGTAATTAAGGGAGTTATGGATGTTTTAGTGGGCTAAGGTTGAAATTACGAGAAAAAACATCTGAAGAGTGAATATGGAATTCAAGAGGAGCAATAAAATTATATAGGGCAATTTTCGTTGCTGATTACTTGCTATTGGAAAATAGGTTCTTCTCAGTGATACCATCTAAGTACACTAGCGCTCACGTCGGCAACTAACTTTTGAGGTCTCAACTGTTTAGACCTGAATCTCGATGTATCAGGTTCCCTCAAAGCAATATTGTGATGTTGGCGTCACATTATGATGTTGATGTGATCATCTTGTCCGGGGGGCGCATCTAATAAAGATCAGTCCTTCTCTCACCCTTGTCTCCATTACTTCATCTCCCCAACTTAGTGAATTTTACAAATATACCTACTTTTGATAAATCCTTATAAAATAATTCTATCGCACCGCAATTAGTATTCAGTGTCCGTAAAGTGCAGTCATCCAAAAAGTATGACTTTATCAAAGAGGCATTACTCTGTCCATGACATGGGCTTCTCCCACTCTCATTTCACTTCCACTAGGATTGTAGTCCTCCAACTGATTGTGTTCTGCTAATTATCAAAAAGGTTCTCTTATAAATGATTATTTCACCTCAAACGTGTTAAATCCTTTTCATTTTCGTCAATTATATCCGCAAATCAATCGCTCTTCACTTCTCCTTTATCTGACACCTTCAACTGCTTTTCTGGGAAGTTTCAACTTGATTATTTATTCTGAAGTACGAAGCTTCTACACTCACTCAATTCCACAACTTTGAATGGGATAATCGAGTAGTCGCGTAGCAAAGCCAATCCTCATGGGCAAAGGAGTAGAGTGGGCATTTGAAGATTGTATGATATGAATCTAACACCATGTCCCATGTGGGTGGGAACTAAGCGATACAGGCTGGTTGGGCAGCTATATTTGAATATGTTCCCCCCAGGGATTCGTAAATCCCAGGGTTGATTTATAAGGGAGTATCCCAGCACAATGTGCTTACGTCCTCTCTCCCACCTTGCAAGCAAGAAGGAAAATCTCTCGTGAACACTGTGGGAGACTGTTACACCCACAGTCAAGGGCCTTGCATCGGAGAAACATGTACCTGTTTGCTTGAGGCACCACAGGTGGAGCTGGGTGTTTTAGCTTGCCCTACAAACTGAGCAGGCTGGTGCCCCGAGTTATTGGCAAGCCACATAACTCACATGCCAGCACTATTTTGGAAGATGAGCCTACCAGAAGAGCGCCTACCCTTCAGCTCTCAAGCTTAGCCTTCCAGCCTGGGTATTCAACCACTGGCACCACAAAACAGGGGACAGGCAGGTGATGCTTTGCCGAAGCGTTGAATTGGTTGCCTGGTGCCCCCCCCCCCCCCGTCACGTTTGTAATAATGATTTTGTGAACGAAATTCACCAGTAAACTGGGATTTCCAAACACCAGCCGCGAGATCAGTCGCAGGATCGAGGATGGCCGACTAAGGGTGGCTACCCAGAGTTGGTCATGACCGCCTGATTCTTTTCTACTACTTTCTCTACAAACGCACGATTCTTTACATCTTTTGCCAAGGTTATTAGAGTTGTCCAAGTCTGTTGGAGTCAGAATCGTTTCTCAAATGTTTGCAAGGTTGGTCAGAATGATGTAACTATTCACCAGTTGCCTCTACAGAGTCTAAGTGAGACAAATTCCCCGTTGTCCATGAAGGGGGTTTAACTTTTTGCTCATCCATGGCCTTGTATGACTCGACATTGAAATGTATTTATCTAAATAATGGGACAATGAACCGAAAAAATACAGTCTTGGGGATACAAAGCGTATGAGCGTACAACATAATATAGCTCACCTAAATGAAGCTGTAAGTCTTTCACTTCAACGGTTGATGACTTTCTATGCTTGGCTAGAAGGCAAGCAGCAGTGATAGCGCTTTCCACAAAATCATCGGCCATTTGCAGCAAGATCTCTTCGACATCCTCATCTAACTGTTCATTTGGATCGACTTCACGCACCAAATCTTGCATCCTCGCTCTTGTCAAAATCTGTAAAATAAAATCATCTAACTATACATGATATGCTAGATGAAGAAGTAGACATTATTGCTTATAAAATTTGAACCCAGCAAAAAGCATATTAAAGAAGATGATAGTAAAGGTGATGATATAGCAGTGATTTGTGAGTTTCACACGAATCGTTGGTATTGGTGACAGGAGCTGTTTCTAGATGCCATTCAGAAGAACACCAAGAGAACCCACCAGAATCCGCTGTCCCCTCTTATATCACCCTTGACCCCTATTAAGGTAAGACGTATTCCTACTGTGCGCATATCAATTAATTATTATTCTTACCATTAATGGGGGGGGGGGGGGGGTGCAGGGGTACCCAAGCTTGATGACGAGGTCTGCGTCATAACCCCCCCCCCCCTGGTGGGCACCCCTGGATACTGTCCTATGTGTACTATATCGATTGCACCATAAGTTTTGAAAAGGTCACAGTTAAACGAATTTCTCCACTTTTTCCATTGATATCGCATGAGACCAGCGTGTCTTCATTCGTCATTTGCAGAAAATCTGATAGTTATGCAGGAATAGTAATAGTCTTAGATGCTTTTGACAGTGGTTCACTGGTCTACGCGACCGCAATTTGAGACATTTAATAAGGTATCTCACAAGCACGATGTTAAGCTTCTTGAATCATTGGGCTTGTTTGGATCCTTTCTCAATTGGATTAGCAGTCTTATTGTCAGGCTGCGTGGGCATCGTTCCACGCCATTCTGTGCATCATACCCCAAGAAAATGCGGATATGAACTTTATCAATTCAAGAGCCACTGAATAACAAGGTATTATACCGATAGGTTCATAAATACAATAAATAGAGAGATAATTTTTGTTTGTTTAACTCTGTACTACAACTAAAGAAAGTAAAAAAATAAAAATTTGCATTCATAAAAGTAATGAAATATGAGAAATACCGAAAGAACTATGACTAAGGAAATGCTTAAGGTTGCTCTGGACCTACTTTTATTTTTCTGCTCATCTAGCTGAGCATTTGCTTGGTTAACAGTGTATGAATCTTGTTTAACTCCGTAACTATGAATAGAGCAAGTAACCAAAGGCTTTTCTGAGCTTCACTTAGGCATTTCCTTTCGACTAGGTAAGGGCCCTGAATTCAGCCCTTGGTTTGTCACAAATTTCGTACTTTGTGGTTGGATAGGAGCTTACCTGGGTGGGTTGGGGTTCTTGTGCTGCTTTAGATTGATGCTGTTGCTGGATTGTTGGGGTTTGGACTGAAACGAGTGAAGACGCCGGTACTGTCACAGTAGCATTCACCTTGCTGAGGTTATGATTCAATCTATTGGTCAGAGCGTCGTGCAGGGTACCCAAACTCTGAGTGTTCGGTACCGAGTTATTGACGATTGTCACTTGTTGCGTGGTCGTGGTGACTCCATCGCTGTTCTGCACTTGAACTTGTTGTAAGTGAGGGAGAGGCTGCGTTTGTTGAACTTGAGGCACTTGAACTTGTTGGATATGCTGAACTTGGGGTTGGACCGTCTGCATCTCCTGAACCTGCAAGGGCTGCCCAACTTGGACCTGTTGAGGCACAGTCTACAACACAATCAAATCCACTATCAGCAAAGATCGAACTGAAATAAAATTGTGCAGTATCAAATGGTCCCTCAAACAACGATTATCGTATTCATTAATGACACAATATAGCTTTTATTTGACACAACCTAAAATTACAAATAAGTTCTTTCACGTAGTGATGCTTTGCTTGAGTTTGATTCCTAATTACAATTTATCATAACAATGACTCGAGGGAAAATCAAGCCTAAAAATAGTTAAGCATAATGCACCTCAGCAGCGTCTAACGCACCCACCCCCACTCCAACTACCCACAAGAAGAGTGAAAGTAAAAACTTGAGAAAATAAGGAACATAGAACATATCCTTGCTCACAGCTAGAAGAAAATCTTGTTGTTAGGCAGAAATTACATTCATGAAGATGAACATGTGATATATTCAATAGCTTCCTCGTAACAAGCGCGAAATGGAGCTACATAATCAAAATTAGGAACAGTTTTCTTTATCATAGTTCAGAATATCTCAGGCCTGTGAGGTTTTGCACGTATTGTTCTAGCTTTTTCCTCTGCCAGTTGTTAGCCACATTCTGGTCGCTCCAAATATTGGTTCTGGTCCTACAGGCAAGGGATATGATCCTGTTTTAGCAAAACAATCAGCAGCATCATTGCCCTTATGACTAGGAATCCTGAGGAGAGTGACTGACAGCTCTGGGCCACACCCTTGAGGGTAGTCAGATATTCTCAGACCAGCTTCGAGCAAAAGAAGCAACAGCCTGATTGTACGATAAAATATACACTTGAGCATCTTTGAGATGCTTAATCAGCATTTCGTTGGTACTGTCGTGCTGGTTTAGGGGTGTTTGATTGAATTAGGTATTTAAGGAAAAGTCGGCAATCTAGCTAAATAAAGACTATAATTAACAACTTTGGCTTAATCCTAATTATCTAATCATTAACCCTAAACTAAAGTCTCTCCTCGTGTGGTACCTTGACGTCGAGAACGATGGGGCGACCGCTTGTTCCGAACGCGAGGGGGACTGCTTTCAGCACTGGATACTTAGACGGGGCTAATCGTCTAGGAGTCGTCGATGTGGTAGGAAACAACAGCGAATTGTTCTCTACCGCAGCTTTCTCCGGACTAAATTTTCTGCAGTTCGCTGCTTCCTAGGAAAACTCCTGCCGTCTTCAATTTCCCGGGGGAAGGCCGCCTTGAGCCAGGTGGAGGGGACACTGGACGCTCGCTTCCTTTCCGTGGACCCGACAGTACACAGTGGTATGAAATGGATCCAATCCATTTCCAAATCAATTTAGGTTAATTTCCAAGGCAAGTGATTTTCTTAAAAGAGCAGGACCAAAGTTATTTCATGACATGACCATGTAGTCTTCTAACTTATTTACAATCCATTGAACTTTTCACTTAGAGATGAACGATTTCCCTAAGATAAATGGAATGGCATGGAGAAAAATCCCATTCCATTCTGGAATGAAATGGCTGGGAGGTACTACCGAGGTACACTATCCCAACTACGAATTGTTAATCAGAGAAAACCTTCAGAAAATTCACTCAGAATGGAATTAATTGGTAGACCGTAGCAAGAACATGTTCCATGTTGATACCTGTACAGGTAACTTCAGAGATAGATTTTACGACTAATTTGCAACAAAAAGTGCCTTGAGACCCACACACACTTCATTTTGACCGAAAATCATTTGAAAGGATGACCATCTGCGAAGGCATAAACAAATATTGTGTTATGTCCAAGGAGCAGATTTGGGCAGTAATTAAGTACGGTTGCAATTATACGAGTAATTGAGGGCAAAATTGAAGAGGAAAGTGAAGGAATGGGCCCAAATAATAAAAACGAGCATATAGCAGCAACAATTACTCATGTAATTGCAGAAAGTGGCAGCAGCAGCCAAGAAAAGCCCTCAGGCACGTTATGCTGTTTTTACCAAGTCCAAACAGCCTCCTCCAGGGAGTGGGCTTTTACTCAAAGAGTAGTCAGAGATCAGGGAACTAAATACGCACCTCTCTAGAAGTGCATTAAAGGGTCCTTTATTCCTACCATAATCACTTCCCAGTCACTGAAACTGAGGCCAAAATCGTAGTACTTCCAGTAAAGCTGGGGGGACAAGCAATAGAAGACCCCATCAAAACGGCCAATCTGAATTACAGGGCCTCCCAGAAAGCCACTCAGATCTTGGCAGAAGCTCTTAGATCAGGGGTAGGGATAAATTTGAACGAGCACGAACAACAGATGAGGGAAGTACAGAGAGATGAACGAGTTCACAGCAATGCAGCTGCTATAGCCAGACAAGAAAGACTCCTAGATTCCCTACCACCAAAACAGACACGGACGATCACACGAATCACAGAGAGTAATTTGCTTTTAAATGATGCCTTTAATCTGTATCCGATGCAATTTAGGGACGCACTGGCAATAAGATATGGAAGGGAATCCAAAGGAATGCCAAACCGCTGTCATGGTTGTGGTGGACTGCTTCTTAAAATGAATAGCTATTGTCCTGTCCGAAAAATGGTCGAAACCTCTGTCGCAAGTGACCCAGTGGGTGAGGGTGAAGACCCAGATGGCTGTAATACGGGCGGTTTCACTGCGGATTCGAGGCTCAAGGAGGTAAGTCCGCTGCCTTGGGCTCTAAGATGGAGCCTTGATGCCACTCAACTAGCCTCAACCCACTTCCTTTCTTTAGGGAAACCCTAAAGAGCCCAACAACCCATTTAGGTCAGCTCTTCAAAAACAATAGATAAAATATTCGGGTAAAAAAAAATAGTTCACTCAAGAAAGTCTATCTATCTAGCGTATGGCATAAAGACACATTGAAAGTTAAAAGAACAGAAAAACATTTATGCTGTAAATACGAGGGTATATACCACATTTCTATCTACATAAATAAATGAACGACGGACGGAGTCGTCTCAGTAATGTATTTTAAAACTATAGGCAAACATTTAATACATTTAAATAAGCTATGGAATCTGGTGTTGCTAACAAGAAACTATCAGGTCAACCCTTATAATCTATTCTAGAGCACTCTTCCACGATGTGCCTCACTGTCTGAACAGCACCGCACTATCAAAAAGGTGCAGCTGCCTTCCCTCATTTATGCATGGCATAAGCGCATGTGCCATGTTGGGAATGAACTCTGTTCAGTGCTGACCACTTGAAAGTAATTACATCTAATTGTACTTGTAATTGCTGAGAAAAAACGCTGCAATTACTTAGCAAAAATTAAACAAGAATTAAAATAGATGTGGAGGGAGGGCTGGGGAATGTGAGGAGGGCAGATTTTGTCCGACTCTAGGCCTAAAACAAACAAAATAGTCACAGCTAAATAACTCAGAAACGAAGAATCTAAAAACCACTCTAAGATGCACTTTTTGTTGCAGTTTAGCCGTAGAATCGATTCCTGAAGCTTGGCCTGTCGACTCGGATACGTGTATAGTAAATATGCATCTGATGCTGAAAATGTATAACTAAAACAAAATCAAATAATATCCCACATTCAATCCAATAAAACGAGTCGTGCAGCACCACCCCATAAGCAATTTTCAATAATTTGTAGTTACAACAAATAGTTTAAAGGTTTAGATTAAGCAATTG
This sequence comes from Creontiades dilutus, assembly GCA_031894815.1. Taxonomy (NCBI): domain Eukaryota; kingdom Metazoa; phylum Arthropoda; class Insecta; order Hemiptera; family Miridae; genus Creontiades; species Creontiades dilutus. The sequence continues at coordinate 443,231 of JAVIWC010003945.1, forward strand.
CTGTGTTTAGATTTATAAGTTCTCTTCATGGTAATCCGTGGAGAAATAACCTGAGAGGATTTTTCAATTTCAACATATTTCGGAGGTAAATTTAATTCAAACAATACCGGTTATCTTTTATTTTGTCATCTGTACCAATCAAGAGGATATCTAATGTTCAGATCTATATAGGGAATCCATTCTTTCGCGAGAAATTTGTTCATGAAAGTTAGCTTAAATGGGACTTTTTTCATTTTATACTGTTAGATGAATTGCTTTTTATAGAAATGAATGCGATCAACTATGTTTTTATAAGCCAAATTATAGTGCATAAACTTTTAAAACAATATTGTACGTTATAAAAATTACATTTTAAAATTTTAGGCCTTTTTGCACGTTGCCCAAAATTTTAAGGCTCCAAAAGGGATTTCCATGAAGAAAAATTTTGAAAATGAAATTACATAAATTGTTGGTGCCATTAAAATAAATTAATTTATTTTCAATTCTCAAGAAATACATCAAAAGCGTTTCAACTATGATTGTTCGGTACAAAACAACAGCTTATTTTTATAATATTATCTATAGTACGGCAAATTAATATAATCCCAAGCGCAAAAGTACCGCAAACCAACCTTAAACCTTGAAGCCACCACACCATAATAATGTACAGAACAATAATACGTTGGTACCGACATAGACAATAAAATCCTAGTAGCGCGAGTACCAAGGGTTCCCGCAAATACAAGGTACCAATTTCAATAATAGAATACAGTTCTAACGAATTACATAAAAGGTTTATTATGGCTGCGTTAAATGATCCGTATACGAACATCACAGGTTTTTCCATAATTGCTAAATGGATTCTGCTATAGTTCGTAAATTTACATGCATTTATATGACTAAGCAGATGGTGGTAGGTACCTACCTCATGCCAAACGGAGAGCATCTCTCTAATCTCTCTTTATAGTTAATGTTAAATCGTGATAGTTAATAAAGTTTGAGCAAATAGTCTCTTGAAATATACGGGTAGTAACGCGAGTCGTGTCCTACCACTCTTCTACGCTTTCCACTAACCTATTTCCAACAAAAAGTGCCCCCTGGAGTTTATTCTTCAAAGGCTTCGTTTCAGAGTTATTTCGCTTTTAAGATTTCTGGTTTTCCTCCTTATCTCACTAAAATTTGCCGTAACGTCTCTAATTTGCATGACAAATTCAAACTTGAGGACACCGTTAGAAAGAGCGTTAAATTCTTTGTTATGCCTTAACCATTTTTTTCAAAGCAGAATTAAGGCACTACAAAAAATCCAAAAAGTAAATTTTGGTCAAAATGTTAAAATTACCTAGTTTTCAAATGCTTTGTAATCTTATTACCTTTTGTAACAGGACTGCAGGTAGCCTAAAAACTGCGGCGAAACGTCGGCTTTCTAATGGACTAATCAAATTGATTTTAGTAATTGGGTTTCACAGTGAAAATGAGGTTAGAATGCCAAAATACGTGTTTTTTTTCTCTCAGGCTAACTCTTCAGTTCTTTGGAATCGAATGAGGACACTCTCACATCCTGAGACTGCCTAATAATCCGGTATTTGTTGATTTTTATTTCATTTTAGGGGGTTTAGAATCGAAATTTTCAGTCTTCAGGTACTGTATTACAAACTAAGTTGTTCGGAATGACCTCCGCTTTGGCGTAGGTGTACAGAGACCTGCTCGTCGGAACACAGGGTCGACAGTAGTCCACTAGAAATCTGAAGTTTTGGCGCGGTTTTTAGGCTATCTGCAGTCCTGTTACAAAAGCTAATAAGATTACAAAGCATTTGAAAAAAATGTTTAGGCATTACAAATACAGCACATTTAACGCTCTTTCAAACGGTATCCTCAAATTTGCATTTGTCTTGCAAATTGATGAAGTTATGGCAAGTTTAGTGAACTAAGGACGAAAACACGAAACAACTTGACACGACTCGCGTTTTACCCGCATATACGGCGTGCCACAAAACAACCCCCCCCCCTCCCCACCCCTTCTAAATTCGTAATTTCTGTGGTAGAAGGAACTTATTTTTAATCTTCATGTTTTTTGCCCCTTTCTCCACGTCTTTCTCGCATTCAAAAGCCGTATTCTCTTCTTGTAGCTACTTTTATCAATTTTGTGGCTATACCGTTAGAAAGGTGATGCAATGTAGAAGTTTCTGTTGAATTTGCAAACGACTGCAATTATAGTTTATTAGTGGGAGAAATCAGATTGAAAAAACCCAAATTTTAAGAATGAAAAATAGAAAGTTTGTGCTTTGTCCTCCTTCTTTAGTCTATTAACTATCTTAAAAAAATATCATTCGGCATCAAGTAGATAAATAATTTAACGCTCTTTCCAACGTTATCCTCAGGTTTGAAAAACGCTCAAAAAACGAAGGAGTCACAGCCATTTTCATAGGGGAAGGTCGAAAACACGAAAAAAAATCTTAAACCACCAATAACTCAAAAACGGAGCCTCTAAAAAGGCACTTCAAGGGGCACTTTTTGTTTCAAATTGCTTGCAGAATTAATCCCTGAAATCTTACCAACTTGAAAATTACTCTTTTTTTACCCTAGAAATTATGATTTTAGGAGAATGAGAAGGGGAGGGGAGGGCGTATTTCGTGGCACACCCAGTATGTGAAGCATTGATATTCTAAGTTGCACCAAATCGCTCATCACTGGATCGAGTTGCTCTGATTGGAACAGCTGTTTCCCATAATTGTGGACTAGTTCTTTATCCCACGTCAAATGTGCAATTCAGCACTCTCAACACGAATCCCCAATGCTCTACCTGGATCATGTTTTACTTCTAAGATATCGAATATCTGGCTAAAAGGTAGTTGGTCCGTAGATAAACGAGTTAGTTAATTCATTATATACTCCATAATAGAATATACTATCTGAATACATATGAAACTCCAGTGAACACTGAGAATTTCACTTGGATTCCAAACAAGGCCTCTCGCACTCGTGGCATTGCTCCAATTAACTAACTTGTACTGCCAGTGGCTCTATGCTAACATGGTGCATTCCGTCAAACGGCTTTTGTCATCAAGTGCCTTAACCCAGTATTAATTCAATTTAAAATAACACAGTCACATATGTATACAGTATGTACATACTAAAAAAAGGATAGAATAAAACCATATAACTTCATTGAATAATATGATGTGTAGCATTTTCAAGTCAAATTCAACATTTTTACCATTATTGGGGAAATTACAAAAAATACGCAAAAGCCCTAAATGTAGTACCGAATGCTTGTCTGTGATTGGGGAATGGGTGGAAAACAATACTCCAAACACAGTAGGTGAGTACCTATAGATGAAATAAATCGTGTTCTATTAAAAAAAGAAATCAACAAAAGAGTATAAGTAATTAAAAAAAGAATCAACATTTCTTTGGAAGAAAAACTTTTATCACTTCTTTACATAATTAATATTTTAAAAGTCTTAAAATTAAAAATCCTACTTGTAGAAAGTCTTTCTTCAAAAATTTTCACTTGAAAAAAAGTGAAGTTAGTACTTTTATGAAATATGAGTAGGTACTTTTAATAAATTGACAAAAAATATGACGCTTGAGGGAGCAGGAGCATCAAGTCCATAAAATAATTCGTAAAATTTGTAGCTGTAATTGATGACACAGCACGAGGAATCACATTGCACAGGCAAGCATTTGGTATTAAATTTAGGACTTGAGCGTATTTCTCGTAATTTCCCTAATAAAGTTGAATTTGATTTGGAAATGCTACACAATTGATTGCATTTTTCCCAGGTGTTGATTGAAAACAACGAGAAAATTTTTAGATACCGTGTTAATAGATTATTTTTGAGTCAATTTTTGTTAACCACGGAAAATATGAGATTGGTGGCAATTTACTCCAAATGGATGGAGTTTTACTGAATGTCTTGCCGGAATCATCAGTACTTCGAAACACGATTCTTTTGAGCTCAACGATTAAGCTGAAAATAGGCTGGCTGATGATCAGAAAAATGTTGAATTAGTAGTTTTTTGAAATATTCAACGACTGAAGACAGGCATATATCACGTATTCTATAGTATACCACAAGTGGCATCAATACATAATTGATCTAACGCGCATCTAAGTCATTTTTCAAATCTCATTTTACAATAAACGAAGATTAGAACTTACAGGCGGTAAACCAAAAAGATTTCGATTGGAATATGCAAAATACTTTCTTGACTGATAAATTAGTATACTTAAATAGTGGAAGGTAAATTTGATCTGCAAGATGCAAACGAGGTCTGCATTACTCGGTAAATCTGCTATAAAACAAGATCTTTGATAAAAGAAGTTTGATTTAATAACGTTTCAAAGAAAAATAGCTCAAGTTTTATCAATGATGAAAGATATTTGTTGACAGTAGCAATAACTGTTCCCTCTTTTAAAAATCAATGATCATTGTTAAAAGAACTTTTATGCTGTTGAATGGTCCATCTAAAATTTCATACTTAGATGCAGGCATTGAATTGCTAATATTAAAACACTGATGACACAACTGGTTGTTGCGTCCTTCTTGTGGAATAGGGATACAACTTCCTAGATATATTGGATTCCGTTGATGGCCTCAGGAGTGAATCACTAGATCCTACAAAGGATAATGAACTCACCGCGTAATGCCGATTTGTAAGAGCGTATAGAATCGAATTCCTCAATAGAGTGGACTCATAACTCATAAGGGCTCGAGAAGACAGCAGCTTATCAAAGCGTGGTCTGGTCCATACTTCAAAAACATACAATGACACAGCAGATAAGCTAGCCATACAGGATCGGATTTTTACAGCAGATCGGACCCGCCAGAATTATCAGACCCTATCCGCCGATTTGAGGATTGTCGGAGCCCTAACGAAATAGGAAAAGTTGTGCAAACATATACGTTAGCAAACCCTGATTGTGACACTTCAATTTCCCCTGGATTTTTTAGCTGATTCAGTTAGTGCTTCCCGTTTTTTCTTTATTTGACTAAATTGAAAGGTTTTTCAAAAACATCTATACCTACTTCAAGTGATCAATTGTCATATTCTTGAAGTAGCCTCCTGGCTATTTGGAGTTACATCCGCTGAAACTGAAAAGCTTAATGCACTTACCCAAATCACTTAAACAACGGAAAAAACCACTCACACGATTTAGAAGACGACAAATTATAACTAAAAATAACCATTCTTTGGCTGTAAAAATGATCAAATTTAGTTAGGAAAAAATTATCATGGAATGAAAAAAAATGATAGCACCAAATGAATTAACTTTGAAAAACAATGAGAATTGATGTGTCACACTTTAAGTTTGCTAAAGTATGCTTGCGCAATTTTTGTGACTTGGCAACTTTGCCCAATCGCTGAGTGGGGAAAGAACTAATGAGGTACCAAAATTTAATGAAATTCTGCGTAAAATCCGAATCGGGAATAAAAAAAGAGGGTTGAACACCCCCTATTTAAACCTATAAATTAAACAGTTTAATGTACATACATAAAATAAAGTACTTTCTTTGATAAGTACTGTCTAATTGGTGACAGAAATCGTGACGTGAATATTCAAAACGTGTTATTCACAACACTAACAGTGAGGTGGCTTTCATGTGTGTGATCTAGAAATGTTTAAGCTTCAGCTAACTATAATATTAAGTGAATAATAATAATAGAATACAATGAGGATTTAACTTACACAAACAAGAAATGTAAGCATTGTTAATCCTGTCTACACAATGACGTTGGAATTTAAATAGCTCCGTTTAAAATTGACAACCGCGAGAGGGTATTTTGTACACTATAAAATGATGAGCTAATAATTCAAAATTTGTTAAAAAACCTTGAGTTTTATTTTCTCTTACTAACCGATTCGTTTAGAGCAGGTACATACCATATCGAAAAACGTGGATCAGACAGCTTGTAAATATCTACTAGAAAGACCCCGAAGGAAGGGAGGTGCTATTAATGAATAACTACTTCTCAAACAGTCACTTTGTTTAATCAGAATGTAACTAAGCCCAATTAGATTCAACATCGTAGGTGCCGTAAAAAATTAGAGTAGAAGATCATCGAATGGTAATTAAGGTATCAAAACAGTAAAACCACAAATGAATCTTACCATTATGAGGGGATCTTCACTTCAACGGTAACAACCTTTAACAGCGGTTATTAGATGTTGTTCGAAACCAAAATAAAAATTTCAATAAGAAATTCAAATTTCCAGTAGATTTAAATGCGAAAACTTCGCAAAAAAAAACTCCGTGAATTTGGTGTTATAGAAATCGCGAGAATGAATTAAAATTGATTTTATTCGAATTTGTTATAGGGTCGATTTTTTTTTATTCTCTAGCGACCCGTAAAACATGAACCTTCTATAGAATGGCGATCTCCGATATGAATAAATGTTACCGAGAACGGGTTTATTACTGGATTACTAGAAGAACTCGTAATAATGAGCGTCAGTGGAAAAAAAAAATAATAATAATAATAACTGGCACCCATGTTTAATTTTTGATGGAGTTTTTCTTCACGGCCATTTGAACTTACCTTCTAAAAGAAAATGCCGTTTTATTTATTTTCAAAAGCAAATTTGGAAATGTAGAAGAGAGTCTTCCCATTTGATAAGTTATGAATGCTGCCGTGATGAGCAAAACTACCGAATCTCCATTTTTTAAATTTTAATTGTTTTCATTGGATATTTTATGTTTAATTCGTCTGAAGAACCATGAATAATGCCTATTCATACATTATTTAATATTTTAACGATGTTTGCCGATAGGCTCAATATATCATGCAGTGACGAGGTTGGGGAAGTTGGTAGAAGGGACGAATTGAATCGAATCAGAGCCCTTAACCATTCTGGAGATGTAGTCATCTGCACAGAAACATCCAGAATGGTACGAAGGTTTGGTGGCTGGTATACTTGGAGAGAGACTACACCTGAAGACATAATTTCCTCTGGGTGAGTACACCACAGCGTACCAGGCAGAACTCTTCGAAATAAGACAATGCATGGAAGAGAATGAGACAAGGAATAAAAGGTAGGAGTATGCTTGTCCTCTCAGATAGCTCTAGCAGCTGTTCAGACCAAGTCGAGGAATGCTGAGATGTACTGAATATTCAGCTTTAGGGGTGTTTAACCTGGTGATAATATTTGAGAGTAAAGTATCAAGAAAATATATGCCATTTTCGAGTAGTTACAAATGGAAAACCGACTGGGATTTTTTTTCGCAGATCACTGAGGCCCTGGTGGGCTTATTGTGGCTGGAGGAGGAGGTTGTTATCTCCACTATACCAAGCACAATATGGCCAGTCTACAGCACCTGCACCCATCGTCAGGAGCTGCCTGGGACCCAAGCACTAACTGCTCGGTGATTACTGGGTAAGCATTGACATCCCAGTCTGTTGTGACGACCTAATGTCGTCGACCGCAGCCAAAGCTGGAAGGTCCACCCTTCCCCACCACGTTATGGCGAATGAGAGGAAAGCCTCAACCTCTCCCGTTTTAATAACCCGAGGATCAACGAAAGCTTGTCCCCAGCTTGTTTTGATCCGGCACATGGCCCACAGACACGCAGGCAGATTACATGACACGCAGTCTCATCTTCTGCCCCGCAGAACCAGCAGAGGGTGGTGTCAGATTTGCCCATTTTGTGGAGATGGTATCTAACTGGACAGTGGCCCGTTACTATACGTATCTCCTTTCTTCCTAGGTTAACCAGCTCGTTAGCTCTCTTCCTGGACAAATCAACAAATATTCAAGCTGATGATAATATTCGAGTAGTCATGGATGAAAAACCGGCTGGGATAGGTTTCAGTGGCGCAGAAATTCATCCACTGCAAATAACCGCAGTTTTTGAACCTGGAAATGACCCCGCAACCTCATAATCACTCAATAAAAATAAAATAATATTAAATAGAATAAACCCACGCGTTTGATTTGGCAGCGTTTTTAGAATTTATTTCGTATTTTTCTTCAAAAGTTATCGTTTTTTCTCTCAGAATACTGATACAATTGAATTCAGTAATGTTTGCCAACTAGTAGGAAGCCCAGAATTTTGAATAAATAAATGTTTAAAGATATTTTTATTGTTGTAGCTACCACTAACCCACCACCAAAAGCATATCAAAGTTGAGCTGGAAAACTCTACACCTGTTTCCTTAAAATTGGGCGTAAGTCGTAAATATACTCCATGGAGGCCCAATGTTTATACTAGTGGGTAATATTCACCCAGTTACTGAACGTTTTTTTTCCTGGCAAGAATAGTAAGGTAATTATTTTAAGAAAATGTCGTGAGATTCAAAAAATAGGACAGAAACTCAGAAAAATGATGGGGAGGGGGGGGGGGGATGAGTTTATGTTTAAGTGAGTGACAATTTGAAGTCATGACGTTTCCAATATAAAAGCATTCAGAAAAAAATTGAAATCAATTAGAGTAGGTACGTTCCTAGTTAATGAATTGACTGTTGACTCTAACAACCATCGAGATTGATGTCACATTTGCCTTTTACAATCTTACTGAGTCATTACTAGTGACTTACGATCGGTCGTTAGCTGAACCATCAAATTTGGCCTGGGTTAAAATGAACTAATCCAAAAAACAGTAGATATTGTTGAAATCTCGCTTTTTTACAGAAGGTTAACACCAAAAGAATGAAGTGGTTTTCACAATCTGCTAGACAAAACTTTTATTGCTTGGTTAGCGTCTACCTTCATTAGGTAGGTAATCTTGTATGGCACAGCTCAACCACCAACCAATTCGGCACGTTTACGTTACCGTTATGCCACAATTCGACGTTAAACATTGTCACGTAGATACATGGAAAATAATTTATGGTAGATGTGATTTATTAGCAATCAGTAGTGGTCCGTATTTACTTCTGTGGTTGATCATCTACGCATTTCCACGTAAAAATTGAATGGTTGAAACCCTCGTTGACCGTATTTTTACTTCAATCTGTGATGTGGACAGGGAGAGTTCATAACTTTTAAGACACCATTTAGAGAAAACGGTCAAATTAAAAAAGGCCTCTCAAATCAAACGCCACAAATTACGAACATTTGTGAAATAGTCGGAAGCACTACATAAGGATTAATAATGTACAACATTGATAGAATTACAAAGCTGGGAAACCTAATTTAAATTGTTCCCATCTATGCATTTGATACACCATATTTTGAACTATCAAGCGTTTTCATATTGCTCGTGGTTGTGAACCTTGAATCCCACAATTCAACGATGTACAATAAATTGCTACTACCCTATAACGCACACAGACACACATAATTGCAGGCTAATGATTAGGCCCCGTCGCTTGTATGTACGCTAAACCCAATCAAAAGTGCGGATCAACAAAACACACAAAAGTGCACAAAGTTTTTTTGTTCCCCACTATTTCATTCGAACAAACAGATGTAGGCGGATACACAGGTGCAAAAATTTGTCGATTTTTTTGCAGCCACTGTTACGTGTCTTACTTCTTGATACATATGACCGCAATGCTGGTACTGATTGAATTGATGGCGAGGGTATGGCCATCCATGGTTCATTGAAGGAGTTCCATGGCGCTAGAGACAGTAAAGTGAGTAGGTACTAAAATAAGAGCAGAGGAAGAAAGTAGATAAATTCTATAAACAAACGATAACACAGCCCCACAAAAAAGTCAAGATCAGTAAAGTAGACTAGGGTATCTAGGGTGTATTTTCGATGCTGAATTCGAATCCAAGGTCCAAAAAATCCCCTGACCCCCAAAATTTTGAGCTATGGCCAAAAAAACTACCCTTAATTAGGCGTCAGAACCTTCTTTTTTAGTCATGAAATTGGGATGAACTACGAAATCTTTTAAAGTGAATTTCTACAATTTTTTTTTTCAATTTCAGACAAGGAGAGTTTTTGGGGAAACTACCTCCCCCTCAATCACCCCCCCTCCCCTCCTAGGGGTTGAACTTTGAGTTCTCACGCCACGTCAAGTGGGGTATGGATTCCTATGTTTTTGGGGTCCCTGAGATCGAATTTGAACTTCCAAGAGTCCGTAGACACCTCTTCTTCCCTTAATCACCCCCTCCTAGGGGTTGAAATTTGATTTTTCGCGCCAAGTCGAATAAGGTAAGGATGTTTGTGTTCCCAGGTTCGCTGAAAATACACATGATTTTTGAAAAGGATTTCGAACTTTGTTGGGGTCTCCTCCAATGACTTTTATTCTTTCGAATATCACAGAGATATCACAAGAAAAGAGAATAAAATCCGAATTCTGACACCTATTTAATGGTAGTTTTTTGGCCATAGCTCAAAATTTAGGGGGTCAGGGGATTTTTTTGGACCTTGGATTCGAATTTAGCATCGAAAAATCGGATACCCTTGTCTACTATACGGATCTTGACTTTTCTTTTGTGGAGCTGTATAATCTAAAAAGAGGTCTCCTGATAGAAATCAATATTTTGGAGGGAGATTTCTTCCATGTTGCTTTATTTTCCCTTGCATACTACTTTAAAAGTTCGTTTGTACAGGAAGCCCTAGAGCAGTTCAGAATCGAACTAAGTTCATTCCAGGACCAACAGGGAGGGCGACCACCATGCAGTCCATGAACTATAAATCCGAACTCGTTCTGACACTTTGCATATGGCAAAAAGAAGCTTGGTCCGTTCAGAACCGTTCTGGACTAACGATACAAAAGAACCTTGATAGTAATCGTACTAAGTGACTGAGAAAAATGGTGGGCCTTCAAACAGCCAAAATTAAAGAATATTGGACCTTAAGCTGACTGGCAACTTTTTCGTTCAAAAATACAGATTGTTCAAGTTAAACAGCCAAAATACGATTTGTCTATCCTCTCACTTTTCAGAAAGTCAGACTGACGATATGAAAGCAGAAGGCGTACTGTGTGATTGGATTTGCAGGAGGGAAGTCTTTGCCAACGTATTTCATAAGTTTTTGGACAAGAAGGTATTTCTAGGGGTCCTTCTGAAGCAAGGGAGTGAGATAGATTGTACACGATTTTAATGCTGTTTTCTTCGTACTGATCATGATAGTCAAGCCCAGTCATGCGAATTCAAGTCTTGCATACCTTTTCAGGGTTTTTGAACTCGCATTTGACTTATTTGGGGTGCAGCGTTCTTTACTTTACGTTTCATTAAGTTCTTCTTCCACTGACAAATTTTGTCCAATTTTATCATTTTCGTCATCTCAACAACACAGTGCACCTTTAGTTTGATCAACTAGGTATCACCAACTGAGACACACACTAGGTATAGTACATAGAGACAAGTACCAAAGCGTTTTAGATCCAATATTCCCGAATCTTTTCTGTATCAAACCCTACCATTCTTTTCATACCATCCTGTACGAATATGAACAGAGATACGTATCTTCGAAACTTGATGAACCCCTCCAGCTGTTATCATTCACAGCATAAAACGTCTTTCCGTCATTAAAATTTAGAATCGGAAAAATAAGATTAAAAGAGTTGACCGTGTTGTATCATTCTTCAGGTAAGGAATTACCTACCTGTTGTTGAAGCTGAAATGGAAATTGTGAATTAACAAGCATCTTACACCAACACAATGTATTTCTCACATATGATAAATGATAAGATGGGATATTTTACTTGACTACACGCCTTATGCTGCAAGCATAAGTTTAAAGTTATTTGTTGGTGTATGATTGTAAAGATATACAACTTTATGTTAAGAGAACAAGCTTTGTTTTCCCCCTCTATGTTCTCACTGCATGACACTAGGCGTTGTTTATTACTCAACATCAACAGTAGGCATTTCTTTCCTTGGAGGATGAAACAAAATACCTTTAAGAAAATGTCGGGTAGGAATAACCTATTACAATGTTAGATGTAAATTTTGGAGAAACAAGAAATTTGGGTAGATGGGTTTTGGATCACGATCTTGGGGGAACAAAGAAGAGATACCTACGCAACAACTGTTAGCGATCTGCTATTCTGGTAAGCTATTTTCGGCTTCTTCGAAGACAGCTTATTCGGTAGTTTGAAGAGGAGCATCAAGTCAGCAATATAAATTCATAAAACCTAAGATAGGTACCTAACAAGGAAAAGATAGAAAACTAACTAGGTACCCAACAGCAGCAAGAGAAACGTAGATGTCATCAACTTATGATCGAACTTCAGACAACATTTATAAGTTGGCACGTCTACAAGTACCAATCCAACAGGTAGTGTAAGCATTAGCTCAGTCATTGATATCAAATAGCGGTTACGTGAAATACTTACCACGTATTTATTCATATCTCCTTCCATGTTAACAGGTGGATTGTGGTTTTCCATGTTTTAAAACTTTCTACAGATGAGTTGGTGATACAATGAATTTATAGGAAGGCGGAGTGCAGGGCACGGTTTGCTCAAAGCAGCATTTACCCACCAAAAACCTAGTCTGGCATTTATCAAAGTTAATCAAGGAAACTCCCTAAATATATTTACTGCGCAATTACAAGTGAAATAAAAACGATAATCGAAATTGGGGCTCAAAAGATAAATTAAAACATCAACATTTTTTTGATGATTCCCTCACTCAGTTCCGTACGATACGCACTGACTAAAATCATGAAAGTGACACCATAGAATAGGCAAAGCTGTTTCTATTTTAGTGGCTTGTCCGCAGTTGTCAGACACTCATGTGCCTGAACTACGAAGATCCCTAGGATCATGGAGTTCTCCTTAGTTCCATGTGGATCCGATGTTTCATCCGAACATCCCCAGCCTCTTCTGCACACTGACACCAGCGATCGTAGCGCTGTAGTCGACAATTTGAATTGGATTAAAGAGTTCCACACAAAGCTTGGAGCTAGAAACAGTCTACACATATCCTGATCCAGTCAGTCCTGGCATAAAGAATTAGGAAGAAGAAGGAGTTCATTAGCGGGACATTTTTATTTGTTTGGCTTCTCCTGTGGAAGAAATTTTAGAGTTTTCTTGGATAGTGATGTAATTTAGGTGGTAATTTATATTGTAGAATAGAGTACGCATCTGTGTTTGGTATTAGTAAGTGCTTCGTGTTTTCAATTCAATTAACTGAACGTGCGCTCGTTCAAGTGCCTACAGCTTCCGGAAGTCAATTCCGGTGTGAAAGACTGTTACCAGAATGAGTCGTAGGAAGAAGCCTCAGGTAAGTCATTGGTCTTTTTGCGGTGATTCCGCGGAACTCGAAAATATCGGGATCCTGCGCATATTATTGATTTTAAATGTTTCATCAGCATCCAGTACACGAGAGGTTTTTTCGGGACAAGCCTGGTCTCGCCTGCGCTTCCTGGATCGCAGGTTTTTGAAACTGAATTTCTCACCTGCTGATCATCAGAAACGTTCGGTTGGAACCTTCGAGGTTTTCAACTCACCGTTTCTAAAATCCTATGCTTTGCTACAAATGTACACCTTAGACAGCTGAAGTAGAGAATAGGTAACCCCTACCTCTTATAAGACTCATTTAAACATGCCTCTATGCGTACTCTCATCAATATATAGTATAATATATCGATTCCACTGCCATGTATTATGGAATGATTTCCACGACCGTTATATCGATAAAAGTATTTTTAGTACCCAGAGACACAAGTGTTAACACATTCTGATCTATTTGTCCAACTGATCTATACTTTACTAGAAGGATTGATGTAGGATATTTTTTTGTTTTTGAGATGTTAACGAAGCGAGCATCCAGACCAGCAAACTAGACAGAACACATCGAAAGCGTGGATATCGATAGGAGACATCTGGTTTTTCAATAAGGCGACGGCCTGATAAGGAAGAGGTCACCTATTCTCGACTTTTACCTTGATTTTGAATGTGTAATTAGCTGCCAGTACACGAGCGGTTTTTTCTTGACAAGCCTGGTCTCGCCAGGTTTTAGAAATCGAATTTCTCACCTGCTGAGCATCAGAAACGTTCGGTTGGAACCTTTGGGGTTTAAAAACCCCAATGATTTGCCACAAAAATACATCTCAGGTCTTCGGGTTTTGTGCTCACACTTCCAGCGTGGGCGTCCATCCTGGTATAACGACGTTAAAGTGGTAGATCCTCGTGTCGCCACTTTTGGCCAAAATGAGTTTTTTTCGTTAATTATGTATTTACGGTGTCTGAAATCAATAATCATTATTCCCGTATGATGTATCTATTATTAAGTTCTTGTCGGCAATAATTGTTCTTTTCTCTCGATCAGGTTGAAGTGGACTCAGAAGAAAATAACTTACAAATGGAAGAGAGCGATCCTACTGACATTGCCTCAGAAATCAAACCGAAAATCGAAAAACAAATATCCCCTCCTTCTTCGGCGCAGGTAAATATTGGTTTTCCAAGCAATTATGGTTTTCGTGTATTGGAGGTTGAGTGATAAATTTTGTTTGAGTGCCGTCAAAAAAAAAAAAAATATATATATATATATCCTACGAGTTTTATATATTAGGAAGTAGGAGTTCTATAAGTAGGTACTTAACGATTTTCTGCAGAACACTGATCTTAATCTTTAAAATTTTTCGCCATGTGTAATGATTTAAAATTAAAAAAAAAATCAATTTAACTCGTTCAACAAGTGCTGTCCGATTATCTCACCCTTTCTTTTAAAATTGTGTTTTTTAAGATACATTTTTTATTCAAGTCCTGAGGATACATTGTCATAATCAATCGTTCTAGAATGCTTCAAAAACTATACATTTCGCAAATCTTGGTGTTTTTAAAGTGTTTCGAACAGCCTCGTCTCCTATGAAAATGATATAAAACGAGTAACCGGGTATTCCTTTCAAGGTTTTAGATTTGAAGGGGTTATTGGAATTACAATCTTGTCAACCTGCTAGGATCTTTCGGGTGCGACCTCCGTTTTATTTGTTGTTTTCCTCTGCAGGCTGAAAGCAGCGGTGGCGGCCCAGCTGGAGCAGCTCAAGATCCTGCAAATCCTTCTGTGCAGGTGAAACCCGAAGTGAAACCGGAGAAGGAAGAGGAAGGCGAACAAGATTCAGAGCAAGATGATCCTACAGGTTTGTGGTGTTCAAGAATCGTCTTCTAAAATAAATCATGCATCTCATCAGGTCGATCCGTGTTGATAACGTATACATCAATCCGTCCCCACTAACATAAAAGTTTCCATGGTCAGTGCGTATTTTTCCAAATATTTGGAGATATGTGTTTCTTTCACGAACTTTGTGGAGCCTTGAAATTTCAGTTCAGCATTTGGTTGTGAAGAAGAGGTCTGATATAAGTTTCTAGTTGAGTTTGGGGGCGTAAGAAAATTCTGTTTAGAGAGTATCAAATCCCCGATTCGTAACTGTCAAATTGTAAACATAGTTTCCATTTTTTAGAGCCCTGTTTGAGATCGTTCTGTTCGGAAAAAACAATTTTTCCAGATGTTTTCCAAGACTTTTTGGAGGGAGTAGAGAAAAGAGTGGAAGAAAAAAGCAGGTGACAAATGTTCTTGTTCAGTTTTTGAGATTTTTGCTAGACAAATTTTTCCGAACATTTGTGTTGGAAATAACACTTATTAATAAAAACAGATCAGACTGTAGAAAATACGCTTCAATATCTTTATTCGAGTAATAGCACATCAAGACGATGGAAACAAGAAGCAAGAGAGAACTAGTCATAGATGAAAATGAATTGGACACTTCAAGGGGTCGAACGGATAACCCGCAGTACTGCTCGTACGTCGAGTGTAGGCGTAACAATACACAACCATTTGTATTCTAACATTTTCCAAGTCACTGCAATAGCTTCATTTTCTGAGATAATTCGCTGAAAGATACCTAGTGGAAACTGTGGTTGTGACCAAACAAAATCGTCTTCCAAAAGAGGACACAATGCTTCTGGTACCTGTAGGTAGACTTGGAGGCAAGATGGGATTGGTAGTAAATCAACTGTTGAGATCCCAAAAACTGATCATACGATAAAGTATGATTTACATTTCTAACTCAATTTTTCAGGTCTTGAAGGAGCCGCTTTCCAAAGTCGGCTTCCTTTCGATAAGATGACTGCCTCCGAAGCGTCTTGTTTTCCAGACATCTCAACCGACAAGCCATGCTCGGTGAAAAACTTCATTCACATCCGGAATAGATTGGTGAGTGTCAGCCAGTATTGGGCAGCAATGAACTGTATTTAGTACAAGTACATGTACATCTCTAAATACTAACCATGTAGTTTTCAGTTGAAATGTGTTACTACTAACTATGTAGTTTGTAATTGCATTTTTCAACTTCCAACTAGTAGTTAAAAAAGTAGTAAAAGTTAAACTATTTTTTAATAGATATTAGTTGAACTGTTCAGCTGAACTGATTAGTTGAACTACAATTCAGTTTCTTATTTAGTTCTCCTATTTTAGATTAGTTCACTACGTACAAAGGTAGTTTTACTTTGAAAAGTACTTATCTGCTTGTAAGTAGAAGTCAAGAAGTCTTTTTAGAATGCAATTTTGGATACCATTCAACTGTTACCGGATTAGAGAAGAGTACAAATATCACATATAAATATTTTTATATATTACTTATGAAATTCAATACAAATTCTTAATCGAATAAGAAAAAGAAGCAAGAAATTCGGCAGCAAATCCTGTATGAGCAGTGGTTGAATGGATTGCTAATTAGCCCCTCTAGAACTCCTCCCGACAGGGAATTCATAATGTTGACGTTTAGTAAGCTAAATTAAAATTCGGTTCGAATAAAAAAGTTTGAAAATTCGGATGAAAATAGTGTGAAGGTATTTTTGTGTGATGAATCAATTGGTTCAGAATAATGATTTTAATGAAAGTATTTATACAAATTATTTCCTCTTTATTTTTTCTTCGTCCTTAGTCAGGTGAGGCATGGCCTCAAATGCCCCACCTCAGAGCCACCTCTGCTTCAAACTTGACTTTAATGATCTACTATCTAATAATTTTTTCGATTTCAGCTTCAATTGTGGTTGGAGAATCCTAAACAACAGCTTATTCTTGAAAACGCCATCCCTCTGGTCGAACCTCCGTACAACAGCGATACAACCTTAGTAACCCGAATACATTCCTTCCTTGAAAGGCATGGTTTCATCAACTTCGGAGTATTTAAACGTTTGAAGGTGAATAACTTGCAGTTTTGTAACATCCCATTAACATATAAGATGAACCAGGAATGGATATATAAGTGGAATAGAGTTGTTAAAAAAGAATTCTCGATACAGTAAAAACTTTTGAAACCTTCAAATGAACTGATTTTTTTTACTGAGGCTTGTACTAACCATATTCTACAAAACGTAAAACCTAAAACTTAATAAATGATCTAATATTTCATCTAATTTCATTATTTATCTGGGATATTATCTAATTGCATTTCCAATTTAGTATTTCAAAATTCACAAAAAGTCGTCGCATTCTACTTATTCCAGGGGATTACCGAATATCTCTCATATTTGCCTAAAACTGTTTCTAAAATGTATGATATAATGGGAATGATACGTATCATGTAAAAAACGCTGAAAATCCATTGTTCATTGATTGAAAAGTATATTTTAAAGTTTAAGAGTCAATTCTACATGGGCCAGTCCAAAATTATCGTTGGATTTTGGTGAACTTTTGAGCAAACAGAATGCTCCTCGTACATCTACAACAGTCTGCAAACACGTTATGCTTAGAAACCACTAGACTGATTCAGTATAACTTGGAAGATCTGATGTGGGGAAAAAGAAAGTAAAATTACAATATTCATCAGTCTGCTCAATGTATTGTTTGAATAGTGTAGGTTAATAAATACTGAAAACTCTTGCAGCTGTACCCAATTCAGAGCTCCTATCTTACAGCAGCTATAGCTTTTTAAAATCTTTCGAGTATGGAGGAGGCTCTTCTTTCTGAAGTCTTTCACCATTTCAGATCAACAAAAGAGAAACAAATAAGTATTAACTAAAATATGACAGCTATTGGAACTAATAAATGAAAACATTGATTAAGTGAATCATGGTGTAACGATGTATTCCAGTTACCTTGAGTTAGGTTCTAAAGGGGGGCAAGTGTACTAAATTCAAATACCGAAGCTGAAGTCTGAAAACATCCCCAACGACTATTTATACTCTTAATTAGAGATATAAGCTACTATTTACCACAACTTGTACCTTGGCACAAGATATCCTTGACTTGATAACACACTCTGATAAGGGTGAAACAAAATGTTTCTAAGGAAAATTGCTGCACCTCATTTCAGAGATATCAGATGTGGGTTTATTCCTAGTGGTGACTTGTTGAATAGTCAAATGAAGCAATGTTTCCACCTCGACGTATATCCTTACATTTTTGGACGAGAAGGTAACGGTTATTCCACTTACCCCGGTGTATTTCAACCTTTCCCATAATGAAGTCAACCTTTTTCGCATTGAATACCACTTTTAGTACCACTTCGTAGTGAATTTCAATGGAAAAGGTTGTATTGAATGTGAAGAAGGAGGTACCCAAAAGTAAAGCAAGTGTTATTCAATGCGAAAGAAGGTGGATTCATTGTACAAACATGGTACTCAAAAGGAAAAAAGTGGTATTCAATGGAGAAAAGAGTGGATTCACTATGAAAAAGGTTCCATTTGACGCGAGAGTGCAATACCTACTTGTACTCATGTCACAAACGTAGATTAAATCTTATTGAAATGATAATCTAATATATTTTGTCGCAGCCTTTACCTACGAAGAAACAAGGTCGAGTCATCGTGATCGGTGCTGGGATCGCAGGACTAGCTGCCGCTCAACAAATGCAACAGTTTGGTATGGACGTTATCGTCCTTGAAGCACGGGTGAGTTGCCATTAATTAAGATCGATTGAATTCGTCGTAAGACAATTTGAATCCACACAGCTGACGTCACCGTCAAGTTAACGTCCGTTAACTCTAGGATGACAACCTTTCATTATTTATTCATTCACCTTAATCTGACATCAGCGATCCTCTGACCCTCACACCTATTATTTTATTTCATTTTTTAAAGTCTTCTAGTTGTTATTTCTACCAATTAAGTTGGATTTTTCACTCTAAAAAAAGGAACGAATCAGAAAAAACTTCGTTGAAATGTGTCGTTTTTTATACTGTGAACAAACGGAAACTTTTAATTTAAGGTGTTCGATATAAGAACGACGAAACTTCAGGGATCGATTAACTAATTTTCAACAACTTTTACCTCATAGCAACTCCAAAATGGCCATAACTCCCTTTATTAACTAAAATTTGCCCATGCAGTCATGCTGCATGACTGGAACTTTATTAAACTTCTGCTATTATGAATAATCCCATCTTTCGTTTTGAACTCAAGCAATCATCTCACGCAAATATTGATGACATTTTGAAATTAAAATGGACGATTTTATGTTCAACTTTGTCATTTCTGATTGTTTTGGAAAATTCTGAATTTTTTGGTCAATTCTGAAACTGGCTTGGGAAAGTCCGACTTTGACCTGGAAAATTCTGAATTTGCATCAACTCTATCCATTGATGATGGAAATGATCAAATACTCTCTAAAAAATTAAGCATTATTAAAATAATATATGATAGCTGAAAGATTTCTTGAAAGTATCACAGAAAAGTTTTTAAATAGGACTAGTTTGGTTATGAAAACACCAAGAATAGTGAGCAAATATGGCAGAACCCTAGGCCCAGTTTGATTATTTGAAGCATATCGATAATCTTTGAGGTCTTGGGAAACCCACCGATGTTTACCTAACTAATCAAAAACCTATACTGAAAATTTGGTCAATTCTCCTATTGTTGTATTTCCAGGATACGACTAACACGTTGAAACAATTTGTCATTTCTGTTCAGGACCGTGTGGGTGGAAGGATAGCAACTTTCCGCAAGGGGAGTTACATCGCTGACTTGGGAGCTATGGTCGTCACAGGGCTTGGTGGTAACCCCGTCAATGTTTTGTCCAAACAAATCAGTATGGAGCTTCAGAAAATCAAGCAGAAATGTCCCTTGTACGACTCGGGCGGCAAAACCGTAAGTTGAAATGCTCTTAAATAATGATTATTTCACCAACCTATGGATCACACGCTGGCCTCTAGCAAGGAGTCGATGAAATAGTGAAGTTACCCCCTTCAAGAGTTGAATAGGTTAATCTGCAACACTCAAGTGCTACCAGAGAAGCTGAACATTTTCAGCTGTATGCTCAGGCGATCCAGTTCAACAAACGGATAGGGTTGATCCAACGATTTGAACCTTATCTATCCCAATTATGAATCCGGGGGTCCAGGGAGCTTGAGTTTTACTGTGTATTTGGGTGGAAGCTTCTTTTTCACCAAATTGATCGGCTTCTTCTCACTGCACCTGCTAAGACATTCAAGGAAATACATCATTATTACATCAGAAGCATTTTATTTCAAGGTAGGATGACAAAAAAATCTAGGTGTGGACGAAATTTTGACTTTCAAACGACTGTTATCATTCAAGACTGTCATCAGACTTTTCACAAATCTGGATGATAATCACCAAAAATGTTGGTTAACCACCAAACCTGCACATGATCGCTTACGTCGCTCGTTCCCATTTACCCCCAATTCCCAATTACACCACCTGACCCCACATTGGTAGAAATTGAACATTGAAATTCCGAATCTCCTAAAGACTACGTGTCCCTGATACTGCACTGATAGTGTAATACTCCTGTTCGCTGTCAATTTTCAATGAACAAATTGAATAGGTATGTAGAATTTTACTCAGAATCTACATATAAAAACGAGTACAAGTACTTTTGAAAATATGGCATAGAGATTACGTGTGAAAATGTCTCATTTTCGTGATGAGCTGAAATTGTGATGGTTTACTTTCTATTGTTTCCCATTTGTTATTATCGTTTCTTATCTTTAATCTAGATTACGTGCCATTTTTCGTCCGTTGATTTCTTTGCCATTAATGTCAATAATTGATTGTCAATTCTTAATAATTATTTGTTTCACAGATCCCTAAAGATAAAGATGGAATGGTTGAGCGAGAATTCAATCGTTTGCTGGAAGCTACGAGCTATTTATCTCACATGCTGGATTTCAACTACACTGGCGGTAAACCTGTGTCCCTCGGACAAGCCCTCGAATGGGTGATCAAGTAAGTTGAAATGTTTCATTCAACTGTTCGTGGGTCTGTTCATTTTCATCAGCTTTTGCCTAAATATTTCCGTTATTGTTTCCGAGTCTAGCTTGTAATGATCTTTGAGTGTTTGGAGTTAGAAGGACGCTTTATGTTGGAAGTTCCCCTCATTTTTTTAAAAGTAACCTTTTTCTAATAAACAAAATGTCGTCGATTGGATTAAATACAACAGAAGTCATATTGAAACTTCTTAAAGTTGGACTCAACCCTGGCATACGGTGGAAAATTATTCCCCTATATGGCTACTGCCGGCGGTTGGGGAAGATTCCGCCACCCCTGCAAAATGCGATATGACTGATAAAAAAATTGAAGAGGATTGCCCAATTCTTTTGAAAAAAGAAAGAGAGAAAGAAAAAATGCAATAAAAAATCGAAATGATGCTATTTTTGTACTGTGTTAAGTTCATTATAATAGTCCTTTAATAATTTGAATTTAAAACTGTTATTATTAGAAGATTTCAACAGTTTAGCTCGGAAATCAGTGTAGACATTATTAACTATATTTATGCATTGATAAATATAGATTTTTTGCGCCAATGTGGTGCGGTACCTTGGAATTGATGAAGTGCTGGTTTGAGAAATACGAGTAAAAACATCATGTTCCGGAACTATGGGCTGGTAATTTTTTTAAAGACAGTTTAACTGATCTCATTTTAAACAGGAGACCAAACGGAAGAATGCGTAATTTCTGAAAGGTAGGTCCTGTTTGTGCAAGATAGAGAGATTTAGAAGTTAATCGAATAAGGGCTTTTTGCAGAATTTCTACTCTACCAAATGCGTTCTTGTACGTACTCCCGTAATAAAAGCAAATAGAAATAATAATTAATATCATATTATGATTAATTTGTTCTCTTTTAGACCAAATAATCGAAACACCTCGTTTTGTTAGGTGCGTCTATCCATTTTCCCACTATTTTGCTCACACAATTTCACATATTCCTCCTATCTCGCTCAAAATCGCCGATTAGTTGGAAATTGATGATTCGATCACCCCATACAGGCTTGGTATTTCACTCTCCTTCTTGATTTACTATTTCACCTAATCAGTCCATACCCAACTTAAGATTTCCCTATTGTAGACCATTCAATCATTTTGCAGATTGCAAGAAAAGAATGTGAAAGAAAAGCAAATCAACCACCATAAAGCTGTTGTTAGTCTCCAGGAAAAATTGACAGCTACCCTTCATCAGGTTGGTTATATTATTCTATTGCAACTTGTTCTTATACTAAATTTGAAATGTTGAGCTAACCGTTTGACGTAATATACGTCTTCGTTCTGCATAATAAATGTCACTAGAAACATTGGATGTTTTCCTGTAGATGACTGCGGTAAAGCAAAAAGTGGAAGAGCTCAATAAAAAGTACAAAACTATGCAGGACGTCAAAGGACCAAGAAATATTGCTCAAGAGTTCAATCTTCGATGTAAGATGAGGGACTTGCAAAATGCTTGCAAGGTAAATACATTAGTTTTAAGAATTAGTAAACTTGATACGGCCTAAAAATGTTGATACCTCTGACTGGGTTCGAACTACTACTAAGAAGAAATTTCCCAAAGTTGCAATACTGTTACAGGTTGAACTATGGGCCAATTTAATCGAACCGGCTGTGGGTTATTCTCCCTGTACATAACATTTCCCTGGAGTCGAACACCAGTCATCTCAGTGTGTTCTGACTCAAGTGAGTGAGGAAGTGAAAGATGCTGCGTCAGGAAATGTGGTTTTAACAATGTTTTGGATCCAGAAGGATTCAATCACATAATTATTTTTTCCTATTATTTCGGGTTCTATTGCCTCGAAGAACTACATTGTGCTCTGACACAACACAATATAAAGAAAAAAGGGGAAGAAACAGATAATTCAAAGAAATAAAAACGAATTGATCAGATATGTTAAGTGTCCAACGAAAGCCCCCCCCCCCCCCTCCTGCTAAAATGTTTATGATGTGTTTAAAAACATTTTTTTTTTAAATCAGCATGTTCTTTGCCAAGAATATCAAATAAGTACACATTGCGCATCAGACACGTGGACTAATGTGCGCAACTCAGTGTGCTTACTGCTTAGGGGAATGCTTATGCGCAATTACTTCAGGGAAAATATCTGAACATAACAAACATGTCATGTGGATTCCATCCCACATAATATGAGCTGAAGGAAAGATGTTGCTAAAAATATTAATTTTGTGTTCATACCACCCAATGGAAATCCTAGCATTAGACCCTCCCCGGCTAAGGGCGATGGAAAATTCTTCACAAGTCCGAGAGGTCATATTTTTGCAGGCTGTTGCTGGTCAACCAGGTTCCTTCCCTCAGACCCTAGAGATGAGAGAGGTGGGGCCGACAGATGGTTTATGCCGTTGAAATGATGTTAAAGTACAAAGTGGAAGCAGTGATAAGTGACGCGATTGCGTTGCATCTGGGGCCTGGGACTTGCCCCTTCCAAGGGAGGAGACGGCTATTTCCTGCAACACCTATAGGTTATCCTTGTCGCAAGATGGTGCAAGAATCGAGAACGGGAATTATCCATATCCATCACAAGGGTCACCCCTTTTCAATAAAACATCAGGAAGAATATTCAGCTTACTCTTGACACTTGTTGAATATTCTTCTTAAAGTCTGATTTTATAGTTTTGAACGTAGTTTTATTTGAAGTGGTGACTATTATACGAACAGGCACACTAGAAAGAGCACACTGAAAAAATAAAAACATTGAAAAAGGAACAAATGAAAACTAGTGGGATTCAATACGAAGTGAGTCCACAGCAAGCAATAATGTACCCTTGTACATAATTATACCTGGTCTTCTAACAGTATATACCTAACTGTAAGAGATGTACGAAA
Organism: Creontiades dilutus; assembly: GCA_031894815.1. Taxonomy (NCBI): domain Eukaryota; kingdom Metazoa; phylum Arthropoda; class Insecta; order Hemiptera; family Miridae; genus Creontiades; species Creontiades dilutus. Next base: position 467,122 of record JAVIWC010003945.1, read on the forward strand.
GTAAGAGTCTTATTTTACAAATTTTCATTTCAGGAGTTCGATCAGCTTGTTGAACAGCAAAATGAAATAGAGCAGAAAATTTTGGGCCTCGAGAATTCCCCTCCCAGGTAAGCACCCTGGTATAGGTTTTATAAATTCTAAAGTATTTTGCGGCCTTACCTACAACCCGTTGGATTCTAGGCACCTTGTAATGTATTAGAACAAATTTTGAGGGAGGGTGATAAAACCCTTTGGTGCTATACGTTCAAACAGGCATATTATTGAAAATAATAAACCAAAATCAAATAATTTTCATTTTCTGATTAAAAAAAAAAGAAAAGTTGAAATCTCCCTTTTTAAAAAATGGAAATTATTTCAAAACTTCCATATTTTGATTCGTAATATAAAAATCACGAAACAATTCTATTTTGTGATTTTTATGATTCTGAACCAAAAAGCTCGCACTCATGTAAACTCCCAACAGGAAACGAGCTGCCTTCAACTTATCTCACATCTTACCAACCAGAAAAACATTTCAACATAAAAATCGGATCGTGTGTCCCACAGAAAAGATAACTCTTATTTTTGAACCCTGATTCATAAGTCACGAGTTCAGGAAATGATTTCCAAACAATCATTTTGCAGTTTGAGCTAGGGAGACTCAGTACGACGTTATCACGAAACGTCATTCATTGTGGAAACAGTGTTGGGACTTCACTGGTTTCCAGTCACAATATTCAGATTTTTACAGCATGACTAATTGAAGTGCACATTAAATCATGTCTGCTGTACACCTCAAAATAGCTCACTTTTTACTTCTTCTTCTGCTTCCTCGCCCTTGATTGAAATTCACACCCATTTTCTAAAATATTTTCACCTTTAAAATGAGATTTTCTAAGTGAGATGAGCTCGCAGTGGTGTGTGACCCATCTCAATCGATGAAAATCTCCAAAATTAATTGAAAATGACACTCCACTCGCCTAAGTCAACAAAAATCTAGAAAAGCCACGTTATGGCTCGTTTTCGGCCCATAGCATTTGTGTAATGCGATCCTGCTGGCCAGAAATTGGGACCAAGTGTTACTTCAACATCAATTCTAAAACCTTTTATAGACTGTACGCTGCATGGACATTGCCTTGAAACGTAAAATGACAGAGTTTGAGATTGAGGGGTTATAAAAAATGTATTCTATTCGATCACTAAGGCTTATCACTGTAAATAATGAACCAAAAATCGCAGAATTACTCTCAAGGCTGATGCAATCATCAACAGGTCAACAATCAAGAGCTGAATTTAATCAATTTTTTTTCAACTACTGATTTTTGTCAGAAAACTTGAAAATTAATCCTTATTTTCGAGTTTTTCTGAAGTACAAAATAACTCTGCTATGAACTTTCCAATAACACACCGTCTTTGTTCCAGTGACGTCTACCTTTCCTGCCAAGACAGACAAATCCTGGATTGGCATTTCGCCAACTTGGAATTCGCCAACGCCACCCCTCTGAACAACCTGTCCCTGAAACACTGGGACCAAGACGACGACTTCGAATTCACTGGAAGCCACCTCACTGGTGAGATTTTTAATCGCAATACAATTCCTCAGAACTGTATCCTTGTCTTGAAAATGGTACCATTTATATGTGTATGACCAGTTCAGAAAATTTTCCTGCAAGGAATGATGAATTTTATGTTTTGTGAAATGATGATATACTCTCATTTTTAAACATATGACTTTTCTCTGAATATCATGCCATTAATGATTTCATGTATGTTTTTATATTGATGCTTGTTTTATTTTGAAATTTGTTGTTACTTTTTACCAGATGCTTGTATTTAATAACTTAATTAATTGATTTGAAAATCAATTTATTACGTTATCATGTTCTTTATTGTATCATTATTTTGTACCATTAATGCTCTAATTTTATTTTGTTCACGTTATTATTCTTGTTTTTCCATTAACGCTCTAATTTTGTTTTATTCTTGTTATTCTTGTTTTCTTAAAATATTATTGTTCTAATATTCCATTTTCCACAGGCCAATTCAATTTTTAGTGACAGCATCAATTCGTTGTTTTTTATTTAATGATTAATTTTGGTCCTATATTTTATTTCTCTTATGATTCCTTTTCATTCTCATATTAATCAAGAGTGTATTAACGTAAGGTTGATTGTGGAAATCCATCTTAAATAAAAATAAGAAATTAACGAGAAAGTGTATTTCCACGAAAAATACATAAAAACTTGTAGACTCGTTTCGGTTGTTAAACCATCATCAGTAAACTATAGAAATCTTAATGGAATTTCCGTATTGTACTGATGATGGTGTAACAACCGACACCGGTCTACAAGTGTTTGTGTATTTTTCGTGGAAATACACTTTCTCGTCAATTTCGTCCTTTAATCAAAAGTGTATTTCCAATGATACTAGTATGATATTTCATTATAATTTGTTGATTGTTGTATTTTCGTGTTTCATGCCGTTAATAATCACAGCCTATTGTCGTTTACATTATTGCTAGTTCTTGCAACGAATATTATTGTATATCCGTTTATTGTTCTAATATTCTTTTGTCCACAGGGCAATTCAATTTTCAGTGAAACCTTAATTCATTGTTTTTTAAGAATGATTAATTTGACTCTGTTACATGATTCCTTTTCATTCTCATAATGATCAGAGGCTTATTTCCGATGAAATTCGTATAATATTTCATTATGATTTACTGATTGTTGTATATGCGTTTATTATGCCATTAATCTCAGCCTATTTTAGTTTTGCAGTATTGTTAGTACGTGCTTCCTCACTGTTAGCTTTCCCAGCTTTGTTTGCTATTCCAAGCAGCAGCACAGCTGTAAGATGTACACCTGGGCCAGATATAGGTGATTGTGACAACAATCAGCTGTGTCGCCAGTGGTGAGAACCGATCTACCAATCCAGCTATCGGTGTTGAGCTCCATGGTACAAGATGTAAGTGAGCGAACGAACAGGAGCAAGTTTCCCTTTCACGATACTGAAATGGATGATCCTCCCGGGTCATATCTGGAGGAGCTTCATGTAGCCGCCACCTACTGTTGGTCAGCTGACTTGGCAATGTGGGGAATGGAATTCAACTCTCGAATGTCAAATGTGATATCCAGGTTGGTAAGTATATCTAAGCACCATTTTGTATTAAATTTAGATTCATAAGTCTGAAAACATTCAAATGCCTTTTTTTTTTCAAGTATTGTGTAGGTAATCGATTTTTCTCAGAATTGCAAAAACTTCCATTATTTAAATAACCAGTGTGTGATGTTTTAAATGGAAGTATCAAAGGTTTAATAAAAAGAAGTAATTTGTATTATTCAAAATCAAATTCACAATCTAATTTTGAACGTTACATGAGTAAAATTGTCACATGGTAAAATTGTCCCGTGAGGTACGATATTGTTAAATCAAATATTTTTTATTGTAGTTGACATAAATTTTGATTAACAATAGGCAATACATAGCTTTCAGTGTAGAAAAAATATCAATGAATGAAGAATAACAAAAATAAAAAAGAGTATCATTTAAATAGGTTATGAGTAAGTCGCAAATTGTAGATACAAAAATTCAGACAAGTCATAAAATTCGACTTCAACCAGAATACATTTCAATTTTCTCAAAAAAGCCTTCTCCGGGAGTTTTCAACATTCAAATGGGTGGTATATTATAAAATCGAATTCCATTTTGCAGGGCTTCATTACATAGAGGCACAAAAAGGCGTACGAAAAGGGGCCCCTAATTGGTTAGCCGAATGCGTAGTATAGTTATGATGATGCCAGTTAATAGTAATTGAGGTCACTTCAATATTAACAATGTGGGAACACTTAAACAATTCAGTTTCTTAAAGTAATCTCCACAGCTTTCTCTGCAAATAAGGCCAAAGAAAATTGTAACATCTGCCATTTGCACCCTGAATATAGAGAGAAAATGTTCTGAACTGCCCCACATAAACATATCATAAGCTAATCGATTCATCAACAAAGGGAAGAACACAGACTATAGAACTGCCAACGACTCTGAACTAAAAAGGTGGTGTAGGGCGAAATTGCCAGAAGCCAAACGCTATCAAAGGTGATCCAGATGATGAGCTCAGGAGAGACGATTATGGATTCTGAAGCCCAGGAAGTTTACAGGATTCTCCTGGCTGCTATATATACAAAATTTCATTTCTTGCGTCTTGTTACATTGAAAAAAAAAAAAAAAAAAAAACCAGCTACATTTCAAACAGCACCAAGATCCAACTGACCCCTGCAGACTAGGTGCAAGGTTCACGTCATCAGATCCAAATTCCAACACATTCAAAAGTAAAAGTATATCTTCTTGTCCATTCTGATATTGATAAGCTAGTTCATTTATATAAAGTAGAAATAAAGTTGGCCCCAGGACCAAACCCGGCTTAACCCCACAAGGGATAGAGGCTGCCTATGATCAAGAACCATGAAAGAGAACTGATTGCCTCCAACCCATCAAAACATCCGTGACAAATGTTAAGGTACTTTGTTTAAAACCATAATGGGGCAGCTTCAACAGCAACTTGCAATGTGGTACCAGGTTAAACGCCTTACTTACGTCATACAGACAGAACGAGCCCATTGCTGCAACTAGTGCATTATTTCCTCTTAATAAATAATTAGGGCTGTTCAAATAGTATAGAGTGAGTAGACTTTGTAGGTTCAACTAGCTGATGGCCGTTGTTGTAGAGATTTGTGAAGGAGGGAACCTTAGGGCTGTGGCGATGGAGAACATTCGGAGATGTAATTAGAAGGTGAATACTGAATTCCAGCGTAAAAGGCTTTCTTTCGGTATTTCGAAAGTATTCTTTGGATTTCATCCATTGCATCAAGTCTATCAATTGTTGGTAACTGTCTGAGCTGCATTGCTACATGTTTTCCAATCACATCACATTCATCTTCTGGATCCCTTGTACTCACGGCAGGCAGTGTTAAACTGTGATTTAGTTCCTTCAGTTCATTCACGCCCACTTGAATTTCAGTTGTTTTTGGTGAAAACGTTTGTTTTGATTTTGGTCTTTTATGGGATTTCTTTGCTTGCACGTTGCGGTTACTATTACTCCTTCCATCAAAATCCTCATGATTACTTCGTGTACATTCTTCTTGCAAATCGTTCCCTGATGTTGGTGAATTCTGCAGCTCCTGAAAATGACAAAACTATTTATAGTTCTTAATTAACCAAAATTTTTCAATTCAAATCATAATTAACAATACTGTTTTATTTTTCAGATACCAAATTTGGAGGAATAACAAAATGGGCAAATAGGATTATGTTCGAGGTGGAATATCCCAAATTGCTGTGGTGGTATTGAAGAAAAACAAAACCATTCAAGCACCTATAAATTGTGGTAGTGAATATTAAAATTGCAAAATGGGTACAAGTATTACAGCGCTAATCGCTCCCTTGGATTAATTGCAATTAATAGGAAAGTACAAACAATTGTTTGTATGGGGTTCAGGTATGTAGCCCCAGGTAGTAGTGTCACATACCTTCCATTAGTGCAAATAGCGAAAAAGTAACGAAACGCGAATATTAGAATAAGTTATGGTAAATTGTGCAAGATGCTCGTTTGAATGTCCCAATTCCATTTTCCTTTTTGAAAATGATAATAAATCGTAATATTAATAATGTTGATCTTGTTGCCTACTTTAATTTCCCTTTTAATGGTCTAATTTAATATCTTTGTTGACTTAATTTTAAATCTGCATGACTTAATTTTAAATCAGCAATCGGCACTATTGAATTGGGAATTTTTAGATTTGATACCGATATTTTTCTCTCGATACCGATCTCAGTACTCATATAGATCCTCCGCCAGTATTATTCTTCTAATAAACTTTTGTGAAATAGTTGGGAGAATTTTAAAAAGAATATTGCAACTACTGTTGCAAGTTCCAAGATTATGTTCTTTCGCACATGGGCTCCAGTTGCTGACAACTCCTAGCGATGCCGATCTCTTCACTCGCATAGATCCATGGGGGCAATAACAACATTTTCAAGTAAGTTGGATCGAATGAAATGTGTCGAAGACCAGTATCTCATCCGACTGAGAAAATCCCTGTGTAAGGGTACAAATGTTGAAAACCTGTGTGTACACAGTTTCTATTTTAAAAAAATTTCTCGTTCAAAACATCGAGTTCCAAAGTAAAAGCTTGATGCGGCTAAGCTAGTAAATGTTTCATGCAGTAACGACGAATGAGTTAGTGAAGAGTTGTAAGTCATTGAGCACCTGATGTTCTTTGGTTTTTAACGTTTGAAATGACCCTTCAAACGACGCGCTGAAAGCAAATGTCATCGATTGCTTGTCAATCAGAAAATTTCATGTAACGACGAAAAGTCCCAGGACAGGCACAGTTTTTACACTGAATTATGTTATAATTGAAAAATGAAACGCATGCTTTATAAGATACAGAATGCGAAGAAGGAATCCGCATAAAAATAATAGACAAATGTTTTCTAATGGTAGGGTTTTGTCCCTTACTTCATTTATATCTTGACGTTCAAAGTTGGCAAAGTTTTTTTAAACTATTTTTTATTGGTATGGTTTTTATATAAACAGCCATGATTAAATACATTTCTACGTATAACTAACTATTTTTTACAAGGTTTGCTTAGTTATTATTAACATACCTTATATTCTTATTGCATTTTTTTTTTTTTTTTTTATTTGGCCAAGTTGAATTAAGGCAAAGTGAATTAATGAAGTTTCATGTGAGTAGCTTGCTTTTCAAATGTCGTCAATAAACAATGGTTAAATGGCAATGGTTAAATGTTCGATTTAGGAGAGGAAAAGGTCTACAATTAAAATAAATGAAATAAAAATAAATAACGTTCAAAGACGGGGTAAACTTAATAAACATGTGATTTCGCGTTATTTAAAGAATTACCCACACACTGAAATGCTTACCAGAATACTTGTTGTTTGTTCTTGTTTTAGATTAATTAGTTTCATAATATAAATCCATCGAATCGAACCATTTGATGGATGGTTGATAGATCTCAAGACTTCCACTTGTTTTGCTTTTCTCAATTTTCAAACACTCCTGGTTGTAAGTGGAACGTAGATTTTTAATCTTGTTTCTTACTTGATTCGTATCTTTCAACCCACATTTCACGCGAATGTGTTCAAGCGAGGCTTCACGGGAATCTCTGTTCTTGTATTTGGGATCCAGTATATCCCATAGGGTGGTTTGTTCTTTATATAACTCCACAAATTTTATATTTTGGTCCGCACTCCATCTATTCGTCATTCTTGTTTTTCAATTACTATCCGCAACGCGGAAACGAGAGAATCGAGTGAATGTTGAAGGGACAGTTAGCCCAAGATAACTGACTTCTGGATAAACGAAAAAAAAATGTTCCTCTCCAAAAATATTGGAGAATTCCTTAAGGCTTCACGAATTTTTGGACCAGAGGTCTGAGACATATTTGAAGAGGAAAGAATGTTGGTTTCATTACCTACAGGTGGCTGAAGTAGAGAATAGGTAACACGTACCTCTTATTAGGCTCATTTGAACATGTATCGATGTGTACTTTCATCGATATATATGATATCGACACCAGTGATATATTTGTGGCGTAGTGCACACATTCTGTTGTATACTAGAAGGATTGACTTACGATGTTTGTTTTGTTTTTGAAATACGAGAGAAGCGAGCATCCAGACCAGGAAAAGGAAAAACTATAACATCGATGGTGAAGGTAACGATAGTTTAGGCTATCGATGTTTGGTCTTCGATGTTGACATCGATGTTGTGGCTTCGATGTTCCATCCCTAACTGAGGGAAAATCGTTATGGAGAAGGGAAATGTGAACAGTGCTTTGCGCATGGGCATCTGCGCATCAGACTTCGTCGAGTGGACTTCGGTCGAGTCCAAGAGTTTTGGGCGGGGTTGCCTCTGTAGATGCGCTTCTAAGAAGGTGGGTAGAAAGACGGTTGCTACGCAGGGCGGAGCCTCCATCACGGAGGGGCCACGGCTGCTACACAGGACGGTAGGGCCCACGAAACGAGGGGCTCCGCCTGTGACGTCACTGCGACGCTACTTCCACCGGCGCTCTGAGTTGAGCTCACGGATACTAAGAGACTCTCTTCCCACCACGCACTAGACCACGGTAACTACACGGTAGGGGTCACCCGCCGGGCGTCTCAGAGAGGTGACGTCACTGGTGCTCACCGACCACCGGCCCCTCACCTAGCTAATGTACCCGTACTCATTCATATCTCGTTTCTAAGTACTTCCCCAGAAGAATAATTTAGTCAGTTGATCTGTTGGTAGATGGACGATTCAAAAATTATTTAATTCTTCAAATATATGTGTACATTGTTGTTTACAATTATAATTATAAGGTAGGTATGAGGGTGATTCCTAAACTTGGGGCAATTTCGAGTTTCATTTGGGGAAATTTCACTCATTAGGCCTACGTTCTTGATTTTTTTTCCTAACTGCAGGTTCTGACGAGCTCATCTAACACCCTTCGGCAACAATAATATTGTCATAATAATAATAATGGTCATATTATGACCATTTGGTTTTTAAAGAAAAGTAAATAGGTAATTTACGTACCTACTCACATTGTCGTGGTTGGTCTAAAATTTAAATACTCGGCTCGGCAGTTGATTTTCATGCACCTATAAATTTTCTATGAACGCATTTTTTTTCCTCATTCAAGTTGAGGATCTTACGCCTTGAAAATAGGTTTTGCAATGCTCCTATAAAATCATGTCAGCAATTATGATCAACGAAAAGCTTCCTGCAACTTTTCTTAACATTGTCGTGGCTGAAAGAGACCCCCAAGCAGCGGAAAGGGGATTCGGAATATTTTGGAAGTTGATGTTCGTCACTTTAGGATGGCATCACAACCAATCCCGCCTGCAAGCGCATCACGTCCCAATGGCTACTCAGTGACTGAGATCATGATCCCCTCGGAGATGATATTTCAGGAGCGTAGGTTTATTGTTGACATTGTCGTGGTTGTAAGTAACTAGTTCTGTGATTTTAATGACCAAGATTCCATCCGATGCATGTTTTCTCAACTTCGTTATAGGCTGTAATTAATGAGCATTGGAGGAACCCTGAGACATGAGTAATTCTGTCACAATGTGATCTTAACGTTGAAAATAACATTGACGTAGCTTTTAGTTTTTAACATTGCCGTGGAAATTCCAAATTACCAAAAGACTGCGGCAATGTCAGAGTGCAACAACAATAATTTTAAAATTGGGTAATTAACTTCTTTTTTTACCAAGCTTATTATTATAGTGTACCACTACTTTTGAATCCACCTACTTGTTCGGGGACTGCACAAGAATTTTTGCAGGGTAAGCACAGCGACTTCCCCCGGGTGGTAACTTACCCGAGGTCCTGCTAGGGTTGTTCCGATATCGAGGGTCTTCCGATATTCGATATCGATAACGATATTAACCATCAACATCGATACACCGATAATATCGCAACAAAATATCGATATCAGCAATATCGAATGATATTAGGCAATTTTAATGATTGCTCACAATTTTATGAAAAAACTCTTTGTATTCAGGTGATTATATTACTACAATCTTAAACTGATTTTATAATGAATCATAATGTAGAAAATTGGGTAAATTGCTTTAAATTGGAAGTAATTTTCATTCCTTACTGTAAAATTTGGTTGAAAACATTTTTTTTTTAGTTTAGCTAATATAAGTTACCCAAAACAATCACACAGTGAATTTCCAGTACGAATACAGAAATAATCATTTGAGCAATATGATTCTGGTACATTTTTTAAAACTTTATATTGCAAATATGCTATTGGAATAGGCATAACTGAAACACAAACCTTTTCACCCAAAGATAATATTTAGCAAAACTTCCATGCATACATGGGCAGAATGAAATTTTAGTTTCTTCATTTAAAAAAATGTATTTGGATCAAACTAATATCGTTGCCATTTGCGATTGAAAACCCGAATTTTTATTAAAATAGCTAACTAAAAATAATGCAATATCGAAATCCGATATTCACCTAAATCTTTCGATATCACGATAATATCGAAATCCTTATATCGATATAATATCGAAAGAGAAATATCGATATTTATTGGTATCGATAATATCGGAACATCCCTAGGTCCTGCATTCGCCGTGCCCCTAAAACCGTGCTCTTACTCCGGCGCTCTCCTCTTGTGTCCTGTACCTGCGGATCGGGTGGTCTACCTCGTGAAGTCCCTGGAGGCAGCACCTAAAACGGGAGAAGCACAGGCCCGGGGGCGGAGCCGCTGAGCGCTCCCTATCTTACTCATATACCCTGATCTAGGTGTAAATAGATCAATGGGGGCGTGTAGGGGGTGTGCAAGGATTAGGAACGAGGGGCTTCGGTAAAACTCAGAATAAAGTTAGTCCGGCGGCCGTTTGAACTGTTATATTAGGGGAAATTCTTTTAACACTGGGCCTATGAAGTTGGCGCCGATGCTGGGCCCCCTATAGCCTCATTCCTAGGATCTGGGGGCTAGAAATGCGGAACTCTAACAAAAAAAAGAAACTCTTCTGGTATGAAATAGGAGAGGTGCAACACAGTACCTTGATGTATGGGGTATGCAGGCGGCGGGTCCACGGCGGAGAGGCGGCGGCGCACAGTGGTTGAAAAAGCTACTCTATGAGCCCAAAACTCAAAAGGGTTCGTAAACTCGTAAAATTTGGTATACTGAGGTTATTTCGTGCGCAGAACCCGAATCTGAAGTTAGTTTGTTGAAATTGTTTCCAGAAGTGGCGTTAAACGCATTATTGAGAAAGCTGAGTACCGAGTTTCGCCAGACCTAATATCATTAGCATTGAAAGGGGCTTCGTGGTAGAATAAAAAAGGTTATCTGAGTAATTATATGTATGTATGAGTAGAGTATGTCCTCTGATACTTAAATTTTACCACAAAGTAGGTAGATAATATCACGATAATAGAACAGCGGGTGATTTCAAAAAGTTTGTCACATCATTTGTACGAAGAATCCATCACCAATATTATTTTGACAAACTAAATAACACACAAACTCAAAATAACTCAACAAACACAAATAAATGGTTACTTTCTTGCTAGGTATGAAAATGAATTTTTCTCCGATACCTACATAATCAAATAAAAAAAAGTAGGTAATATGAAAACGAATCAAATAGGTAGTCAAGTAAATAGGTACGTTAGGAGACCCGCGGCTGAGAGATAAACCCTGAGTTGTTGAAACAGTAAAATTGTAATCTCACAGTAAATTTATTTCCTTGCTAGTTTTTTGCTCTTAACTCGGAAACGGTAGGCCTCACAAAAAAACTGTCGAAATAAAAAATGAAGCTGACAAAATTTGCTACAAAATTGTTCATCTTCATTTTTTGCCTATCTTTCAACAGTTGAGGACATATTCAAGCTTAAAAGTGGGAAAAGATAAAAAAAAAAAAAAAAAAAATTTAAATCCTTGCATACCAAATTTGCATAAAACCCAGTCAAATGCAGGTAAATGCAGTTCATTCTGGATTCGACATTTAGTGCTACTGTTCAGGAAAAGATATACGTCCATTTCAGGGTCAATAAAGGTCAATATCGTTTTTGGCAGTCTAGAGAAATTGATGTGTTCATCATTTACCCTGAGTCCGCAATTCGTCTCATGTTTCCGAAGCTATTTCAACAAGTAAAATTATAATTATTGCATTTACTTACCTATCCTGGACATATTGAACGAGAGAAAACCGCTTTTGCCTCCAGGACTTGTGACACACAACTGATTTCAAATATAACACTGGGCTCGTCGCTCCTCATTATCTTAGGCAAAATCGCACATTGATCTTTGTCGACTCAGCCAAGAATACAATCTATTGATATGATGAAAACAGCCTTTGTCCATCGTTATTTAGGTATTAACGTTGCCCCCCGAGCATTCAGCGATTAGATTGAAGCATATTTATTTTTTATCTTTTTGGGCTCATAGAATAGCGTTTTCAACCACTGTGCGGCGTGGCGGTCGGCCCCTGGTCTCCTCGGGGGTGACGTCGGTCTTGTTGATCGGCTGGAGTCAAGAAGAGACCAGAGAGATCCTCCTCAACCTCACGGCTGACACCTCCTCGGTTCCCCTCCTTGTCACCGTGTGTTGCCCAATCCTATCCCCTACCAGGACCATTGACCAAATAAACAAAAATCCCGGAGCCTCTCGCAGATTCCAAGAATTCGGCTTACAATAAAATAAGGGTTACCCAGCACCTAACACGACCAACCAACTCCAAAAACGTAATACAAAAGGAAGGGGGGCGAAAATGTGGGACGAGTCCCCCTTTATTAGATAGACCATTAAAAAAGAAAGTACCTCAAAATACTTCAATTACTACAATACATCTTGGCCTCACGTCAACTCGTTATCGGCGGGTGATGCTCACAACACTGATTATCGGGATTTCATTTTTACTTCGAGTGGGAGTCATGTGATTTGGGAAACTTTGAAGGGTGATAGATGAGAGACTGCCTACAAGTAGAATAATATGCTGCTAAATACGAGTATTACTCAAGTTTTCATAATTTGATTCTTGCTAAAAAAAAAAACTTTTTCACATTAATTAAATGATACAAAAACGGTTTTTCCAAATCCAATGCCATTTTTCCTTTTACCTACCAACCCAAGAAAAAAATATTACTGCAACAAAATGAAATTTATCGATTTTGTAATGAACATTAACGCTGTCATGTGCCCTAATTCACATTGTCATGGACGCGAATTTCAAATTCGAATTTTGGACTTTTAAAAGGGATTCATGAGCTACCATTGCGCTTTTTTCCTTAGGGTGGCATGACTAAAATCCATATAAAAAAATTCCAGGAATTTTGACAACTTTTTTATAACATTTTTTTCTGATCGAAATTGCCACTAGTTTAGGAATCACCCATATAAAAAAGGCCGCAGTTCAAGACATTTCAATTAGACTGTAAAAATAATGTTACCCTACCTAGTCACCACATTATCATACTGTTATTTACAAAGTTCCTTATTTTGTGTGCATAATGTACATTGACTACGTAATATAGGTATGCACCTACATTAGCATAGGCATTTTTAGTCTACGTAGTAATTTTTTTCATTTTATTAGAAACTTTTCTGGTAATACTAGTGCTACGTTTTTTTTATAATTTTTTTTTCTGTTGCACGCATATTAAGACTTTTAATTCGTATGAAACCTCGTTCTCACATTTTAAAAAACATTCTTGGATTTATTAACAAAATTGCCATGGAACACATCAAATTTTTGAAAAATAGAAGCTAAACAACGTGTTTTCAAGCTATCTGATGCACATTACTGGTTGATTATTATTTCATACAACATTTTCAAGAAATAACTTTTTAACCAACCAAATAAATTAAACAATATGAGTTACTATCAACATCAATCCAACCTCCGTCTCGTCTGTACAGTACAGACTTACAGACAGCAACACAGCTGATGTCATCGTCCGAGCTCCACCTTACAGACAAGTACAACGTCATTGGGAATGTCGTCGCATACACACACGCATTATGTTGAAAAAATAGTTTATTTTTATTTTTGTTTTGTTTATTGGCATTATAAATTTATATACAGCCATAATGTAATACAATATTATATTTTCTTAATCATGTTTTAAATGTCTTTACCTATTTCCACTATAAACTTCGTAAAATTAACTAGTTTAATTTTGTTTAAAAAATAGTGGTTTTTTTGGATTACGAGACTTGCATACTTACGTCTAACTTGTTAAAAAAGTATATTGTAACATAAAAAATTAGATCTAAAACAAAAAATACAATGTGACTTTAAAATAAAAAATCTGGTTGTGCCAGGCACCCGCCCATAGAACAACCGCCCATGTGTTTAACACTAGAAAAGTTTTAAAAACGCTGAGGTACAACTCCAACGCATAGGGAGTGACGGGGGCGCGGTGACGTCACGACCCTCGCGTTTTACCCAGTGGCCCCCGCCTCCTGATTCGTACCGTGTAGTGTAGCAGCAGTGGTGTAGCAGCAGTGGGTAGACAGGGCTGTTACAAGCACAGAAAATGGTATAAGAAGTGGCAGTGGCCCCGCCTCCTGATTCGTACCGTGTAGTGCAGGCGTCGGGAGGTGGGTGGCACCGACCACCGGGCTCTATCCCCACTCCGACGCACCCCAGCTCCAAGCGAGATCGCTAAAAAGTGTTAGCTGCATCCTGTACTTCCAGGTTGTATTTACTTGCTAAAGTGTTCATAATTTCGTTTCTTTCGTTTAGTTTCGTTTCTTACTATTATAAGTGATTATTGTTTCGCTCCTTCCTTTAATATTATTGAGAAATTAACAGTGTGTATAATTGAAAAATGCCTTGCTACGCCGCATTCGGTTGCTCCACTGATGTTCCTCTCATAACTCTCCACAAATAAGTGTCGTATTATAATAATCAGTAATTAATTACCTAAATACAGTTACAGTTTGATGTGATTAATTACTATTTATCCTTCCACGGTTACTATTGAAGTGCCTCGTGTAGCCCTAAATTTATAGTTACCCCTAACACTAGTTAACTTCCGATAACGTCCTCACTTGAGTTATCATTGTTGACAGATTTCATTCAGATGAAAATGAAAGAAAAAAAAATGGATAGTAGCCGTGAGATGAGAGAATTTGAAACCTCCAAATACAAGTTTTTTTCATGTTCTCAATACTTCAAAGAATTTGACTTCGGCCAATCGCCGTTTTAATGACCCCTTGCCATCAGTTTTCAATGCTTATCCTAAGCACTGTCAACCGAAAATTAACCTGGTATGCTAATGTTGGTTGTATTTGATAATTATTCAGTTAGCTATAACGATAGGCAAGTTACGTGTGCGCCAGTACATCATGGCGGCTGTCAAACATGGGTAGGTACTTACACCACGAAGAGAGTTCTGTTCAATGTTCCTTAGTATTGACACCTTCGTATATATTTTCTGTCCCGAGCTTATTTTAAATTTATTAGCGAATTTTCTTGGAAAATAGAGCTATTGCAATGGCTCTAAAAAATGGTTGGCCGTGGAAGACAGTGCACAGTACCTATCTATCAAAGATAAGGTAACGGTACCGGTAGTGGCCACAGTTAAGAATTTTTTTCTTTAGTTTTGACAATTGTGGGCCAACAGTAGTACTGACTTTCTTCAGGACTCATTTAGAATATAGCCCGACCCTTCCCTAACATATCCATTGCCTAAAACTATCGAAAGAACAATTTTTTCTATTTTTTATTAATTTTTTCTCACACCTTTATTTTGATCTAGTAGTGGCCACATCAAATTACGAAATTTCCAGTAGTGGCCACGTGCATGTCTCAGTAGTGGCCACTTGACATTTTGCCCTCCTTACGTGTTTAATATCATTAAATTCAATACCAGATGAACAAAATTGATTCTATCCAGTAGAAGCTCTAGGATACAGCCCAACAAACGAGGAAACTAGGGACGGTCATATTGAGAGGTTTACCACAATTTCCAATGATGCTCTGCGCACTCCTAGTTCAACCTCTGACTACAAGATGACATGAGCTGTACCTCCTGCAAGTTTGAAGCCACTAGGAGACCGGGAATCCTTATTTCTCAAATATAAACTTTAAAATGGCCACTACTGGAGCAGTGGCCACTACCGGTGCCGTTACCTTACCCATGTATCGAACGTGGCAGAAAGTTATTGTCGAATACATATCAGGTACGAAATATAGCATTTCCAAATTGAATTCTACACTTTCCAAATAGAAACTGACATTCCCCAAATCGATTTCGACATTTTTCAAATAGATTTCTATGTTTTCGATAGAATTTGTAGGGAAAAATTTCGAAACCTTTTTGAAAAAGGTCGAATTTGATTTGGAAATACTACATAAGATGATATAAAAATGAATAACCTCAAAGTTATTTGGATAAATTAAATAAAATTATTATAATTATTATTCTTGTTATCATTATTATACTTATTTATTCCATGCCATAGTATTATTTTTTTTTTTTTAAGTGTTTTCTTGAATTTCAGTATTCATCGTACGAAAACTGAACTTTTTTATTTTATTTATTTATTTATTTATAAAAATGAATAACCTCAAAGTTATTTGGAGAATATTAAAATTATTATAATTATTATTCTTGTTATCATTATTATAATTATTTACCATGCCATGAAGTATTAAACTGTTTTCTTGAATTTCAGTATTCATCGTACGAAAACTGAACTATTTTAATTTATTTATTTTTAAATTATATAACTTTATTGCATATTAGCATTACAGTTGAGCGTAGACTGATATAAACGTAGAGTGATGAAGAAAACTGAACTTGTTGCTAGATAAAGATGTTATTAATATTTGAACGATTGGTGAAAAAATATTTAGGTGCAAACAGACCGGGAAAGAATTAACAGCGGACTCGGCGGCAATTACAGTCCTTTTGTTAAAACAGTGCATTGGGAAGAATGAATTTGATAACAGCTCATTTTTCAGAAGAAGAAACACATTATACATCACTTATCAAAGCAATTGGTCAGATGTATTTGACAATTAGAATGCACCACAATTGAAAACCTTCAATGATGATTTGCACACAGAACGCGTATGAACGAAAAATAACGAAATCATTCTATTCAAAGGACAATAACATTAATTTTGTTTCGTTTTTTTGTATTTCACACAACAATGTAATACCCCTAAGTGTAATTATACTGGTTATTACCAAAAATAAGAGTTGCATTGTTTATTTTTGCCCTTTAACAAAGGAAAACTTAGGTCAACAGTGCGTAAGTGAATAGCGTGAGGCGATCGAGAAGGGTGCGTAGGAGTGGGGGTAGAGTCGGGCGGGCTGGTGCCATTCCCTTCATTCCCGGCGGGCGTCTCTGCCTCTTCTAGTGTATTCTATTTTCTATGAGTGGCACCTGCCGACAGTGAGGAGATTGGCACCCGCCCGACTCGACCCCCCACTCCTTTACCTCCTAGTCGATCCCCTCAGCTGTCCACTGCCGCGCTGTTGACCAAGGGCGAACATGAACCCTTCTCTACTACGGTGATTCAAGGTCACACATACACCACTGTTGGGTCGGATCCACGGATACTAGACTAGAGTCTTAGTTTAGTATCCGTGGATCTGACCGAGGGTAGTAGACTACAAGGTGGGGCTCACGAGCCGCTCAGGTTGGGATGATGACGTCATTCGGTAACCACCGCCCGACTCTGCGACACAACGGGGTAACCGTTTTTTTCGAGCCCTCCCCGCAAACTTTATCTTCGGCCCCCTTATTCCGCAGAGGTTATCCCTGATACGGGTGTTATCATACATTAAATACGGCCCCTACACAATCAACAATAATGTCATTACAGGTAATCATTCATACATCATTCTACATGTTACATTCTTTATTTGAACAATAACTTATGACCGAGCTGGATAGTGTCGGAGTTGGTTCTTACATATGGTCTCGCAACTCCCCACAGTCATTTCGGAGACTTTTCAGGGAGTTGATTTTTACTGACATAACCCTGTGTTTTTACAACCAGACTGCCTATTTAATCGAACAATGAGGATATTTTATTAAAAAAATGAAAAACATGACGACGTGGGGTGTTGATCATCAGAGCTGTGACGATAGGTTGTGTTGTTCACCATTTTGTAACATCCATCTTAATGAAAGACTCATTCAGTTTAATTGCAGAATAAATCAACAATTAGCACTACCAAGGAATAATTAAATAAGTTAGGTGCCTTGGTAGAATTATGATAGGATATTACAATCTGATTTGCTCAGCACCTAGGTACGTCTAGCAAACCAGAAGCAGAAAAGAAAATTAACAGAATTTTGATTGATCAAAATGATGGTTACGTGTGCCTTATTGTTGTACAAAAATAATATGTTCACTCATAAAATACACACTACACTGTTTACATTGATTAACAATAATACATTAGCAAAACATTTCATAAGAAACTTGAGCTTGCTTGGAATTAGTCAAACACAAAATAAAATCATTTTAAATGTACCATTTGGAAAATCCTTCAATTGTAAGAAGTAGAGAAAGGTGTCAACATCTTCAACGCTACTTTGGTCAATTCTGGGAGTACGTTCTTTATACTTTGCCAAAAATTCTTATGTTCGAAAATCAACATTACGATGTAACTAAAATGGGGTCGCTAAAATTCTCAAGCTAAAAAGGGGGTCACAGTGTTAAAAAGGTTGAGAACCCCTGGATATTCACGAAGCATACAGTTTTCATTTCACAAAATCACACAATTTTTCAGTTACGACTCACAATAAATCGTTTTACACCTCCACCCAAACGACATCATGAACATTCCGGTTTGCCCTGTGAGAAATACTTTGTCGAAGTAAACACTTTTATATATGTCATTACAGGCAATAATCGTCATTCATACTTCGTCATCATGTTTTCTACATAGTTTTAATCATAATTTATGTCTTACCCATGTCAATTTCCAAAAATAACGTGAAAAACTGTGAAACTTCGTTTTTCTTCCTTGAACAGCTATAACCTGTGGACTGACGATGTGGTGTGTTACTGATGCCATGACGATAGGGGTTGTTCACCTTGACGACGATACACGCTAGCGCTGGCAATTTCTATTATAACTACTTGGTTAGACCGATCCGCCGTGAGAAGACGCGTCTATTGATATGCAGAACTCATTTTGCCCAAAAACACGATGTGGGGAGTATACCCTCGATATAATTTTTATAAATGTACGTACCTGTAACACTATGTTTACACCACATTAATTATTAAAACTTTGATTCCACTTCCATAAAATGATGTACTTAGTATACACGCCATTTATATAGCTGCTAAGTTTATATAATCATTAATTTTAGTTCATAAAGTACTTGAATGGGTTATCTCTCATTAGTTTATAATTTTCTCTTTTGAATAGATGCTCACTGTTTATCTTCATTGACATAAAGACATTACTACTTCATTCCTTTTCTTCATTTCACTATAAGCCTTAGACTGTCAGTAATAATGTCATTGTTTCGTTCAGTAACGTGTCTCAAGCTAAACATCTTATCTGTATTTAAGTAATATAATAACTGATCGTCGCATGGTAACCATATTTCCCGCTTCTATTCAACCTTTCGTTCTTGAACCAGCACAACTGTCAACCTTCTATTTGTCCAACTGATCTATACTATACTAGAATGTAGGATATTTTTTTGACCAGCAAGCTAGACAGAACACATTAGAACACACATCGTGAGTCTCATTATGCGCGAATTGAACCTATGTAAGGCTACTGATGCTGATTGGCCTTGTTTTTTTCAGAGAGGTTTTTGTGGATTTGTTGGCGAGTGATACGGACATGGTTTGAGGTGAGAATAAGATAGTTGAGATAGATGTGAGCAGTTGTAGATGCCAGCCGATTTTCCTCCTTCCAGACGCGTAACCTACGTATTTCAGTATGTTCATTTCCCGCCATTTGCTAGGCACTTGAAAGTTCGTTATTTTCCGCCGTATTCAAAAGTTTCAGTTTTTAGAGGTAACGCGTATCATCGATTTATATAAATCGATATATCGGAAGCGTGGATCGATATATAGACTTCGGGTTATAACGGTCTTATCAGGAAGGGCCCCCTATTCTGAACTTCTACCAAATCCTCGTTCAAAGTGAGTACATTATTATGTAGCTATAACTCGTACCTACTGTTGAAAAACAAAATATTATTGGCTTATTGAAATTCCGATTGTATTTGATCCCGATTCCCGTTAACAGTGCTCGTTATTTATGCTCTCCACTCATAATTTCCAGTGCAAAGGGGCAATCGAAGTAATCGGTGGAAAGCCGTATGTACCCATAAAGCTCTAAATGTATTTCGTATTTTGCTCTTTTCCAGTAGTTTTCCGAAGTTGGGGATATTTTGTCCGATTACCATTACCTAGTTA